>CM031615.1:46021595-46060328 GCA_018398815.1 Conus ventricosus | reverse complement strand
GAAAGACTTTTTCTCCCTTAAATTTGTTCCACCCGTTATCATTGTAAAATTTTGTACTCCAAATTAAGATACCATTAAAGAGCCCATTTCAAAAAGACTTCAGGGAGTCATAATCAGGCTTTCTCTGACAACGCATGTTTGCAATGCATCAACCTGCATATGAATGTATCGTGACTGCCTGTGAATACATTCAGATGTACATACAATGGATTATACATGTAAAAGGAAAACCCACTTACTTTAACAGAAACTTCAAACGCATATTAAGGCTGGAACAAGGACACAGCCCTCAACACAACTGCAGTGCTAATGACCATGGCACACACAAGTGGAAGAAAACACACACACACACTGCAGTAACTGTGACTGCACTACACTGCTATCTGGTGGGGAGAAAAGGCTCACAGTGGTGCTGCTGTGTGTACAGCCACTGACCACTGCCACTACATAACCTAGCAGTATTGCAGAACTGATGTGGCTAGAACGACTGAATATTACTGTGGGATATCTGTCTGTCAACCTTTACTAGATGTTGCTTTGACTGCTTACTCCTGTCTATTCCACACCCCACACACTTTACATAGTCTTCACTGTATACTTTTACTGTGTTTTACCCCATATTCGTCCCAAAAGTCAACAGCTCATGTCTTAACCCATGATGCCAGTTGCCAATGACCCCATGCTCAATGTGCTGTTGTATCTGAATACAGCTCTTGAAAAACTGGGTCCTCCCTGACCTGCATCATTGGAAGTGTACTGTTCAAATGACACAGCTAACTGTTTCTTTCCCTTTGATGAAAATATATTCAAACTTGTTCACAATTAGCCAATTAGGTTTGGGGAAAAATACCAAAAATTCTTCTTCTCTAAGCAGTGATGTGTAGGCTTGATCTAAATAATATTAACAGAACTATGAAGAACTAACCATAAAAACTACTTCCTAAGTGCTTATGAGTCTCACATCTCTAAGCTCTATGAGCTGAACTGTGTATTAAGATGTATATTAAAGCAAACCATTTCAGACTGATCCAAAAAGCTAAAATACAATCACTTTTGCACAATAAAACACCTTAACAAATTTCATGTGTAACATAACGAACCATACACTTGCAACACCTTCACTTATTTTCATTGTAAACATGCAGACTACACGTTCCATTTGCTTGTAAAAAAATGCATACCATCATAGCTGCTGCCAAACTCGTCTAAAAGACTCGCCAACGTCTGACCAGCAGCCTCTTCAGTTTCAAAGTCATCTGCCTCAATGCCATTCTGAAAAAGGAACAGCTTTAATGCTTGATTTTACAATACAGGACAACCCACCTCATTCGACATCACCTTTCTCTCCAGAAATATGTGCCCAACAAAATGCAATCCACAACAAAACCTCAGCATTTATGGATATTAAAGACAAAAATCACAGGAACATTAATAATCATGGAGAAAATACTTGAGCACTACTACACTTTCTTTCTCGTCTCTTCCACAAGTTTCCTCCTTTCTCTCCATCCCCTCAAACCCAAAGACTCTTTGCCAACACTTTATCTTCCCTATTCAAAATAACACCCTGAAGTCCACTCTTTCTTCAATCAGAAATTCTGGAATTTTCTTTAAATCTACGACTTTAGGAACAATTTGGGGGAAATTGGGCAGGGTTGGCCATGCATTCGGGATGATTTTATGGTGAAAGACAGACGGACAGGGACAGATCATGGTGTGTAAAATGGCTGGCTGTTAAAGAGCCCTGATCAGTGCTCCTTGCTGCATGTTCTGCTGCTTGCTATAAAGGCCGAGTAAGATGTAAAGGAGCTGACAGCATTGACTAGACAGAGTTGAATAATTCAATATTGATGAAGCAAATACGGAAAATCAGCAGCAGCCAGCCCCTATCCTGTCTTGGAAGACACAATTTCTCTTGGGCATCTTGCCCTTACTGAAGTTCTTTCTGTATTCCATGAGATAATACAGAGTTGAAAAGACAAGGAAAGATCACAGCAAGACTAAGCCAAAGTCCCTAGGGGCTGTTTGAGGACTGGCTATATGAAGAAGAAATAGCCAACGACCTAGCAGCTTAGAACAGCCATGACCTTAACAGCCACGCATGCTGTGCCCCTGTTTCACCCTGCTCACAGCATCCACTGCACCCAACTAGCCGGGCAGAACCAACACAATGGTCATGGCACGAAAGACTTTGACCTGTTGTGTATAGCAACAAACTGACATTCCTCCTCTAAGAAAGTAACAGCCCCTGCTAATGCTGCTTGCTATCATACTCATGGTATGTTTACAAATGACAATAATCTCCTGGCTGAAGGGTTTACGACAGGCAAAACACTAAAAATCTACGAAGAACATGATCTGCAGCTTCACAAGAATGTGTGAATACATTCCTATTAACACAAATCTTATCAAGATAGAAAAACAATGATCACTGTGCACATTTTTCTCACAGCAGGATACAGATTTGAACAGATGCATGCTTTGAAACATGGCTTGTCTATAAATCCCCCACCCCACCCCACCCCAACAGACCATGCATACAAGTATTCTGAGCTGGCTTAGTACACACATGTTGTCAGCCACTCAGGAATTGTATCACACCAGGAAGACCATCAAGCAAAAAATGTATGTGTACCAATTTGATGCATTTAAACCTACTTCTTCATCATCATCGTCGTCATCTTCTTCATCTTCACCATCAGCTTCCTGCTTGGCCAGGGAGGTTTCGATCTGATGGGACAGCTCATTGATGAGCAGCTTGTACATCTTCACCAGGGCAGGGATCTCTGTCCACTGCTCAGGAGCTGCAGGCACAGTCACATCAGTACGACTCATTACTTTTTGGAACCAAGCTCTTGATCTTCTTGTTCATCAATACGGCCTCACTGCAGACTAGACCGTATGTGCTATACTGTATCTGTTGACCATCAAATTGAAGTGTTTGCAGGATAACAAACTAATTAATTACAAATAATATGATCAAAAGCAAAGTTCATAAATGGGGAGGCCACAGATACCAATGGACTGGTAAACATACAACCAACACAATGGTCAAGTCTTGGATGGCTTCCACAGTCTGTATTAGATCAAACTGTGCATCTGCTTGTGAACATATCTGTATGTATATACGTGTGCATGCACACATGTATGTCAGTATTTTTCACACGCAAAATCCTTCACTTTACAGAGTCTGTTAAACAATCGTATGCATTTCTTCCCTTGTTATTCAAAACTTCCCACATCAGTCGAGACATGAACTCACACTCCTTGGCCTTGGATCGGGTTCGAATGCCTGTCGATGCTGAAGGTACGGGTTCTCCTTGTACAATGATGTTGTGAAAACGTGGGTCGTTGGTCATGATAGCGTGACGAAGAAGCTTGGCAAGGGCCAGGGAACTGGATGGGAAACAAAAGTTGAAAGTTCATTAATACTTTTGTTTTGGTTGTTGTTATTTAACGACAAAAATGTATGATACCAATCAAGGGATAGTGACAGCAAAGACGTTTCTGGCCCAGCTTCCCCACAATTTGCCCTTGTTGGAGTACTGTTCCCTCATGCCAGCCACTCATACCTTCCGGGCACCACAATCTCTAAGAACTATGAGGGAATTGTTCACATGAATGCCGGCTTCTTGTTTGCTGTTCAATGAGGCCAGCCAAATGCCAGAACTTCACCTCTGCCAGCACATGAATTGCCGCAGGAGGGCTTCAAACTTGGAAAGCTTGACACTTTCAGCAACAGAGTGTGAGAAACAGCCAGCCAAATGCCAGAACTTCACCTTTGCCAGCACACGAATTGCCGCAGGAGGGCTTCAAACTTGGAAAGCTTGACACTATCGGCAACAGAGTGTGAGAAACAGCCAGCCAAATGCCAGAACTTCACCTTTGCCAGCACACGAATTGCCGCAGGAGGGCTTCAAACTTGGAAAGCTTGACACTATCAGCAACAGAGTGTGAGAAACAGCCAGCCAAATGCCAGAACTTCACCTTTGCCAGCACACGAATTGCCGCAGGAGGGCTTCAAAACTTGGAAAGCTTGACACTATCAGCAACAGAGTGTGAGAAACAGCCAGCCAACTCATGAACTGGGGGCAGACACAGTACATCTGACCAACAGGAAGTGACGAATGCCTTCAACAAGCACAAGGGAACTCATCGCATGAAAGGCGAAGATACTCGTCATTCACTCCCCCCACCTCTAACCCTGTCTGGTCAGAAACACAGACAAATTAACTGGACATGGTAAAAGGTCACAGACAGAGATAATGCAAGGTACACATTTGATCATTTTTTCACAACTGTTCTTTAACGTATCAAAAATAACATGCTAGAAAAAAAGTAGTAAAATTAAAATATGTCCTTACAATGTCTAAAGACATCTAAACAAAATGGAACACAGTACCTGTTATAAACAACAAAATAGACAAATTATGCAGAGCTCTAAGGAGGCACGCATGCACGCGCGTGCGCACACACACACACACACTGAAATGTAGACCTCAGCAGTACAAAAATCAATTTTTCATGACAGCGACTTTTTTCAGTTCTAAGCTTAAAACAATCTGTCAGATACTGGCGATCATTAATGGAGTCAAACTTTGAAGGAAGCGTGAAATCGTATTAAGGCCATTTCTCTGTATCAGTAATGAACGTGGAAATATTGCTTCACGTAAATGTGAATATGCATGACACACATAAATCAAATGAATTTCATTTTCCTCGCTTGCTCCACATAGTGGACAAGCTTGTAATTGTTTGTTACTATTATACCTATATCGATTACAGTTTAATTCATTCATCCCAAGTCTAAATCTATTACTGCATCTCTAAACCGTCGTACGTAAAGGGACGATAAGTAAGCTTCGTAACATAGGCCAACTTTAAAACTTCTATATTCTTTGAATCATTCGCTTGAAGATATTTTGTCATGCCATTCTTGTTTAAAACAATCTTGCAGACGTTCTTTCAGGGCTTTTAAAAAGCCAGCTTTGCTTCCTACTTGTTGTTCTATCCACACGTAACCAAAGCCGTACCGAAATAATTGCATCTTAAGGTGGCGCATGGCGTGCAAAATCGTTTATTTTTGTTTCTCAGCTTTGATGCAAGGTACACTTATAAAATTTGGCACACAACTGCAGTATCTAGGCAGTAGTCTGCCTATTTTTTTTTTGAGTCAATCTGACAAAAAAGACAGGAGTTATTGGATGGTCTAGTTTTTTCTATACTAACGTTTTTGGGACAGCTACTGGTACAATACCAAGGCTCCACTTCCTTAGTTATTTATATAAAAGTAGACAAACATGGTCAAAGAAACAATAAAACCCATTTCAGTTTTCTGAAAAATCTATTACTATTTTTCATCAGGGGTTGAAAAGTTGTTATTTTTTCTTTCATCATGAACCTTTACACATTCACACTTAGCATTATAACCACCATAGTTAGAGTCTTCTAATATGCCTTATTGTGTTCAGCAGCCATTTTTAAATGCACACACCAAGTTTCATGAGAAAATCTGCATTAAAACTGAAGATATAGTGTTCCTCAACAAGCACGTGGCAGTGAAAATCAGTATTTGAGAAATCGGGCAGGAAAGTATATATCAATTATGTGCAAAAATTATTTTTCATATAATGCTGTCCCAATATTTTTCCTGCTTACTTTATCCATCATTTATCCATGTCTTCATTCCTCTCTCGTCTAGCTGCTTCAGATGAACATACATAGCTTTAGGGATTCTACTACTCTCCATTTCTAATAGCTTAACCAATATTTAACAGCCTTCATGATTGCATTGATGAAAAGAGGATGCCTGCCTAATTCCCCATAAGATCATAGAGTTGGGCGTCTTTGGCCGACTGCTAAAAACTTCTTACATGCATACATTTGAACACGCTCTATTTCTTTTACCTCTTAATCCCCCATATTTCTGCTGCATACAAGAGGGCTGGTTGAATTTGGCGGTCAAATAAACGTAAAAACACTTTAAACGTCAGCACATTCTATTTTCCATAATGCCCAAGATATGCCAATTGTCTTTTTCCTAGCTTTCCTTACTATCTGTTCCATGGCTTTCTCTAAAGACAGTTTTGTTGTTAAGGGTAAAGCCAAGATAAACATATGAATTGACTATTTCAAGGACTTCTCCATTTAAGTACCATTTCTCTCTTGCTGCCAGATGGCCTCCTTTTCTGAATACCATAATTTTAGTTTTTGTTAAATTTACTGTTAATCCTATTCTATTAGATGGGCTAGTACCAACACCACAAAAGGGAGAATCAGGACTCCAAAAGCACCCGCAACATTCTTCACGGCAGGAGGCAGCAAATCATGGCCAAGAACAACAGTGCCACTCGAAACATGCAGGCAGAGTCTGCTGGATGGGGCAGATGACTGGGAGTGCACTGCAGACCTCCCAGAATGGAAGAGTCACCCAGAGATCATCAGCAAGAGTGGCATGAGACCAGACATAGTAGTCCACTCTAAGTCAACCAAGCAGCTGATCATGATCGAGCTCACGGTGCCATATGAGAACAGAATGGAGGCAGCTCAAATCTACAAGACTGAAAAGTATGCTGATCTGGCAAACAGCCTGAGGAGAGAAGGCTATCAGGTCAAAGTCCTCACTGCAAAAAATTGGAGCTAGGGGATTTGTAGGAACGTCTGCATACAGCCTCATGAAACAGCTCTCAGTTGCAGGGAAGGAAAAAAACCAGAGCCCTGAAAGCAATGGCAGAAGCGGCAGAGAGGTGTTCAAGCTGGATCTGGTCAAGGAGGAACAAAAGTGAACTTCATAAGGCTTAATTTTCCTACAAATATCAGGTGTCCCTGTGGCTCAGTGGTTAAAGCTCGAGTCATTAAGTAGAAAATGAGCACGTCCAGAGGGTCATGGGTTCGAATCCCAGCCATGGCTCGTCCCAAGATGGGGGGAAAAAAAAGGGCAGCAGAGGGACATCCGGAGTCATGAACCGGGTGTGGCCCAACCCCCCTAGAGTGTCAGGAGATAAGGGCCGAAACACTTGCTTGAAGGGGCTTCTCTTCTGAGGACTCTCTGCTGCCACGCTCTCCACGAGTTTCTTTCTACTGCTTTAGCCAATACATTCAATTGGTTTTGTAATCCTACTACAGTGTGCGATACTAAAGCTATGTCATCTGCAAACAATAGAGTAAATATTTCTTCTATCAGGTTGGACAGTACTATACCATGTCTTCCATCTCTCCTTAAGTCATCTGCTATTTCGTTTATAAATAAACAGAAAATTTTGGGTGAAAGTAAGCAGCCTTGTTTAACACCCACTGGTGACTCAAAGAACTCTGTGTAATCGAAACCGACTCGCACACAACAAAGAACATTTTCATACATGCTTTTGAGTAATTTCAGCATTTTTCTTGACAATCCTTTTTCTCGCCAGACAAGCCCATAGGTTATCAAAGATTTACAGAATCAAATGCTTTCTGGTAGTCTATGAAGGCTACATAAACTTTTCCTTTTCTCTGAGCCAAGCTTTTCTGTATTATACTGAACAGAGTGAATATATGTCTACCGTAGAATAGCCCGCTCGGAAGCCTGCTTGCTGCTCTGTAATTTGTTTAGTTTCCTCAATCCATGTGCTCAATCTCTTATTCAAAATATATATAAAGATCTTGCTGACTATGCTTATAAGCGATACACCTCTGTAGTTACCAGGGTCGTCAGGATTACCTTTCTTGTAAATAGGCACTATAAATGGACTTCGACCAGAATTCAGGAAAGTGTCCTGACTCAAGGAGGGCATTTAGGTACTTAACAAAAACGGTATTGTATCACAACGCTTTTTAATATTTCTGCTGGGATAACCATCCCACCCACTAGCTTATTTCTTTTTAAGTGTCGTATGGCCTCACCTATATCGTCTGTTGATATTAGTTCGTCAGTAATAGGACAATATTCAGTGGGCTCAGACACCAACTGCTGGCATGACACTTGGTCTTTAGTTGTATTCAAAAGTGTCTCAAAATGCTCATGCCATCGTTCTTTTGAAATGTTTGGTTTGGGAACACTATTTCGGAGGACAGAACGAACAGTGGTCCAGAATTTTGAGCTGTCCGAACATGTGTCGGTTAGGGATTTTACCTGTTCCTTTTTAAACTGTTCTCGTTTTTTCTCTTTGCATGTCTTTATATTCCTTCCTCTCTGGCAGTATGCCATTCTCTTTTCTATTCTAGTTTTATTGTCCTTCGCATTTCTATACTGGCTTAATGCTCTTCTTGTGACAAGTTTCTTCGCCTTACAATCCTGATCAAACCAAGTAGGCGAGAGAGAGAGAGAGAGAGAGAGAGAGAGAGAGAGAGAGAAACAAAACAAACATAAAGAACTAATTCCATATGATTTTCCTAAGCTTAAACAACATCCAACTTTACAAGCATACAGCTTTTCTGTTCATGAAGAATGCTATGACAATCTCATCCACCTCCACCCCCATCCCAGCACCACCACCCCTACCCTACATAAAACAAAATTTTAATCCGGACAGGCCAAGATTTTCTGAACATCAAGAAAACCTTGACAAATTATCTCATCCCCCCCCCGCCGCCGCCGCCGCCGCCTTCAAATCCCCAAAGGGGACAGTCCAAGGTGTACCCACCTGACTTGCGTTCATAGCTACCAAAGAACAGGTGCTGCCTGGAGCACCAGTCCACCAGCACAAACTCCAGGGCGGGTTTGCCCGTGGGGCCCGGCACACTGGTCAGGAACTCCAGCACCGCCTCCAGCTGGAGGTTGATCAGGTGGGCAAACACCATCAGCAAGCTCTGCCCACCCACACAGGCCAGCTGATTGGTCCTTTGTTCATATGCATGACACCGAGAGGGATCGAGACAGAGGACAAGATGTGTCTGGACAGTGAAAAGAGGTGGGCAAGACTGACAGAACATGGAAATAAGTGTTTGGTGGGAGAGTGGACCATTGCTGTACAGTAAAATGACTTTTAAAGACTGCTACAACCAGGCTACTATGGGGTGTGGGGTGTGTGTGTGTGTGTGGTGTGTGTGTGGTGTGTGAGTGACACATAAGTCTTTACGCATTGATTTTTTAAAAAAATTACTGGCATGATCACTGGTCTTTTCCGATATCATCATATCATATACTGTCAAGAACTGTTACCCATGAAGCATGATTCAACATGATGCAGTATCAAGCAATTAATATGCTTGTAACCATAACCGTTCTTTTCTTTTCTGGGACAAAGGAAGCTGAAAGTGAACACCCAAAGTTCTCTCTGAAGTTCAAGGAAGATGCAGAAAAAAAAGTACCTGCATCACAGACAGGGTCTCTGCCTGCTGCATCTTGCTCAAGACACTGCGCAGAATGAGGTCCACACTGTCGCCCAGCGAAGGCCCACACGCCCTATCACCACAGCAACCAGCCGACCCACAAATGTGGCTGTGTACTCTGAGGTTTTGGGATCCAGCATCTTGTTGATCACTTGGACAAGGTAGTGACCCCATTGTTGCCTAGAAGAAGAACAGCCAACTATTGGGTGACAAGTCAAATCTAAAGCTGCCAATGAATCTGAGAGCAGACAAAGAAACCATCACCACACAAAAACAACCAATCTTTCCATGTAACCGTAGCTATTAAAAATTCACTTATGACTATACAAACAATTCTAAAGTTACACAGACATAAAATCACGCCTACCTCTCTACATAAATCAATAAAGATCATCTCATTAGAAAATATTTCCTATCATTCAAGAAACAGTGGATCTTATACCATCTGAACAGATCTGTCCAACTGCTGATGAATCCAGTTTTGTTACATCCATGACACACTCTCTGATTCAAGAGATGCTTCATTTTTAGATTTCATACTGTGCACACTTTTTAAAACTACCAGATTCAATGTCAAGAAGTGGCCTGCCCATACCAATACAAAAATCAATCAAAAAATAAACAAGACTCTGGGGAACAGGAAATAAAAATCGCAAGTAGCGGGTCAACTCTTGTTGCTAACAAACATATAACAAACACACTTCCATTGTGTAACTGAATACCCCAGATTATGCAGATTCACCAGAACCCAACCGCCCGCCTTCCCCCCACCCCCTAAAAATACTCTTAACCAAAGTCATCCCTAAAGGGCAATCAACTGCTCGCTGGGCTACAGAAGCAAAGGCCCGTAAACATTCACCTCCGTTCGGGTTAACAAGCAGCACACCCACTTTCGTCATCCCTCCCTTTCCAGTGTCCTGCACCTACACTTGACAGACACGGGACATATTTTGGTGCAGGGACTTAAAACTGAATGCGGGTTTTCTATCAGAGTATAAAGAAGGAAATGACAAAAATCGGTAAAAAAATTGGTGCACACAAAACTCTGAAATAGAGAAAACACCAGTAATTTTCTAAAGCAAAATTAACCATCATGGAGCTCATTTTCAAACAATGAAAGAAGAGATCTGCGATAAGTTTTGAAGATTCTGAATTTCTGTTTTCCACTTCTTTCCAACCACCTTTTCTTTACTATTTAACCTTCATTAAACAGATACAAAGGTGACAGAAAAGACAACAGGGGAGCTCCCTTTTTCTGCCCCCTTTGTTCTTTTTAACATAGGCAAAATAGTCAAGAAAAGGAACAAAAAGAATTTGAAAAAGAAAAAGGTCTCAAACGCAAGGGAGGTGACCTGCATTGTTTCCACTGTCATCATCGTCCATCATGCAGTGCACGGTGGGCAGGAAGGTGGACATAATGGCGTCGGACAGGCGGCACAGGACTGGCCCTCCCCTGTGGCCAGCAGGTCCAGACACCTGAATGCATTACCAACATCACAGTATATGTTTTATGTTTAGTTCAAAAAAATGTTGGCAAAAAGTCATCTACTCTTGTGGCAAGGAAAACTACAAATACCATGGCACTGTTAACAATTTTTCCGGTGGTGGTGTTTTTAATTTCCATTTCCCCGCTGTATTAAATTTAAACATTATCTGTATTTTAGCAACATTAGAATTTCATTGAAAACAAACATGTATGCTATCCACAAAAGTCATAACATTTAAAAACCAACCAAACCAAACAACAACAAAAATAGTTGATCAATTATTCCCCGAACTTTTTGTTTTCGTAAGAATCCACTAACTTTTTCCTTAACTTGAAATTTCGGCTTTGTCTGGACAATTTTTTGGTCCTTTCAATTCTAGATGTATTCCCCGATAAATGAAGACTGTATTATACATGCCGAGTTCCTTACGAGAGCAAGAGTTACCCTACTTGTTTTTTTGTTGTAGTTTTGTTTTACTTTTTTTTTTAAAAATTTCATTTCAAACATTACATGACATAGGACATACATAAGCAGTAAGAATTTTGGAAGAAAAAAAAAGGGAAAAAAAAAGATAATTCAGAAATCCCACAAGCAAGAAAAAAAATTTCAACATTTTTCATTTAAAAAAAAAATAAACACAGAAAAAAGAAAAGAAAAGTAGGTTTGCAGAAGAAGTGGAGGGAGGGGTAGAGAAAAAGAGAGATGAGAAAGAGCAATAGAGAGAGAAAAAAGAGAGGGGGGGGGGGGGAGACAGACAGAAGAGACAGAAGAGAGGGACACGTTGGATGGATTACATTCAATCAATATGTTGACCCAAGTTACTTTCACAATGTAAATCACACTGGCCAAAAACAAAAACATAACCATCAATAAAAGAGATAATAATGATGTCAGAACAGACATATGTACAGACTCATCTGCAACATTAGGTAGTCTGTGTGTAACAGAGATCAAAGCATAACAGGTTACTAAAAGTTGACGAAGTGTTTAAGTCTGTGAATGGGGTCATAGGCTACAGATCGAGTGATGTTTAAAAAGTTAAACATTCACAAAAATGGTTGTACACTGACCATTTCACAGGTGAAATCTGCATGGTTTAATTTTAAGTATGCGATGTGTTCTTCAATTTTATACCGATTCTTAGTTTCCTATAAATGCAATTATTGTGGGAAACTGTTTTGTACTTTAAAAAGTGTATAGTATTTTGCGAAAAGAATTATGAAATAAAAGATTACATCACTAGAAATTGCTGCATCATTACCAAATAGTATCGTGACTCTGTTAGTCCCCACATTTTGTGCATTCATACATCTTTCTTTCATTAAATCATGAGATTATTCCGAATAATTGTACATAATGACACTTCCAGAACACTTGATCAATGTTACCCTACTTGTTTGTTTACTGTTTTCCCGACTCATTCATGTTCAATTTGCCAAAATTAGTTAAAACATACACTGTAATAACAACATAGACCTGTCAATTATGGAAGAACGATCCTTCCCCAAATTCCTTTACGTCAATGTTCAAAGACCGATATTTCAGAACTTGTCGAAGTCATTGTTCTTGCTAAAAGGTGCTAATATAGCACCCCCCCCCCCCCCCCCCCCCCCAAAGAAGATATATAATAAACTAAGGTGTTGGTAGTGATTCTTTACCAGATTTCAATTGCTTTGAGAAAGGCATCTGTTCAAGAAGGGACAAGGGAAAGCAAACATATAAAAGCTGATCACAACTCTTAGGATTCTGGGCAGCTCTTCAAGTTCTGTTGACTGGCTGTGACACTGCCAAACTCCACCTCACCTTCACCGGCATTTTTCACACTGCCGATTACACAGCACATCGAATGCAGCATCTGCAACAGTGCAACTTCTTTTTTTCCTGGATAAACTCTTATCCCTTGTACAGATTCTAAATCCACTGAAGCGGTTGAGATTTATATTTTGGGGTGAACTAGGTGAAAATGAAAGGCCTGTTGACTTTTATGCTCCACAAGAGAGAGAAGAACCAATTCCCATGTCAGCACTCTCACAACAGGCATGCTACAGTTTGAAATGTGACTCCATTTTCTGTTTTGTGCGAAAATAAGACATCAAGTAGGCAATCTGAAGCTCTGGAAACCCCTGTTTCTTTTACCCTTTATTAACCTGAATAGTGACTTGGCCTGAACAATTTACCTGGCCTTGGAACTTCCCAAAAGATATAATCCAACATACCGAATATCAATGCACAAAAGCCCATGACTTCTGCTAACCCAATCAATCTGTTCCCATCTGTACCTACAAAGCATGCTGCACATCCTTACCGCGGTCAGCCCGGGGAGACTTTTCTCAGCGGCGCAGTGAGAATGCTGGACAGAGTGGGCAGTAAACCTGCCCTGATGGTGGCGGAGCATGTGGGATTGGGCCCCCAGTTTTCCCTTTACCACATCCTGCACCAGCGACACCAGGAAGGGATCTGACACCAACATCAACAGGCATCTCAACTTCTGTTATATATAAAGGGGGAAGGTGTTCAAATAACAGGACCATACGATAATCATGAAACAAAACTAAAGAAGAAAAAGCTATGCATAAAAAGTCTATGCGCACATATACACCGAGAAACAAAAACTGATAAAATTCCATCATGAAATTACCCTGGGCACTTAAATTTTAAAAAAAAGAGAATATTAAACAAGACTAGAAGCTTAGCAGATGGTGTCTTGCCCATTGGGTCAGAAAACACTAAATTTCAACAGTACCCGCTGTCTCCCCTCTGATGAGCTGCCCCCTAATTATCTGATACTGAAAAGCACCCTGTGAACTAGTGTTGGGGCAGCCACAGGGCTAACACAGGGAGGCTGGCTCTGTATAGAGGAACAAGAATAAGTGGTTGGGAACTAAAGGAACATGAAAATAAGACAAAATGTTGTCCCCCAACCCACCCATCCTTGTACATACTTAAAAACTCAAAGCAGCTAATATTCACGTTCTAGTTTTCCCCCCCCGAATAACTGACATATTCATAAATGATGTGCAGTTACCTTTTTGAGTCATGGGGCGGTTTGTTTGTGCTCATACCATGTTGCTTCTAGGACTCCAGAAGTGGGGATTTGGGAGGCGGGGGGGAGTTGGGGGTGTACCTCAGTCCTATGAAGTCAGTGTAAAACTACTTTGCTCCCCCCCCCCCCCCCCAAAATTTTTTCATTAATTTCAATCAGTTCCTAATCAATACTAGTCTGGTCAGCAATAACAACAACAAAAAACTAAATCAATAAATTACAAACGATAATAAATGAAGAAAAAGCAATAGACCATCACACATTCCATTACATAAAAAAGATGATTAAATCAACATATATCCTTATGTTCTGTCATCTATAAAAGTGTAATTGCATTTTAGATCAGTCATTAATTGATGCCAGGTAGACCAGCTACTGTAAACCCTCAAATCATGTTTTTCTGTCCTTTCTTTTTTTAAAGTAAAGGCCACTTTGTGAACCATAAAACCCACTGTATCCTCTAGTGAGTTTTCAAAGCAGGGTGAAATTGAAACAAGAGCAAAGTGAGAATTACTGCTCTGCTATTTGGCAGTGCAGTAATTATGTGTCTGCTCTTACATCCTCTAGTGAATCAGTTACTTCAGAATACCATCTTCACTGTGAGGATCCTGAGGCTGAACATTTCCAGCAGCACACTCCTCATCTCAATCATCTACAACACTTTCTTCAGTCTTTCTTTTCATCTTGCTCTACTTCATCCTTTAGCCTTAGCAAATACGTTGCTGGAACTCTTGCAATCTGCAAATCAGAATCGAGACTCTGCATGTGTTCATGTGTCTGTGCATAAAACGTGTATAAAACCTTCTATGCATGTTCCTCCTGTAAACATACTTTTAATTCATCCATTTAGTGAAGTAATGCTATTACCTCCAGCATGACGGAGAAATATTGCCACAGACAATGGACCAATTTTATTTTCGTGCGCTGCCGTGAACTGTGCATCTACCTGTAAAAGAATGAAAGATAATGTATCCTCACATTATTGCAAAAGACTGCAGCCCAAATCAGACACACAAATTCAACCATTTATTCCTATAAAGTTCCCTTAAACTAGTCATGTACAATTCTTTATCATACATTTTCACAAGATTTATAAACTTGAAAATATTTGGCTGGAACTGAAATTCTGAATGAAGCAAAACTCAGTTCCATGAGCCATCAAGTAATTCACTGGACCTCAAAGGGGTTTTTATCACTGCTTCCTTCCCCCTCCATCATCATACCTAAGAAGCAGTCAAGAGTTAAACATAACCAGAAACTGGCACTGAAAGAAAGAACACTAGCATCATTACACATCAACCTACGTGTATAACGGACCAGAACCCCCCACCCTCCAATCCTCTACTGGCAAATGGACCCAATCTACTCATGCCTCTCACCGTGACCACCAAGGACAGGGTTTCCAGACACAGTCCCAAGACTTCAGAGGAGAACTGTGTTGCCACGGTGACCAGTCCTTCCAGGATGTTGTCCAGGAAGGGCGCCATGGTGTGGATGTTGCCTGTGGCCTTCAGGTGCTTACAGAAGCCAAACACAGCACGCACTGCCCCGATACGCACACAGGCTGGCTGGGTCGGGTGAGGCCCCCCACTGTGGCCTGCAGAAATCTGGTAAAACAGGGGTGAAATTCCTGCATAAAGCTGGAAAGACTTGTCATTAATGATGCTAATTCAGAGTTAAAGATGCTAATTTTGGGAACAATAATCTAAATTTTCCAGATGGGGCCTTCCCTCCCATCTTGAATAGACATCAACCAGTCTGATACCTCCGTGGCTGAAACCAGACACTCCATATGGACTTTATAAATGAAAGAGAAGTCAGAATTAAACACACCTGTAAATGATATCATAGGCTAATCTTCACTTTCATATGCCAAAGAGCTCTTCCCATCTCGTAGTCTGAAAACTTGTACAACTCTGTCTGAATTGGAAGAAAAACTTCTGTTTTCTTTTCAGATAAACCAATTCAAAATTCCCCTGTTCTAAAACTTTGCAACGGGTAAAAATTTCATATCATGTGTTTTTTTTTAACCTTGTTGTTTCCCTTTTTAATTTGTACTTCTTTCCCAACACTGTCCCCAAAACCAATGCTCTTTTGACAGATTGAAGTATTTTAAACCCCCAAAAAATATTACCCCAATAAAACTTTTCAATTTTTTTAAGTTTTCAAATGGGACACAGTAAAAAATAAAATTTTTTCTCTGCAAAAATTTCAAATTTGGGAAAGTTTTTGGCCAGAACTGAATCTACCTTTTACATTCAAACATGGGGCAAATGTAAAAAGAAAAAGTTTTTGTTTAAAAATGTTTTTTGTTTACTAAAGTATCATAGGCACAAAACACTTTTACAAGAGATTTTTTTTTTATTGCTACACAATCGTTTGGTAGTAACTATGAAAGTTTTTTTTTTTTTTTTCCCCTTGGCAAAACTTTTTTTTGGGGATAACAGAGTTTTTAGTAAAGAAAACCCTTTTTTTTAAAGCAAACGGGTTCTAAACTGCCCCAGGCGGGAAGGTCCCCCGGGCTGCAAATCTAAAGGTTTAAAGGGTTTAAAAAAAAAAAAAAAAGAAAAAAGGGGTGGGGAAGGGGGGGTGTTTGTTTTGGAATCCTACCTGCCATCAAAAGCTAAGGTTTGGGACACCCTTTCTTCCCCGGGTTTTGTTAAGGTCCTTTGTCCTTGGCTTCCGTGTACCCAAATGGCTGCCACAAAAACCCCCCAAACTAGGGGGGACACTGCCAAAAACCCCTTTCCCCCTTTTTCACGTGGTAGGGGTTTCAACTTACGGGTCACATGCTTTAAAGGGTTTAAAGATGCATGTTTGTTTTTGTTTCACAAAATTTTGATGGAAAAGGGTTTGGGATTTTTGTTGTTGCAACAAAAACTCTCATGGACCCAAACTTCAAAATGGGGTTAATATAAACCCTCACCGGTCACAATTCGGCTTGTTTGACAAATTCAGTTCCCCGGGTCAATTTCACAAGGCATTTACCTTAAAACCCTTTTCTGGTCACTACTTCTGCCGGGTTCGAAAATTTTCAGCACCTTTCTGTTTCTTTAAGTTTAATTAACTGTTTTGAAATTTCCCCAAGGGAAAGAGCGGAATTTCAAAATCAAAGCTTCCCTTCGCAATGAAGAGCTGAATTTAAACCCTGACTAAAATAATAATTTAAAATAGAAACCCTTTTTCCCCCCCCCCCCCCCCCCCGATCTAATTTAATTCTCTTGGCCCCGGGACCCCCATCCCTGGTCTTGCTTCCCTAAACGGTTCATACCCCCAAAGGCCCACAGCCCTGCAGGAATCCATGCAGGGGGGAACTGTATTTTCCCTTGGGCTGCGGGGTTCCCTATCATCTGCGGGGCCGACCCCAATTTGCCAGCTTGACGACTCGGGGTTTTTTTCCCCCTGCAAAAAGGAAAAAAAACCCAAATGCCCCATTTTACAGGTTTCCAGGGGTTTTTGAAAGGGAAAACCCTGACTAATCAAAAGCAGTTTTTCGGGACCGAAGACTTAAAAGGCTCCAAAACCTGTGTTTTCCAAACAACAAGTAGTTCGGGGTCATGCCATATCATCATTAAAGATTTGGTCAGAAACCCTATGCACTTTCCTTACAGAAAACCTTGCTAATCTTTTTGGATTAAAAAAAAAAATTTTTTTTCACGAGATTGATAAATTTTAAGAATTGGGGAAAGCATTTTAGAAAATTTCTGAAAAAAAAAAGGAAAGTTTGCAATGATATCCAAGGTTTAAAACAGAAAATTAATACCCTGTAAAATACATAAAATAAAGGAATTCTTTCTGGAAAATTTCTGAGAAAAGGCACCAAGTACTATCACTCAAGAAAAAAAAAAATTAAAAAAAGAGTTTTATTTTATTTGAACCCTCAAGTCCTATCCCCAGCATACCCATAAATTTCAAAATTTTAATCCAGAGCGGGTTTAATTGGTTTTCCCCGGGGGGGGAAAAAAAATTTTAGCGGTTTCCTTTAAATACTTTTGGGTTAATTTGACGGAAAAATTGTTTTGTAAATTTTAACACTGATCTCCCAAAACAAGAAGTTTCTTCATTTACTCCGGGTTTATATGTCTTATAAAAGTTTAAATCCCAAATCTTTGCATTTGCGATTCCGATTCCTTTTTCTTCCTTTTTAAAAAATCTTAAACCCCTTAATATACCCAAATTGACCTTTCCCTTTTCAAAACGTTTTCCGGGTTTGACTAAAACCAAAAACCCCAGTTTTTTCTCATATAAAATTTTCAAAAGGGGGGTGATACTGGGTTCTGGCGGGTCAGCCCCAATTATGTTCCGATTCATTCAAAATTTTATCCATCCCCCATTTTACTTTCCATAACGCTAAAAAGAATCCCTATTAATTTATTTTTCATTTATGAAATGCCACTATCTTGCTGAGTTGCAAAAAAAATTTCCAAAAACCCCTTTTTGCCCCCCCCCCCCCCCTTGCAGCCCTATGAAAGGTTCCCAGGGTAAATAAAAAGCCTGACATCTGTTTTTTTTGGATATTTTAAAAAAGGCAAACCTTGTTTTCCCCATGTATACAGGGGAAAACCTTTTTTTTATATCCCAAAACACTGACCAAAATTCCCCTGCCTGCTGATTTGGCAGGGGGCTTGGATTCCAGCTGAGGGCCCAAAGTCACCCCGGAACCTGGCACAAACCCGGGGGCCACACCCCTTTTGGAACTGGTTTGCCTTGCTCAAAGCCTTTTGGGACAAAAAAGGGAAACCCCAAAAATTTCAATTAATTTACAAAAAAGGGAAAAGGGGGAAAAGGTAAAGGGGAGTTTAAACAGGGACAACCAAAGGATTTTCCCACCAACACATTAAAAGTGAAAGGAAAGAGGAGGGGGAGAGGGGAGAAGAGAGAAGAGAGAAGAGAAGGGAGAAAAGCCAGGTCAACCACTTTGTTAGAAAAGGGGGAAAGGGGGTAAGGGGGGGGGGGGGGAAAAGGCAAAGCTGAGTGAAGGGGCAAGGGGGAAGGGGCGAGAGGAGGGGAAAGGGGGAAGACCCAAAGGGAAGGAAAGGGAAAGGGGGGGGGGGAGGGGGGGGGGGGGGGGGAAGGAGAGAGAGAGAAATTTCAACATTTTTTTTTTTTTTTTTCTTTTTTTGGGGGGAAAGAAGGGGGGGGGGTGGGCCCCGGGGGGGGGGCCAAGGGGGGGGGGGGGGGGGGGGCCCCTTTAAAACAAGGGGGGGGGGGGGGGAGAGAGGGAAAAGAAGGGAGAGAGAGGGGAGAGAGGGGAAAATTTTCACTATACTCTATAGACAAAAAAATACTGAAAAGGTCACCGGGTCAGTAAAAAAGCGGAGAAAAAAAACCAGACGGGAAAAGGGGGGGAGCCCATAAAAGTGTAGGGGGGAAGGGAGACGGAGAAAGGGGGGGGGGAGGGGAGGGGAGTGGTTTAACCGGGGAAAAAAAGAGAATCGGACAGAAAAAGAAGAAGGGGAAAGGGGGATTGGCGGAGCGAGAGAAAAAAAAAAACTTTTCCTTTTCCCTAATAAATTTCTTTGGGACGGGGAAAATTTACTTGATTTTTTACCAATTTGTGAAAAAACTTTTATCATATTTTTTTGTTTTTGTCACTAAACCCAAAATTTAAACCTGAAATAAACGGATTCCAATAAACCTGTTTAGGAAACCCCTACATGTTTTCCATACTGCAAACTAAGCAGTTGTTTTAAAATTTGAAAAATTTTGGCATTGTTGGGTTTGCCCCCCGGGAAAAGAACCACATCAATTAAGGGGGGGAAAACTGTACAACACTTTTTTTCATCACAGACTTGAATGGAAGCATAAAAAACTGAACAAAAATTTCGAAATTGTTAAAACCCAAGGAGAAAAAAAATTCTTGCCTCTTAATTTTTTTTTTGGGATTTTTTTTTTTAAAAGTTGGGGAATTAAAGGGGGGGGGGGGGGGGGGGGGGGGGGGGGGGTTCTTTTGATCAAAAATTATCAAACCAGAAATCCTTTTTGTTCAAACACACAAAATAAATCTTTTTTTCCTTTTTATTTTTTTTTAATATGATTTGCCCCCGCACACCCAACAAACCTGGAAAACCAACAAAAAAAGTTTTAAAATTGCCCCCAAAAACCTTTAACAGCCTTAAATTTTGGTTTCCCGGTTTTTAAGCCCAAATTTAAAATCTGTCTGTAAAATGCCACAATTAAAAAGTAAAAAATTTCTTTTTGGTAATACCCCAAGTAATATAAAACCAAATGCAGCCCTTCCCCAAAAAAAAACTTTCTGTAAAATCTTTTTTTTTGTTGTCAGGGAACTGAAAAAATGTTAATTTTCAGGCACAGATTTTCTTCACAAGACATGAAATTAAAGGCCTGAAAACGTTTCCATTCATATATTGTTTACAGTCAAACTGACCAAAAAAGGGCCGAATCGGGGCCCACAATAAAGAGACAGACAAAACAGACAGAAGATAGAGAAAATAATGTGGCTTGTGTTTTTAAGGGCGGGAAAAAAAGCAGGCAGGCAAAGGGAGAAAAAAATTAAAAAACCTCACTGACCAGCAGCAGATCTTGAGCCGAGATCGGACGGAATAAGAGAAACTGTCTTCGTCTTCATCTTCTAAAAAAATGGTAGGATTGTTTGCCCAAAAAACCGTATTGTAAAATAAAGGTTTTTAAATTTTTTTTAAATTTAAACAACAAAAAACAGAAAAACCCATGAAACAGTATTTTCGGCCCTTTTTTTTAATGCTAAAAACGCCCCCCCTTATCCAATTAAAAAAACAATTATTTTTACATTTTGGGGAAATTTTTTTCTAAAATTATTTAAATCTTACTTATTACCGGGGCCCCAAAAATGAAAAAGGGGGCAAAATTTGGCTACCCCGGCCTCGTTTCAAAAAGCCCGGTCGGACAAAAAACCCCTAAAAGGGCCTCGGCCTTGCGCATGCTCAGCCTATCCTTTTTTTCGGGGTATTTTTAACCCTGACTGGGGAACCCCTTTTTTTGGAAACCCAGGAAGGGGGGGGGAGGGGTGGGGGGGGGGTTCTCTGTGTGACCCAGGGGTAAGTATGTTAAAATTAAAGAAATTTTTTAGAATAAAAATTTTTCCCTTTTTAATTTAACATACTTATACCGGGGCCCCTCACTAATGCAGAGTCGCACAAACCGGGAAAAGGAGGGCTCACCGGGGTTCCCGCCGGGGGGAAAGCGAGAAGGCCGGAAGCTTTTGTGGCGGAGATGGTGTGTTGCCCCACACAGTGTTGCGTCCCCTAGACCCATCATCGCGCAGACGGGAAACTTTCGCGCGGGAGAATTGGATGAAGGTCCCGGGGACCGCCAATATGGGGGCTTTTCCCCACACCCCCTGAATGCGGCATTATAAAGTTTAATGCCAGCGAAGCCCCCTCCCCTAATCTCTTGAGGTCTTGGTGAGGGAAAAAAGCCAAATCCCCTTAGGTCTCGCGTACGCAGCTTTTGCTTCTCTCAGCCATCGGAGGGCTTTAAAAGCGCCCGATGTCCTCCTTTTAACTTTGTTTTTGAAGAGAGAAAAACCGGTTGGGGCTGCTTGGAAAAGGGGAAAAAAGGGTTTGTGCGTTTCCTAATTTTCTCCCGCAAGGGGCGCCCCACCGGAAGAGGTGCGGTCCCTTTGTCGTCCGGGGCAAGGGGGAGAAATGAGAGGAAGAATGGAGAAGTCGGGGGAAAAAGGGAAACCCGGCAATTGGTTTTTTTGCTTAAAAAATTGGGGGAGGGGGAAGAGATATGGCCATCCGGTTCGGAGGCCGTCCCCGGTTTGGGCCCCAGTTAAGTTTAAATAAGATAATTTTTTTGCTTATTGCCCAGCCCCACCGCAAAGGGGCCCCATCAGGGCTGTTTACCCCGTTTTTTAAAATTTAATCACCAGTCATAAAAAAAAAAAAAAAAAAAAAAAAAAAATAAAAAAAAAACCCCAACTTTCCCCACATTCGTTAAATGGGCCTCGTCTACCCAAAAGCACCAGGGAAAATTTGTTAAAAAACTTTTTTGCTGTTTAAAATCTTAAATCCCGATTTAAAAATGTTAATCTCTCCAAAAAATCAAGGGGTCACGTCAGGCCCGGGGCTTCCCTGGAAAAGGGTCTTCATGGGGCTCCCCTGTTTTAAAAAGTTTGTGTCTAAAATCATGCAAGTCCCAACATCTAAAAAAATACATGTTTCACTGTGGGGTGGCGATGGCCCTGGAATGACCACGGAAACCCTTTTTCACTCTTTAAAAGGTAAGAAAGGGTTAAAAAACGAATGGCCCCGGGGCAGCCCGGGACGAACCGGTTTTCCCCTTTAAAGACCCCCCCCGCGTAGATGGGAGGAATCCTTAAGGGGTTTTGGGGATCTGAAAGAGTTTTTTTTTGTTTTGTGTGTTCCAAAACCTCATGCCCCCGGGGCTCTCACATAAACCCTTAATTTTGGGGTTTTCATTGGGAAAAGGGGGATATAAATGTTGGGGAAAATTTTTTTCTTGTGGCGTTCTTGGGGTAAACGATCAACCAATTTTGTTCCCCCGTGCCCCCCATAAGATAAAATAATGTTGTTATAGCCCCCGCCGACGCAGAGGGCCACAAACGGGCTGTCCCCGGTTTTAAAAACAACTCACCAGTCATTTTAAAAAAAAAAAAAAAAAAAAAAAAAAAAAAAAAAAAAAAAAAAAAAAAAAAAAAAACCCCCTTTAAAACTTTTCGTTAAATTTACTGGGCTACAAAAGAACAGAAACTTTGTTAAAAATCCTTCTTCCCTAAAAAACTAAATCAGATGGAAAAAAAAGTTAAAAAACTTCAAAAACCCAAAGGGTACCCTCAGGGGGACTCCCTGAACGGATCTTTTATGGACTCCGCGGGAAATGTTTGTGTCTTTACATTTATGCAAGTCCCAAAAACTTAAAGGGAAAATGTTTCCTTGTGGTTTGGCCCCTTTACTTTGGAATGCACCCCGGACTTCTTCAAATTTTTTTAAAAAGGGGAAGAATGGGGGGAAAAAAACGAATGGCTGGTGTGCAGCCGGGCACCCGAAACCCTTTCCTTTTCGAACCCACCCCGACGTAGATGGGGAGGAAATCTTTAAAGGGTTTGGGCGGACTTTAAAGAGTTTGTTATTCGTCTGTGTGTTCCCAAAACCTCCCGCCAGAGGTCTCTCAACCTTTAAACGTTTTTTTTTGGGTTTTACATCTTTTTGGAGGGGATTTAAATGGGTTTGGCAGTTTCTTTTCTTGTTTTGGGGTTTTTTGGCTAAAAAAGATCAACCATTTCTTTTTTCCCGCCCTGCCAACATTTGGCCCGGGAAACCCCAAACAAGAGTAATGTTGTTACCCTCCGCCTTCAAAATTGCTAAAAAGTTCAAAAAAAAGTTAAAAATTCTGGATGCTTTTTGGTTGCGGCAGCTATGGCCCCCAAAGTGACAAACGGAAAACCCACGAAACCCGAAAGGCCCCCCCTCGAAGAATGGGAGTTTTTCTTCAAAAGCCGACTTGAGCGTAAGTTCAAACAGAAAAGAAAGAAGCATCTGAAAAATATTTGTTCCAACAATATCTGAGGGAAAGGAGCCCCAGGGCGTTAGGCTGACAGGGGCCCCTCCTTCCTCGACTTGGAAAACCCTTTAGTTTAAAAAATTTTGATTTGAATGGGAATTTGGAAAAAGAGTGGCTTTCAAAAACCTTGTACGCCAGAGAGCTGGTTTGGAAATCCTTTCGGAAAGCTGCGGTTCCCCAAAAAAAAAAACTCTGGTGTGAAAAAGGTTTCCTGGGGGGTTGAAACCCCGGAAAAATTGGAAAAAACGGAAAACTTTCTCCCGGTTAACCTGCATTTTCCCCACGGTGAGGCTTTATACGAAGGGCCCAAAAAGGCGGAAAATTAAAATAAGTAAGGTTTAAAGTTGCTTATTGCCCGCCGACCGAGAGGGCCCCCCATCAGGGCTGTCACCCGTTAAATCAAAAATCACCAGTTTATTTTTTAAAAAAAAAAAAAAAAAAAAAAAAAAAAAAACTTTTAACATCTCGTTAAAAGAAAATCGTTTTACAAAGAACCAGAAAAATTTGTTAAAAAAACCTTTTCCCCTTTTAAAAACTCAATCAGATGAAAAATGGTTTAATTTTCCCCTCTAAAAACCCCAAGGGGTCACGTCGGCGGGACATCCTGAACAGGAAACTTCATGGACCCCCGCGGTTTTAAAAAATTTGGGTCTCACATCGGGGCAAATCCCCCAAAACTCCCAAAAGAAATGTTTCCTTTTTGGTGGTGCAGGGGCATGGAATGCACCCCCGGAAACTTCTTCCCCTCTTTAAAAAGGTTAAAGAAGGGTTTAAAAAACCCAAATTTGGCCCCGGGGTTTTTCAGCCGGCACAGAAACCCTTTTTCCCCTTTAGACCCCCCGCGTGAAGGGAGGAAAATCTTTAAAGGGTTTTGGACGGATCTGAAAGGGGTTTTTTTATTGTTTTTGTGGGGTTCCAAACCCCCTGCCAGGGGGTCTTTTCACATAATCGTTAAATTTTTTTGGGGTTTTACATCGGGGCAGGGGATATAGTGTTGGACGTTTTTCTCTTGTGGCGTTCTTGGCCCAAACGATCAACCATTTGTTTTCCCCCGGGTGCCAAAAAATGGCCAGGAAAACCCAAAACAAGGGTTAAAGTTGTAAAAACCCTCCCCCTTCAACCCTTGCCCAAAAAATTCAAAAAAAAATAAAAGTTCTGGATGCTTTAAAGGGTTTCGGCCAGTATGGCCTCCAAAGCGACAGGAATCCCACCCGAACCAGAAAGTCCCCCCTCCCCAAAAATGGGAGATTATTTCAAAGCCCGTCTAGAGCGTAAGTTCGCAGGAAAAGACAGAAGCCCTCGGGTTTTATATGTTCCAAAAAGTATCTGAGAAAAGGGCCCCAGGGGAGTAAAAGGGGTGCCAGGCCATCCTTTCCCGACTTGGAAAACCTCAGTGAAAACTTTTTGATAGGATGGGAAAATTTTGGAAAAAAGAGCTCGGCATACAAAGGGCCTTTTTACGCCCCCGAGAGCTGGGAGATCCTTACGGGAAAAAATGCGAGTTTAAAAAGAATCTTGGGTGAGGGGAAAAAAAATCCCGGAGGTTGATCCCGGGAAATTGGAAAAATCGGAAACTATCCCGGTCTATACCTGCATTCCCCACGTGAGGCCTTTCATACGAAACCAAACGGCGGAATTCATTTCGGGTTTTTTTCAAAAATTACTTTGGAAAAAGGGGGGGTCAAAAACTCAGTATAGGCAGGATTCTGCGGGGTTTAGAAACCGTCGGATTTAAAAATTCAAAAAGGGGCAGGGTTTTAGCCTGCGGTTTTTGGGCAGTTTAAAAGGGTTTTACCCCGCCTCTGCGTAAAGGCTGTAACAGGGGGTGGTGCGGGAACGCCCAAGACAGAGACGAAGCCTTTTTGGTGGAAAAGGGGGCTAAGGTTTGAGGTAAGATGATCTTGCGGGCCGTACCCCCAGCAAAAACCGTAGTCCAGTTTGGAAGGACCAGGGGGGGAAAATAAAAAGTTTTTTCCCCCCCCCGCGGGTTGTGGGTGTCCCCGGAAAATAATTCCCCGTCTTTTCAAAAAAAAAAAAAAATTTTAACCTTTTTAAAAAATGGCTGAAAAAAGTTAAAATTTTTTGGTCTTTAAAAAGATAAAAAATTTTCTCCCCTTTAAAAAACGGGGAATTGGGGGAATTTTCCCCACGGGGTTTCCCCCATCCGGAAAAAAAAGAGGGTTATGGGAAGTCCCCAAAACCCGGGTTTTTGTAGGGGGAAAAGGTGAAAACCCGTTTTCACCCCCAAAAGGTTTTTTTTTTGGAAAATGGAAGGCCTGGCCCCCGGGAAAACCTTTTTGGGGTTTCCCGGCCTTTCCCCCTTTGAGTAGAAGCCCAAAATTTTACAATTTAAAAAGGGTTTTAAACCTTGGTTTTTAAACCCCCGGGGGTTTTCACAATGTTTTTGGGGGGAATTCTAACCGGGGAAAAAAAGGGCAGTTTCTCCCCTTTTGGGTTCCCAAAAATCCCTTTTTTTCCCCTGGAAAATCAGGAACCCAAACCCGGAATTTTTAAAAAGTCCCCTTTCCTGCCAAAAAAATTTTAAAAAAAAAAGTAAAAAGTTTTGGTGTATGGTTCCCCCTTTCCTTTCCAAGGTGGACAGGATTCCGGGGAAAGAAAATTCCCTCTGGTTGGGGTTTTTAAAAAACGTTCCCTTTGGAGGAATTCCAAAAAAAGAAGCAAATTGGAAATGTTTTTTTCCAACCTTTTGGGAAAACCCCAGGGCTTTTGGCCCCAAAAGGGCCCCTTTCAATTTCCCATGGAAAAATTTTTTTAAATTTGGGGGAAATTTGGGGTTTTCCCTCAAATTACCCCGAAAGCTGGTAATCCCTTACGGGGAAAATTAAAAAATTGCTGGGTTTAAAAAAGGTTTTCCTGGTTTGGGGGGTTTTGGGGGTAATTTGGGAACCTTTTTCCCCCCTGAGGGTGGAAAAAGCCCCAAACCGGGTTTCCCCTTTTTGGGTTTTTTTAAAAACCCTTTTTCGGAGGGGGAAAACCCTTTTTGGGGGTTTTGGGGGTTTAAAAGGGGTTAAAAATAAAGCATTTTATATTTGGGGGAAAGGGAATTCCTGCCGGGGGACAGGTTTGTTCGGGGGGGTGGGAATGGAGAGGCCCTTGTTTTTGGGGTTTGGGAAAAGTTTTAGGGGGTGATTTTTTTCCTTTAAGGGCCCCTTTTTTTTTTGAAAATAAGGGTTGTTTTTTGAAAAGGGAAAAATTCTTTTTCAATGGTTGTCCAAGCAAATTAGTCCGTTTCCTTTGGGGTTTTTAAAAAAATTGGGGGAAAATTAAGGGTTTTTGGGAAAATTTGGGTTTCCCGAAAATTTTCTTTCCAGTTTTTAATAATTTTTTCTTGGGAAATTTTTGGAAAAAACTGGGGCGGGAAATTTAGGAAAAACGGGGTTTTTGTTTCAAAAAAAGGGGAAAATTTTTGCCCCCCGGTGGTTTTATCTCGAAAAGGGGACCCCGTGAATCGGTTGGTTCCTTGGTAACCTTCCCCTGAGCCCCCTTTTTTTAACTTGGAAATTTTGTTGGATTTTAATCAAAGGGGGGGGACTGAAGTTTGGGAAAAAACTCCCCGGTCGGGGAAAAATTTTTAGTGGTTGCCCCCCTTACCCCCTGAAAATTTGGGTTTTTGCAAAAAATTTTTGGAATTTAAAAAAAATTGGGGGGGGGGAAAAATACCCCGGGGCTTTTTTTTTTTGGGGGAAAAATCCGGGGGGGGGTTCCCCGGAATGTTTTTAACATTTTTTGGGGTGGGGGGAAAAGGGACCCCGGGCTTTTCCAATGGACGAAACCTTTTCCAAGGTCGGGGGGGGAAAAAAAAAATTTTTTTTCCCCCAAATTTTTTTGGGGGAAAAGTGTTTCCCGTTTAAAAAAGGTTTAAGGGTTTTTCCCGACCCTCGGTTTAAGACAAAACCAAAACCAATTTTTGAAAAAGGACATCCTTTTATTTAAGAGCCCTTGAATTTTTTCCGAAAACCGGTAAACCCCTGGGGGTTGTGGGGCCTTAAAAAATCCCGCAAAAAGGTTTCGGGGAATTCCTTTTACCAAAAATGAAAGGCCCCGAGCCAAACCCCGGGGAAACCGTTTGGAGGGTTAGATTTTGGGAAAGATGGGTTTCTTGTTGGGGAAAAAAATTCTCATTTCCCTTGGGGGGGCGAAAAGGGTAGACAGACACTGGATTTAAAGGAAAGTTTTTGTTGGAGAAAAGGGGGGATTTTTTTTAGGGCGTTTTTAAAATGGGTGGTTTTGAAAAGGGGGGGAAATTTTTTAAAATTTAAAACCAAAATGAGAAAGGTTTTTTTTTCGTTTTGAATAATTTTAGTTTCCTGGAAAGGAGCCCCGGATTTTTTTTTGATGACACCGGAAATTTTTAGCACCGGGCAAAGTTTGGGAATTTAATTTAAAATTTCTTAAAATTTGACGGGGTTTTTATGGGGCAGGGGGGCCCCCAAAGGGGGTTAGGTATTACTGACCTGGGCCCCCAATTTTGGGAAAATTTTATTTTTTGTTTTCCCCGGGTGTTTCTTTGGGCCTCTGGGTAATTCCCCGGGGAAAAAAAGGCCTTGGGGTTTTATGGTTAGGGCGGATTTAGTGGTGGGGAGGGGTTTTTTTAAAAAATCTTCCTGGGGGAAATCCCTTAGGGGGGAAAAAGGGTGCAAAGGGGAATCCGGGGGGTTTTTAAATTTTTTTTCTTGGGGAAAACAGAGATGTTTAGGTTTTTCGGGGTTGAGGGGGCGGGGTTTTTTCCCCCCGGGGGAATCTTTTTTGGGTTGTGGAAAGGGGGGACCGCTTCACCAAAGGAAGTTGGGAAAAAAGGGAATTGCAGTGTCTTCGAAAAAAAAGTAAATCCAAAAAATCCCCAACCCGCAGCCCATGATGGAAGGAACCCGGGGAAAATTTGCCTTTAAACCCCCCAAAAGAAAAAAGGGAGGGCCCCTTCGGGCCGGGGCCCGACGCCCCCAAAACCGGCGGGTTAAAAAGGAAAGCTTTCCAAGGGCTTTAGCTTTTAATTTTGGGACCTGAACCCCAAGGAAAGGAAAAACCAAAATTTTTTGAAAGGGGAAACCCCCCCGCAGTTCCCCCCATTTTTGGGATTTTCAGGTTTTTGGGTTTAAAACCCAGAAAAGTTAAATCTTGGGTTTTAAGGGTTTTTTGAAAAAGGGCCCAATTTTTCTGGAAAATGAGCTCCTCAAAGGGGGGAAACTAACGGGAACCAAAGTAATTTTGGGAAAATCCTTGAAAAGGGGAAAAAAGGGGAGGAACAGGGTTTTCCCCCGAAGGCCCCCCAAAGGAGTTTTTTTTGGGGGACCCTTTGAAACCCCTTTTTTACCGGCAACCCCTTTCCCCAGGGGACAAACCTTTTGGAAGGGAAATCCGGGTTTTTATTTTCCCCCTTAAAAAAACCCCCCCCAGGGGGCTCCCTTCCCTTCCCCCTTTTTAGAATTTCGGGGGGAACCCTGGTTTTTAATCCCCAAGCTTTTGTTGCCGTCTGGGGGGTGGGGGCGGATTTTTTGTACCGGGTCATTTTTGAAGGGGAAACCTTTCCAAACCGGGTTTTTTAAAGGCCCTTAGGGTTTCCAAAAAGTAAATATGCCCTTTTGGGGCAGCAATGGGGCAGTGGGAAAGGGGGCTTTCCCCTTCGGGCCCTTAAAGAGGGGCCCGGAACCCAAAACCTGGTTCCCTGGTTTTCCCCTTTGCAGTCCCTTTTTGTTTTAATTATTCCCCGAAAAAGGGGACGTTTTTCCTTTTTGGGGGGGTAAATTTTTGAAAAGTTCCAATTTAAGGAAAATTTTGGGGGGCCTTCCCCACCCAAACCCTTCCCTGGGGTCCACGGGGCCCGGGGGCCAAAAAAAATGGCCCCCAACCCCTTCCCAATTTTGGGGGGACATACGAAAAAACAAGGGGAAACCCAAACCCCCATCCCCCACAGCCACCCGGGGCAGAAGGTAGAAAGAGGGGGGTTTTCTTTGGGATTTGGGGAACCCCCCCGTCCCCCGGACCCAAAACCCAAATGGGGAGCCCGGATTTGTTAAAAACCCGGGGCCAAAATTCTCATTTTAAACCGGGGAATTTTTTGTTTGGGAGCCCCCGCCCCTTTTTCCCAAGGTTTTTTCCCCCCCGAACTGGTCGGCACGCTTTAAAAAAGCCCATTTTTAAGGGACCCCAAAAGGAGAAAAGGAAAATTTTTGGGAAAAAAGGTAACTTTAAAGGGGGCCGAAGAAGGGAAAACCCCAACCCGGGACCCAGAGAAAAACAGGGAAAAGGGGAAAAGGGGGTTACTCCTTTTTCCGGGGCCTATTTTTTTGCCTTTTTTGTTTTTTTTTTTAACCCTTCCCACCCAAACCCTTAACCCAATTAAGGGGAAGGGGCCAAAAAAAAAGCTTTTTTGCCCCTTTTCCCGGCTGGGGGAAAACATCGGAAAAAACACCCCATCCCCCGATTGTGCCCCCGGGCCCGAAAGCCTAGGGTTTTTTTGGCCACGGGGGGCCCCGCCCGCTTTTCCCAACCCCCGGGGGGGAGTCATTAAAAGGAAACCCCCAAAAAAGTTTTAATTTTGTTTAAAGGGCAGGCCCAACTTGTAAAAAAGGGGCTTTTTAAAAGGTTCTTCCCCCCGAAAGGGTTCGGGCCAGCTTGCCTCCAAAGCCCCCCAGGGAATCCGAAGGGAAAAGAAAATTCTTCGAAAAATTGGGAGATTAATCTTTCAAAGGCCGCCTAAGGGGGGCAGAAAATTAGAGAAAAAGAAGAAAAACCGGGAAAATTTTATGGTTCCCAACCCAGTTTTGAAAGGGGAAACCCCCAGGGCAGTAAGGCCCCCGCCTTTAGGCCCACCCCCCTCCTTAAGGTTGGGAAGCAGATGGGAAAAAAAATTTTTTTAAGGGATGGGAATAAAAAATTTTTAACGGCCCGCAAACCCTTTAGCCAAGGGGCTTTAAAAATTTTTAAAAGGGCGTCGGGCGGCAAAAATTTTGGGAAAAAAAGGCCAGGAGGGTTTTAATCCGGAAAATTGGAAAAATTTTAAAAAAAAAAAGGCTGGGGTTTAATTGGGGACTAGGCCCCGGAACGAAGACCCAAAACCGGGAAAAAACCCCCCCTTTGGGTTTTTGAAATTATTTTGGAACCGGCGGGTTCCAAAGACAAAAATTTGGCAGGATTTTCCCCTTCTGTGAAAAGGTCCGGGATTCGACCTGCCCCCTTTTGAGAAAAAAGGGGAGTAGTGAAAAACCCAAAATTTTTTGGCAAACCGGTCAAATGTGGGAGCCAAAATTTTTGCCAAGTAAGGGGTAAAAATTTTTGTTAAAAAAGGCCCAAGGGCCCCAAACCGGGCGGTACTTAAATTACAAAATCACCAGTCATTAAAAAAAAAAAAAAAAAAAAAACCCTTTTTTTGTAAATTACTTTAACCCAAAGGAAACCAGGAAAATTTGGGGTTAAAATAAACCTTTCCCCCTTCCCAAAAATTTAAAAAAGATGAAAAAATGTTTTTTTTTTAAAAAAACCCCAAAGGAGACTTTTTGGGGGACCCCCCTGAAACAAATTTCATGGACCGCCGAAAATGGGTGTCCCACTTTTAAAAGTCCCAAACATTAAAAAAAAAAAAAAAAATTTAAAATGTTTAAAAAATTTGTTCCAAAAAAATCGGAAAATTTTTAAAATTTTTCCTCTTTAAAAGGAAAAAATGGGTTTTTTAAAAAAAAAAAGGCCGGGGGCGGGGCTCCCGGGAAAAGGTTTCCTCTTTAAATTGGGGTGTTAAGGAAGTCCCCCCTTTTTTTGGTTTTGGACGGATCTGAAAAAGGGGTTTTTTTTAAAATTCTGGGGGTTAAAAACCCTTGCCGGGTCCCGGGACAGAAACCCTTTTTTTTTCACCCCCGAGAAGGGGGGGAAATGTTTTACGGTTTTTTTGGCGTTTCTTGGAAAGGGGGTTTTTTTCCTTTGTTCCCCAAACCCCTTTCCCGGGCCCAAAAAGTTAATTTTTCGTCCCCCTTTTAACTTGGGGGTTTAATTTAAAATTTTCCAAAAAAAATAAAAAGTTCCCCCCGGGTGCCAAATGCCGGCCCCCGAAGGTAAAGTTTTCCGCCCCCAATTCGAAAAAAAATAAAAAATTTTTCGGGAAAGGTTTGGGAGAAAATTTTTCAAAAGTTGGGGCAGCAATTTGGCAGGAAAAGAAAGACCCCCCCCCCCGGGAAGGGGGGTTTTTTCCCAAAATACTTGGAAGGTTGCCCAAAAAAGGGCAAAATTAGGCCCTTTGGGCCCCCAGGGGCCACTCCCTCCTCAGCTTGGAACCGTCCCGTGGGAAAATTTTTTATTGGATGGGGTTTTTTAACAGAGCTCGGCATAAAAATGCCCTTTTACGCCAGGGGAGTGGGGGACTCCTTACGGAAAAGCTGCGAGAAACAAAAAAGAATCTCTGGTGTGAAAAAGGTCCATGGGGGTTGATCCGGGAAAAGGGAAAATCGGAAACTTCTCCCCGGTCTTTACCGGGTTCCCCCGTGAGGGGGGCATACGGAAACCCAAACGGCCCGGGAAAACATTTGGGTTATTTTTTAAACTTTCTTTGGAACGGAAGGGGCAAAAAAACAGTATAGGCGGATTCTGGGTTTGAGAAAAAGTCGGATTTAATTTTTTCAAAAGACGTTTCGGGCCCGCGATTGGAAGTGAAAAGGTTTACCTGGCTTGCGGGCAGGGGTTTACACAAAGGGGGTGCGGGCGTTCCCCAAAACCAAAAGACGAAGCCCTTGGGTGGGGGGATAGGGTCCAAGAGTTTGGGGTAAGTTTATCTTGCGGGCCGTTTTCCCGCACAACCGTTTGTCCGTTTTGAACGGACCGGGGGTCTGTAGAGGTGCAAAAAAGTTTTTTATTTAGCGCCCCAAATCGGGTGGCTACCCAACCCCCAGGGAAATTCCCGTGCCTTTTTGGGAAGCAGTTTTGGGTTTTTAATTTTGGCTGAGAAAGTTTAAAAATTTTTTTTGGGCAAAAAGGGCTCCCCGAAATTTGGCCTCTTTTAAAAAAGCTTTGGGTTTGGGAAAATTTCCCAAATTGGGAAATTTCCCGGGTTTTGGAAAAAAAGACGGAAGTTATGGAAAGTGAATTACATTGGGTTTTTTGTAGGGAAAAAAAAGGGGTGAAAACCGGGTTTTTATCCGCCCCCTCGATGGATTTTATCTACCCCCAAAAGGGTGGAGCCCCGCGCGGGGCTCTCGGGTACAGGCTTCCAGTTGGTAAAAACAGCAAAATCATCCAAAAAACAATGGGCAGTCGGAACCCCTGCTGAACTGATTTCACAAAAGTTGTTGATTTTAATACTAAAGAGGGCAGGAGCAGTATGCTCCCCCGGGGAACAAACCCCAAATCCTGCTCGTGGCATCAGGAGAGTGGTTTCCAAAACCCGGGGAAACCCGAAAACCCGTCCCTTCTGCCAAAAAAATTTTTAAATAAAAAGGGGGAAAATGACCTCGAAAACCCCGATCGTGGAGATCGGGGAAATTTCCCCGAAATTCCAGGTGGTTTGTTTGGCCTTCCCCCAAGTCAAAGAAAATTGCCCCCTGCAAGCTGTCTGTTTTTAAAAAAAACGTTCCTTTGTTTTAGAATTTCCCCGACGAAACAAATGGGCAACTGTACTACGATGTTTGCGGAAACCACACTGTTTTTTTCGCCCCAAAAAAGGGCCCTCCCCCGGTTTTTGAGTTTCCAAAAGAGCCCGCATTGAAACCCTTTTTTCCATCAGTTTTCAGACCAAAATGGTCAAAGCTATTGGGGCGGTAGTTAGATGGAATTTTGAAAATTTTTTTCAGGGTTTTTGGGGAAAGGGAAAAAAATGAGAGGTGGCCCCCCAAGGGGTGGGAAAGCAACCTGTAGTACACACGTGGGTTTTATACCCTGTAACGGTTTTTCAAAACCTTCTTTCGGGGAAAATGTTTCAAAAGTTGATAAGGGGATGTATCTATACCTGGAGAAAGGAAAAGCTTTCAAAAAGGTAAGGAGATTTTAGCTCGTTTAATGGAAAAGGGGAAAATTGTAGTCTTCCCTTTTTTGTCGGGATGAAAAGTTGCAGGGGGGGATTTTTTTTTTAGGGCCCTTTTTGTTTGACCCAAAAAGGGTTATTTTTTAGAAAGGGGGAAAAATTTTTTTTCAAAGGTTTTTAAGCAAGCGGAAACAACTGCATTTCCCCTTTTTTGTTATTTTAAAAAATCCCCCAAAAACTTGAGATGGGTTTTAAATTGGGACCCGGTGTTCTTCCCTTTGATTTTTTTTAATGATGTTCCACACTTTTTTTTAGAATTTTTTGATGTCAGCCTGGAGCGGAAGCTTTTCCGGACCCTGTTTTTTTGATTTTAAAAATGTGTTTTTGTTTTTGCACGGGTTTCTGATGGGCTCGAGCGTTGGGGGCCCCAAGGTCGTTGGGGATACCTTTAGCTGAGCCCCATTTTTTAACTTTGGAAATTTGTTGGCATTCTGAATCGAACCCGGGGTTTTTTGGGGATTTTAAGTTTATCGGAAGGGAAATGGAATACAGGTTTAGCAATTTGATCATAGTGTTAGTCGAGTTTTGCTGGGGTTTGGAAATTGAAAAAAAAAAAGTTTTCCCGGAATTTAAGAAATAGTGGTGCAAAAAGATCCCAAATTTGCTTTTTTTAATTTAGATGTTGGAGACAGAGACGTGTTCAGTTATTACAGGGTTGTAGAAGGGCAGGGAAAAGGTCACTTTCCCTTTTCAGGGTCGTCATTGGGCAGACCACTCTTGTTTTGGCCCCGCGAGAGGGGTCACAAACCGGGCAAAATCTAAAAAACGAAAATGAACCCGTGGAAAAAGTGGAGGTAAGTTGCAGATCCCCTTTGTTTTAGAAACACAAATTCCCAAAATTTTCCCAAAAGGGGCTTTTCCCAAATTTGCAGACCCCTGGATGACGTAAAGACACTACCCCGGGGATTGTGCCGTTTTTTGGGCACCCCAAAAGCAAAAAAAAGGGGCGAGGAAATTCTTCTATTTAGACTGACAAGGGCCTGAAAGACAAAACCGGGGGCAGAAGGAGGTAAATTAAAAGGGGAAACAGATTGGCACAGTCTTGTGGAAAAAGTGGGCTCTGCCCCCAACAGCTTGGTGGGGGGTTTGACCCGGCGACAGGATATACAACCCCAAAATTTTATGGGAAAGAGAAGGGGAACCCCCGCCCGACCGTTTCCCCAAAGTGGATGGTTTTTTGCAGGTTTTTAAAGAAATTTAAAGCCCGAAAGAGTAAAGGGGCTTCCGGCTTTGAATTTGAGTTTTTTTGAAGAGCCCGGGGGAAAAAGGGTTTTTAGACTGACACAGAAGCTGGCTCCTCCAAAATTTGGGGAATTTTTCCCCGGGAAAATTCCAATGGAGTATGGTAATAACCATGGGGCAGAAAGGGGGAAAAGGGGGAGAGTTTTGGGGCATCTCCCTCAACCCTCTGCGTCCCTTTTGGGGAGAAATTTTTTTATTATTTTTTAAATGGCCGTGTTGGTCTTTGGGGCCCGGTGGGAGACTTTCCCCCAGGTGACAAAGGCCTTTTTGGGTTTAAAAATGGTGGAGGTTGGATTTTGGGGATGGTGGGGGTTTTTCCCTTTTCTCCAAACCATCTCCCCCAAATGGGTGGAATTCCCTTGCCGGGGGGAAATGGAAAAGAGGAGTTTAAGGTAGGGGGTGGTTTTTTAATTTTCCCCGCAGAAAATTTTTGGTTTGACTGCTGGGCCAAGTCTGAGGGGGGGCGGGTTTTTTTTCCCCACCGGGGGCAGTAAATTTTTGGGGGTAAGGTGGGGGACTTGCTCCACCAGAACTGCGATATGAATTTTCAATGTTTTTTGAAAAGTAAAGGTTTTCAGTCTGACGCAGAAATGAAACCCAGTTTTTAAACTTAGGAATTTTTTTACGGCCCAAACAAAAGAAGAAGCTGTCGGCTTGGGCTGCCCCAACCCCGCTTGCGGGCTTCAAAAAAGGAAAATTTTTTTTTAAATTTTTTAAATCTTTGAATTTGCGGGGGTTCCCGAAACCCCAAAAAAAGGACAGTTTCTTTAAAAGGGGGGGAAAAGGTCGCCACCGCCCGTTAGCACAATGTGCCGGTTTTTGCCCCGGCCATCATGGGTTTTCCCTTTCAGCCAAAAACCGAATTTCCTCCCTTTCCCTGAACACGGGGGGCCCTGACCCTGGCCAAATTTCTGGACCCCGAAACACCTCAAAGGGGGACGGACATATAGCTGAACTGAACAAAAAAGGTAACCAACCTTTAAAGACCGCAGGGGAGCACAGGGGTTTCAGAAAGGGGGGAAAGAGGGTTTTTTGGTGGCCCCCTCTCCCCTGAACCCTTCTTTATCGTCAAACCCCGCGCACCTCCGGGCAAAACCCTGGGACCCAGCTCCGTTTTTATTTCCCCCCTGAAACACCGCCAGATCTCTGAATCAAAACACACCCTTTTGGATGAATTTTAAATTTCTTATGGGGGGTCACCCCCCCATCTCCCTTTCCACAGCTTTTTTTCCTTCTTTCGGGGTTCGGATTGCTTCTGTGATTTGAATTTTAAGGGAAAAAACCCAAAACCCTTCCTCAACCGTTTTTTTGGCCTGGTTCACCCGCTTACCTTGGGAAAACCCTTTTGGCAGCAAAAAGGGGTCAGAGCTGAAGGGGTCTTTCCTGCTCTGTCCCTTTTCCCCCCGAGCCGGAAACCCGAACCTGTCCTCTGTCTTACCTTCCCGTCAAAAATTTACTGTCTGTTTCTAATTCCCCCGAAATAGGGGTACGCCTTCCTCCCTTTCCCTTTTGGGGGGGGGGGGGGTTTGTTTTTTTAAAGAAATCTATTTTGTTTTTGTGATTTATTCTCCCCTTTCCCCCCCACCTTGGAGTCCAACCCAAAGGGGCCCGGGGGGAAAAAAAAACCAAAGTTCCCCTTTACCCCTTTCCCGGCTTCGGGGAGAGGGCATCGGGCAAGCAGAAGCAACCAACCCTATCCCCCCTGATCATGCTCAACTCCCCGGGAAAAGAGAGCTGAGCACTGCGGGGTTTACTTTTGGCCCGTGGGGGAAATGCCCGTCTTGACCCAACCCCCAAAAAGGGGAGGCCGTTAGTACCCCGGGCCAAAATGTATCCCCGTCTAGGGAGGGCGAGCCCAAAAAGAATTTTGTTGAGAGCGCTTTGGGTCTCTCAACCCAGGATCTCATTCCCTCCGGGAAAAGGTCGCCAACCCCACGGCAAAAAGCGGCGGTTTTTTAAGGAGCCCCAGAGAGAAAAGGAGTGTGGAAAGGAGACTTGAAGGGGGACGAAGATAGGGAAAAGGGCCAAATAAAGGGGGCAGGAAAAAAAGGAAAAGGGAAAGGCGGGTTACTGTTAGTCAGGATTCCCCACCCTTTGCCTATCGGGCTTGGGAAAAACCCTACCCGGGGCATCAACTCCTTACCACGTTACGCTTAGGCCAAACAGCATCTTTCCCTCTCAGGTAGAAGCAGTGTGAAAAAACAGCCCAAACTCCCAAATATTTTTGCCCCGCAGCAAAGCCTAAGGGGGTCACGGGGACCCCGCAAAACCCCCCGACCGACAAGGTCGCAACCCCCCCCGGGGGTCGACAAGATAGGTTTTTATTTTTAAAAAAAAATTTTACATGCACTTTAAATTAAAATTTAAAAATGCTTTTAAGTGTGGGTGGGTGTGTTGTGTGTGTGGGTGTGTTGTGTGGGTGTGGGTATTGCGGGGTTTTGCTTTTGTGTGTGTGTGGGGTGGGGGGTGTGTGTGTGTGTTTGTGACGCCGTTGGGGGCAAAAAGAATAAATTTAAACTTACCCGTTAGCTGTTTGATATACAGCATTGGTTTTAAATTTCTGATTATGTAACACTACCGTTCATGTTTTCTTATAAAATTTTTTTCACCCTTTTTTCCAGTTTTTGGTTTTAAATTTTCAAGAACCACAATATATACACTATTTTCCCCATTTTTACATGGTAGTTTTTGGTTGGTTTTCTTGTGTAGGCCTCTTTAGTTTCAGGGGAAGAAACCTCTGTTTGTCATGCTCCTCACGCATCTTGAGGCTCCGGGGCACTGACTTGAGGACCAGCGGCTCTCCAGGTGTTTCTGCCCCAAAGGGGGGCTCTGGTCTGTGCGGTTCTTCCTACCCGGAAAAAGAGCGCTCCCAGGGGCACTGCTATGAGGGATGGTGACAATGCCCCCCATCACCAGAGACAGCTCCTTGAACTGCCCATATTCCACTTCCCCAATGGCCTTCCAAGTTCATCGATTCTGTCCTTGCGACAGCTGCTGACATCGGTAGCTTGGTAAAGCGAGAACTGTTCTGTGACAGTGCTTTTCAGAAGAAAAGTGACCTACTTTTGCGATGGGCGAGTTCGGACAAATGGCCTTCACCGCCCGAACGATCTTGTCAGCAGCAAAACAGCGGCAAGTTGTTCTGTACCACGAGATGGCACACGATGGCTTCTCCTTTTCATAACATCTTGATTGAGACTAGATTCACTGCTCGAAGGTGAAGGCATTGCAAAAAAACTAGCCAGAGATGACTGCTTTCCTGCTTTACTCTCAAAGTCCTTGTGAGTCTGGTTCTCGATATGCCGTTTGCAGTCAAACATGCCGGCATGTTTGATCGAGAAATCTTTCCTGCACAATGTTTCAATGAGCATAATGCTCCGCTCTTCTGGATGAAACAAGGCAGGGTTAGCGTTGATGGCATGATGACAGAAAGGTTTGATCGGCAACTTTTCTCTTCTTTTTGCTGGGAGAAAAGTCGGAAGAATCAGCTTGGCGCTTCGACGAATTATTGTCAGCCATCTTGATCGAAAATGAAAACCGACCGTAACGCGTTCAGCGAGCCGTTCTAACCTGCCCCCTAAAGTTATTGGGCAGTAAAGGGAAATAAGTAACTAACAGAGGCGGGCGGGCAGTCCAGCTGAACGCAGCAGCGTGTCAGGCTGCTTGTATGGCGCGTCAAGTTTGTCAAAAGACGGCAACACGCAAAATAGCTTCAGTTTCGAAAATGCGTACCGGCGAAAATTCTGAAATGCGTAGCGAGGTTCCTAAATGCGTATTTGGGGTCAAAATGCGTAGAATTCTACGCCAAATGTGTAGACTAAACAGGTCTGCGGATATAATAATTCAAAGACAGTTTCAGCCTGCGGTTGGACCCGTGAAGGTTCACCCGCCTCTGCGTACAGGCTGTACACAGGGGTGGTGCGGAACGCTCCAAGACAGAGACGAAGCCCTTGATGGTGGATAGGGTCCCAAAAGTTTGAGGTAAGATGATCTTGCGGAGCCGTACACAGCACAACCGTAGTCCAGTTTGGAACGGACCAGGGCTCTGTAGAGGTGCAACAAAGTTTTCTTATCCCCCGGGGGGCCCCAGTCGGGAAAAGTGG
>CM031615.1:45998568-46021495 GCA_018398815.1 Conus ventricosus | reverse complement strand
TTTTCCGGTGTATTTGTTGCACATATTTGGCTGAATAAAAATGAACAAATCTATTATTCGCCAAGGATATTGGAAGGGAATCACAGCAATACAAAAGCTAAGCCAAGCAGCTGGAGTCAGTGAACAAACAGCGAAGGAATGGTTATCTAAACAAGCAATCTGGCAAATTTATTTACCTGCACCAGAACGAATACAGAGACCACACTTTGTCAATACAACTCAAACGACACCATCAAATGGATCTTCTATATTTACCTCTGTTTGGATTAGACGAAAAAGATTTAAGTACGCACTAAACAGTCATTGACATAGCTTCAAGATACAAAGATGCGGAACCATTAACACAAAGAGTGCTTCTGCTGTTGCTGTCGCTATACAGCTGATATACCAGCGAGGGTCCTTTAACTTATCCTCGCATGATTCAAGTCGATGACGGAAAAGTATTTAAAGGCCAGTGAATCAATTTGTTGAAACATAGAGTTACCATTAAAAGAGGCATTCAAGGAGTTCACAGATCACAGGCTTTAGTTGAAAATTTAAAAAACAGTTAGCTGAAAGACTTTTCTCCTACCAGTATCACAGAGAGCTGATTGACAATTCTCGCAACACAGAATGGGTTAGAAGACTGCCCTCAGTTTGCGCGCAATGAATAATGAAGAATTTAAAGGACTAAAACCAGTACAAGCAATCAAAGAAAAAACAATAATGTTGCTGAAGACTCCAGTACAACCAGCAAACTATTACCGTTTGGTTTAAAAGTAAGGTACCTTTATTACGGGGAAGCAGAAGGGGACACTCGCATCAGGGCAACTGACCCGGGTTTGGGAGTGTTGATCCATATGAAATTAAAAGAATTGTTAAAGATGAATCCGCCCGTGTATTATTACAGAAACTGGCACAACAAAACAACAAGCTCCTCAAAGATCTTTTGTGAAGGAAGAACTGAGATAATCCACCAGACACAGTTCCGCTTTAATTAATTTACGGTTCTCCAGTGCCCAATTGCATATGAAAACTCTGGATTAACAATAACTCGTTTTGTGTTTGTTCTATCTAACGACTTCTTTGTTACAACTGTTGTGTTGATCTCATGTAGATTAGATCGCAGTTTTACGTTGTCATGATGAAAAGTCTTATTGCCAAACAATGCTTCTTTGTAGTTGTCATGTGATATGTTTGACTGCACAACGCTGCGGGATATTCCCTTTGCTTTCTTAATGATTTTCTCCTGGCTCGAAATACTGTACATTTTTGACCTTAACCCCACATACTCCTTGATCACCTTTCCAGATAATTCATCCTTCATCTTTCCCAAAACCTTTTTGTTAGTAATTGAATGCAAAGGCGAATCTTTAGGGTAATCAGACGTATCATACCATCCGCATGTCCTTTAGCTACTTCCATTTCCATGTCTTTATAGATGTCTTCAGTAGGGATATCTATAACAAAACTATCTGTATCTGTGTAAAGTACTCTGGACTCAGGATACGAGGGCTTAAAGTAGTCATAAAGAAACTCTAACATCAAAAGCTTTGATAATTCTAAAAAAAGTAAACCCAATAAATACAGGTTTGTCTAATTTGACTTTCTTTTTTTTCATCATTATGCCAAAAAGCTGATCATGAAATCTTTAAAGTCCTGATAATTAGGTTTAGGGAAGTCAGCTTAATTGCTTCGTTCTCTCTGGTAACCAATCTAACATCCTTACGCTTGTGCGGATTCTCCATAGTCTTTCCGAAACAGCTGTTGTTCATTAGCTTGAAAAAGTCTTTTTCTGAAGCATCTGTGGATTTGGTTCTGAGATCAGTGTTCTTCATGATGTATGGTTTCATGAACTGTTCTTGATCGAAAGCAATTATACGATGAACTGCTGTTAGCTTCAAACCATGTCTTAAATAAAATTGTAGAAGTCTGTAATGACAGACATAATTTTTTTTGCCTCGAAGATTAGGCACAAGTTTAGGCGGCTCTCTTGGATCCATCTTTAGACTTTCTGCTGCTAATGGATTGTCATTATGCTGGTCATGGAGTTCATGAGGATATTCTAAGTCAACTTCTAGAATGAAACCGCGCTGCTGATCAGGCGTTTAAACTGTTCAACCACTTTAATGCCTTTTGAATATTATTCGTACCTGTGTACATTTTAAAGTTACGTAATGGAAGTGATTGCGCCATTGCCCAACCATACAGATTGTTTGCATCTAAATACATGAGATAGTTAGACCTTTTACTCGGATCATAGTCGTCCAAGTATTTGTTGTTTGCTTTACAGTAATGATGCGACGCCATACTAATTCCTCCACGCAATCCGTTTTCTATCATCTGAATCATTGGTAGGTCAGACAATAAATCAATCTGTACTCCAGTAAACTTTAAGAAAGCGTCCCAACTCATCCCGGGCGCAGAAATGTAATGGCGGGATCCAGGCTGTAATGTTTCATGCAGGTCTTTCTATAATTTTCAAAGACGTCCGCCAACAAACATACATCACCATTAAATAGGATCATGATAGTCTCCCATCGTTTTAAAATCTAACTTTTGCCAAGCATTTTGAGCATGGGGTAATCGGAGTCGCTGTGTCCTTTCCTCTGAGACTAGAAAAGAACGCCCTTTAGGGGGAAAGTGTATTTTCATAAAACCTTTCCCAAACTGTTCATAGTACTCATAAGGTAAACGCCCTTTCTAACGAGAGTTGGGTCAAAAATATTCTTCCGTTATTGGGCGGGCCCTTTAAGGACATAGCTAGTGACTCTAAGATCCCATCATGTGTTGCATAGAGTCAAAAAAAAGACATGTTATTTAGATTAAAGCCATGTACTTTTCTGATGACTGTGCAATGAAAGCACCTGAAGGCGCTGGTTACTGCTTCCCTTATAAGGTGAGAGTCATAACCTCGCAAGTTATGAAAGAATACGGGCAGCTTCCATGTCTTTGGATCAAACTTTAGTTGAAGATTGCTTTTGTTATGCGCTGCACCTCAAAACTTCCCCTAATGTGATCATGGTCTTTACTGTGGGTTTACACTCTTGGGCGTTAGCTCTAAACCGCAAATCCAACAATGCGTGGCTGCGTCATACTGTTGTTGGTCTTCAGGCGCCATTATGATTTCAGATAAGTTTAGATATTAGAACAGTCATTGCGCACTTGCTGCATGCGTTTAAGAATGTTTCTGCAGCATCCGGTCCTCTATATAATTCTGGTTCTGAATAAACGCCATCCGACCTAACAAATGAAGGCAAAGAACAAATCTGATGATTACTCATTAAGACTGTTTTTTCGAAGTTTTTGTGGTGCTCCCCCTTCATAAGGAAAATAAGCGACTCGAAGTCTGCGTAAAACTACTTTATGGACTTTTTTGCAGCCGTTTCCAGTTCTTAAACTAACTTTAGACCCTGGCGGGGGCGTAGTTAGTTCTGTTCTTACAATCTACAGAACTTTTACAATGTTTTATATGTTCACTCGCGGCTTGCACAGATGGAATTCTTGTTAAAACATTTTCTGCAGAATTCTTGTTTGCCATGATCTTTTGTAGTATGCTTCATTAGTCTACTCATCGTGCGTATCAATGTGTAATGGGGCAGCCCGGGCGGCGAAAACTTTAGGAGTAAGTCCACATGACTTTTGGCTGTTCCCCTATTGTTGGACTGTTCTTGGACACTTTAATTGGCGCCCAAATTTGTTTCCTCACCCCATGTGTATACATTAACAGTTATTGGGTTGTTTTGTTCTTCAAACTGATCAATTTGGTCTACCTAACAGGAAAGGATATTCCATTGAAGTTAAGATTTTTGGGCGTATTGCCGATGTTAGTCACCCCTCTCTGCGTGTTCGCGGACATGATGCACCCTTGCAAGAACGCACCACATGAAACATTTGTTGCTGAATTTTTATGTTTAAAACTGCTCTCTTTAAAACCAACTCCGGGGTAGCGGAATGTAAGCCTTGCCTACAATCGTGCATACTTACCCTGTTTTAATCAAATCTCTAAGACTTCGCCCTCGACCAACCAGAGCCTCTCATTTAGCTTCTTCGCGGCAGCGTCAAACGTGTAAGCAGTTCGTCTGCCCAACCGGGTGTTAAGTCATTACGAGAAGAATAGTCTGCTGTTTAGTTGAGACCCAGACTTCTAGATTTTCTTCATTTATTGTTACATAGTCGTTAAAACAGCTAACATTACTTTAACTGCGGGTCTATTGTTAGTTTGCCTGGAACTTGAGAAATAGCATGAACAACGCTTCCCTGTCGTTTGTTGGTCAATGACTTCTAAATCAATATTCATTCAATGCTCTTGAAAAACGCTCTCTCTCGAGCATTCCTTCAAACAATTCGTCTTGTCCTTCATATACTTACCCAAATGCGTTTTTCTTTTCTAAGCCAAAATATTTATTTAAATTAAAAAAAAATACTTAATCAGAACCAATATCAACGGTCTTTTTGCGCTTGGACTCATAACTAAAGTAAACACCCTTTGGCGTTGTTAATGTGAGCTGTTTAGAACAGATTTTTAATGTCTCGTTTACTTTTTTTAAGCATTCCTTTTTATCTCTCGGCGTCGGCTGTTGAGAAAAATTTGCCCTCGCCTTTCTTTGAAGATCAAACTTTTGTCTTTTGTATCATCAAAAATCGACCTGTAACGATTAAATTCTTCATCCGGATGTTTGAGTCAACAAGGCTTTATTTAATTTCAGTTTAAACGAACTAAGTTTACCCTTTTATTAGTTGAACCATAGCTGTGTGCTTTTGGAGTTTAGTTTTTAATTTTTTGCTAGCAGCACCTACGGCTAATGAACACAGGCCGAGAGCTAAAGACAAACCTCCTAGAGGTAAAGCTGGGGGTGCGCCTATGCCCGTTGCTAAGAGACCAACACTCGTTCCTGCTGATGCAGCGCTAATAGTCGATGCTCCAGTATTGACATATGTAACAGCATTAAGGCAGCAGAATCCCTTCGTTGGTTTTGCTGTATTTGAAAGGTCTTGCTCTAGTTTTTTTGCTTTTGCGTAATGTTTGTTAATCTGAAGGCTTTATGTCAGGGGTTTCTATACAGCAGAATTGCCTGCTATTCTTCTCTTGGCGACTCTGGCGCTGTAGGTACTTTTGGATAAACGTGAACAGACATGCTTTTTAAAAATGAAAATAATTTAGTAATGATATCTTTTTAATCTGTTATTTTCAATATTCAGCTGCGCATCATATAATTAAAAACAAATGTACATTAAGCGGTTTATCGGCTTCTTCTTCTTTATCAATTTGAATGTTTATTACGTCTCTCACAGTTCTCCCGCTTCCATGTAACTGATTATCCTCCGTTGACCTTGGGTCAACCCATAAACCGATTTTGTTTTTAAAATAAATCATCAAGTCTTACACTGTGAAGGTGTAGATCTTTAGACACAAGGTCAACGTTGGATTTCTACACCTCCCACCTCCAAACAGTTTTCTTATTTCGTCAAAATGATGATAAGGTTTAAGCCCGCTAGCATAGTTTTGGGTTAGGACTGCCCTAAATCGAACATTGTACTTTCGTTATTTTTGGATTAAAAAACTTTTCACTTCCTCTTTTGAAGGGTTCTTCATCTTCACACAGCAATAAAATACCTTTAAGCGATCTTGCTGCGGCACTAAAACTAAAATTCCATATAGTGTCTGCCCTGCTTTTGGGATATGTTGTATGATGAATCACTCTTTCGTAATATATTGCTAATTTTGACTGATATTGTTGCTAAATCACCTTGCTAATTAGGGTTGCAAAACAACGTCAAACCTAACGAGATTTTCAGAAATGCTGTACTTTGCTTCGGTTTCTGATGATTTATAACCCGTTTGTATTCTTAAAAAGTTAGTTCATATGACAATCTGTCTTTTAATGCTCCTTGAAAGTATGGTGCATGCGTTTTTTAACAACTCACAATCTAAGGGAATGGAAAAGCGATTTCCCAAACGCAAAATTTACAGCCACATATTTTTGCCGTCTTTAACATCTGCGGCGCCTATTCTATGTTTTAGTGCTTCTTCATTTTCGTTTCCTTGAACGCAAAGTCAGCCCTTTCATTCCCAGTTAGCCATAGATCAGATGGGTTTAAAAATATGTCTGCATTGTGTAAAGAAAATATTTCTTGCCCTAAATTTTTTATAGAAATTTTCTTAACGTTTGCCCGCCCCAGATTCGTACAACTGTCCTGTTTGGGTCTGTTGTTGAAACGAGCGCTATTTTGAAAGTAAGACGCGCAGAGCCGGGCCCACAATCACGTCATTTGCTCCTAGGTCTGGAAATTTGACAGTAAGATTTGATCGCATAAATAGTAGATGGATTATTTGGAACAGTAATAGTCCGCTTTTTCCCCTTCACGCCAAAGGGTTCTTTTAGTCTTCTATGCGGGTCAAGAAACAAGCCATGTGCTTGTGACATTTTTTTTTATAAACAAAATAAAAAATTAATTAAATTTAAATTAAAAACCCTGGCAGGCATTGAAGATGCAGAAGATTATGATGTTTTTGATCTTGGGACGACATGAGTGATTTTCCCCTGGGAGCGGCATCGCTCGGGGCTCTCATTGCAGATGATTAGCAGAAATCGGAGTACATTACCAACAAGTCGGTATAAATTAACAGAAAGTAAGGCAGATCATTATACCAAAGTTTAGGCCAAGAACCTCCCGAATTTATAGACCCAATGATTTTTTAAGTAAAAGATACCATTTGTTTGTGAGGAGGACCAAGGCAACTTGTTCAGCTTAAACTAAAAAAAGACCCATCAAAGTTTTTAGCCGTGGGTTCAATTAGAAATAGACTCAGTGTGAAAGATCAAAATCGCCTTGGCCTTGTTAGGACAAAATTAAGGGCAAGGCAGTTTCTAAACTTCAAAACACACTGCAAGAACTCCCCAAAAGATAACCAAATGCAAACATGGAACTTAAAGAATTAAATCAATCAGCAGGTGAATTAATAAATGTAATAGAAGCAGAATCCAGTTTTTCAGAAGAAACAGCGTTTAAGACTATAACACGACTCGCCGCTACCCATGCGAGAAATAACGGCCCTTGATCATGCTTTAAGAACCCTTAGAGGCGAATTAACAAACAATTTAGCAAAACTAGGTGAACTAGATGAGCATATAAAAAAGAAAAAGAAAAAATCGTTGAGGTGATGACGCCAACTTAGGACCCATATTAAAGAAAGAATAACCCAAAGACTAAAAGATCTTGAACAAGAGAGATCAGCAAGACTAGAAGTGCTAACTACTAACCGAGACCAATTACGAAACTCAAGTGAATAGAATAAGAGAAACTATCGAAAAAATTTTATATGAAGACACAACGCTACAGAAAGAATAAGAAACAGTTTAGAGAGAAGGAGTCACATTAGCAAGCGTTATAACGGCCTTAGGGTTTGCAATAAGTACATGGTGTTGGCATACAGGCGTGGTGGGGGGCAAAGTTCAGTGCCCCCGCCGCCATCGCCCCCCGCCTGATAAAATCATGGGGAAAAAAACAGCTTTATCATCTTGCAAGTTTTTAAAAAAAAAAATTTGCTGGTAAAGCCGTAGGGCTCTTTACCTGGCATATTAGGGGGCATTGTCACTGGCTTTTGTCCCACTGCAAGCAAAGTATTTTGGGTTTATGGCCGAGCACTTATGGACATTAGTTCTCGTAATAGTTGGGTTTACTATTTTAGTAAGATAAAGACCAAGTAATCCTATGCCAGTTAATCCAAGAACAAGCGCTGTCTTTTCATATTCATGGGCATCGCGAACAGAGTCCGCGGCTTTGCTGAGTCTTCAATGACTTTGGGGGGTTTGGGCTTCGGGAATTAGATGACTAATCTTGGGTGTTTCTTTTATGTTTGTAATATTACTGGGTCAGAATTTATGTCGTTTTTCCCCAAACCTTCTGTTCATTGCCTGCTATAAGAATTTCATTATATAGTTTATTATTGTACCCATCTGGAGTCTGAGGTCAGAAGGCAGCATGTATAAACCAGTGCCAACAGCAAAGTCTACTTTTGATCTTGCGTATTGTAAAAACATGTGGTACCCTTTTAATACTTGAAGGTAAATCAACTGTAGAATTAATGGCGTCCTCTAAAATTTTCTAAGTATTGTTTTTGTGCGTCCCAAAACCAGTAGAAGGATCAGTTATGCTCGATCTTGCCTGTGCTTGCGCCCCTAGCAAACACCAAACGTAAGTGCGAATAGAGTCGTTTATTCGTTCTATTCCCGCCCCAGTTAAGGGCCCCTTTGAAGTGTCTAAGATAAAATGTTTTCCAGCTGTTTTATGCTCTTGCTGTAAGGACCCGGGCTCAACATTTTGCCAAAAAAGAAAGATTTGAAAGGAGGATGCCAGTCATAGTTATACTTTCTGTGCGTGCCCCGAAAATAAAGGTCGCCTAGGCCATGATTATGATCCAACTTTTGTCTAAAGGGTGTCTTGATGTTAATATTGAATTCGTTTCAGATCCTTTCAAAACCTTCATGTCTATTCTGTTGCTAAGTGGATTAAAAGGTTTGTCATTTGGTAATGGCGCTTGCAGTTCAGTCAAAATACGTCTGAAGGTGTAATAAAAATGAAATCTGTACACTGACTCACCAAAGGATCATGGTGATTAAATGATCAGCATAGCCACTCCACACCCATTGATGCGCAAAACACAGCAAAGTTTAACTGGTTCTGATTAAAACTGCATCGGATGACTAAACACGCTTTCTGATGTGGTCGTTTCAAAAGGGGTTAAGATAGCTCTTCATGGAGTACTCACCTTTTTTTGAAAAGAGGCAGTCTGGGGCACAGCAATGTCAAGGTACAGTTGCTATATTTTTAAGATTGTAGTGCGGGCCCAAAAGAATATTTGCGCCAGTATATTTGAATGCACTCATTTTTTATTTCGTTTAAAAAAATGTTTTTTTAACAATAAAACCCAAGACAGTCCTTCGTTTTTAGAACATGCTGTTGAAACAATTGCGGGGGCCCAAAAAGGTCGCGCTCCATGAAATTTTTCTACAAAGTCGTATGGTTTAAAAATAAGCAAGCCAAGGGGAAAAAATAAGGTTCTAAAAGTTGACAAAACAGGGACCAAAGTTAGCGAGTTAACAATACCTGATGTTATTAACGGTTTTGCTCACTAAAAGAAGCAATGAGTAACTTTAACATTACTCTCAAACTTAACAATGCAAATCTAAAAACAATGTTACATTCAAGCCTGAAAAGAAGGAGGTTACTATTTTGATAAAGAGCTAGCTAAAATGTTAGCTTTACGGCTAACAATTATAGATTTAGAGTTACACCAACCAAAACTACTTATGAGGGGGGAAAGTCCCCTCGATCTTGCATTACATTCATTACTCTATGTTTATTTGGATGACTGAGCACTAATGAAAACTTATATGACGGGAAGGGGCCCTCAACTGTTTTTTAAAAGCTCTTCCGTCAGGGAAAGCTGCATTTTTCGATTATGAAATTATACAATTCCCTAATTTACAGTTTAAAAGATTAGTTTGCGGGGGGGTTTGGATCATTTTAATATAAAAATTGCAGACAAAACAGGGAAAGTCGTGAAATGTGATAACCTGCACATTGTTTTTGGGAAAAAAAATAATACGTTACTAAAAAATAATGTCGCGTGGGGCCCGAAGAACCAGGGTTACATTTGCGCCTGTAAGGTGTATAACTTTAGAATTAAAAGACCTTGCAGACGTTGCGGACTTTTAACAGAAAGGTGAGATAGGCGCTTTGTATGGTTTGAGTACACTAAAGTGGTGATTATAAACGCAAAGAGGGTTGCGCAAACAAAAAATTTTCCCAAATAGAACAACTGCGCAATCTAGAGGCAAATAATGTTGGCCAGTATGAATATAAAATAGTTCGAAAACCTGACCTCAAATGGCACTTAGAACCAATTTTTGAATGGAAATAAAAATTTTAATCATAAGCCCTTTTACAAAATTTAGCCGCCAAAAAAGTTTCAAAAAGCATTCAACTCTGGCCCTTTACATGTAAGTCTTATGCCGGGCGACAATAGTCGGGAAAGAAATTGAAATAACGCCGTATGGGGAAAAAACAGTACATCCTCCACAGAAGAAATCAGTTTTGAAAGATGCTTCTACAAAATTACAGTTCATTCCGCAAATGAAATTAGGAGACACGTTCACAATGATATTTGAAATTTCTGTCTTAAAAGATGTAAAGAGGGATGGGGTTGTGGGCATTAGTGACGTCCTTCTAAAAGGAATTCTAATTAGCTGGCAAAACTTAGACGTTGAAAAACTTAAAGTTACCGTCGTCATTCTTCACAATGGCGAGGATATTAAGGTCATAACAACAAGCAACAAAATCAATATTAGTCTAAATAGAAACAATCTTACAGAACTGAATTGGATTAATCTTACGCATTTAGGCCTCATAGGGTTTTATTACACTGAACAAGTTTTAACAGAGGACATGATAAAAACAATAACCGGATTAGATTAAGTTCTGTTATAAAACTATGGAGCAGTTAAACTTTATGACAAAAACCCTCATTGTTCATTGATTTGTGGACAGACTGGTTGTGGAAAAACAATATTTATCCTCGACCTGTTACAAACAGTTTATCGTTATAATTTTGATCATATTGTGATTTTCTGCCCAACACTTAAATGGAACAAAGCATATCATAATAGAAGGTTTATATGGACAGATGATAACATATATTTAGTTAATCCTAGCAATAAACTTAGTGAGTGTCTAGAACAGTTTTATAGACTGTTTGAAGGAACGCAGACACTATTTATTATAGATGACTGTTCGGCAGAAAGAGACATAGTTAAAAAGAGAAACACTTTGTCAAAACTAGCCTTTAGCGGAAGACATGCTGGAATAAGTGTGTGGATTTTATGCCAAAAATATAACTCAGTTTTAAAAGACTTTAGAGAACAGTTAAAGACTGTAGTTTTATTTCACATGAAAGACAGAGACTCATTTGAAGAATGTTTGCGCGAAAATGATGTTATTGAAAATGACCAGGAAAAACACAGGATTAAGCAAAAACTAAAATCTGAAAAGTTTAGTAAATTAGTATTAAAAACGGATAACCCTGCACAGTATGTTTGTTTGTAGATAATCGTTATTTTTGGTTATTGACGTCTTACTTGTCAGAGAACTATAAAACCTTAATTCTGGGCCACTTTCGCCCGAAACTGGTTGAGGGCGAAGGTGGCCCAGAATGAAGGTTTTATAGTTCTCTGACCTAGACACTAGTACGCTCAGTCCCCACACTGCTGGTAGAGACCTAGACACTAGTACGCTCAGTCCCCACACTGCTGGTAGAGACCTAGACACTAGTACGCTCAGTCTCACACGGCTGGTAGAGACCTAGACACTAGTACGCTCAGTCTCACACTGCTGGTAGAGACCTAGACACTAGTACGCTCAGTCTCACACTGCTGGTAGAGACCTAGACACTAGTACGCTCAGTCCCAACACTGCTGGTAGAGACCCAGACGCTAGTACGCTCAGTCCCCACACTGCTGGTAGAGACGTAAACACTAGTACGCTCTGTCCGCCCACTTTGTCCCAGGGACCAAAATATTGGCCGACTTCCTCTTTTGTTTAGATAGGCGCCAGACGACACTGACGCCTTGTTCAAGTTGGAAGCAATGCTTGTTTATGCCACTGGCACCGAGGCCAAAGGCTGATGCCTTTCCGTTCTTTCCCTTCAATGGCCTGCCCTTGCTTTTGACCATTCTTTGTTAGCCACTACACCACTGGCACACCACGTGCTTAGGGGACGTTTTCTAAAGAAGTCCACGTGCACAGAGGGTCTGAGAAGATGATGGTTAGTGTCTTCAAAGGCGCACCTGATGGTTAGTGTCTTCAAAGGCGCACCTGATAATTAGTGTCTTCAAAGGCGCACCTGATGGTTAGTGTCTTCAAAGGCGCACCTGATGGTTAGTGTCTTGAAAGGCGCACCTGATGGTTAGTGTCTTCAAAGGCGCACCTGATGGTTAGTGTCTTCAAAGGCGCACCTGATGGTTAGTGTCTTCAAAGGCGCACCTGATGGTTAGTGTCTTGAAAGGCGCACCTGATGGTTAGTGTCTTCAAAGGCGCACCTGATGGTTAGTGTCTTCAAAGGCGCACCTGATGGTTAGTGTCTTCAAAGGCGCACCTACATAAAGGAGGCGACCTGTTTATACTGAACGAGCCCCTCTGCAGTAATGTCGGCACCACGCTAAGATGTTCTGGGAGACAACGGAAACTGATCATCCCAGTAATGTCGGCACCACGCTAAGATGTTCTGGGAGACAACGGAAACTGATCATCCCAGTTTGTGTCGAGAACAGGAAAACAACAAGGGTCAAGCACGTAGTGGAAAGGGTCAAGCCAAGAAATGTCATGTTCAAGTAAAGTCAGAAATGCTATATACATCTTGCGAGCAAGAACATTCGTGATGTTTGAACAAATAGACTTTTACTTCATACACCTCTTTGCCATCAGTACATCATTGTAGCGTTCATTGGGGATACACCTCATAGCCATCCGTACATCATGGTAGCGTTCATTGGGGATAAAGAGTCCGCTGAACGGTTCTCAACATGGATGAGCTACTGACCAAAGCATTGTACTGAACATTACAGTTCCACTTGTCAGGAAGAGCGTTCTGGAGATATTAAAAGAAATTATCCGGGTACATTTAGTCATGGGACAGAAAATTCACCCTTACACCTGTGGTGTGGTCAGAGGCAATCGTTTTGAAAGTGAGTGCTGTTCAGAGCACGCAATTGTGTGACTGTCTCTTTTCTTGTCAGACTGCAAGAAGACAGCCTGGAGAGGGCGCTGTTAGTTAGCCTGGCTTGGTTGCCGGCTATTAGGTGAGTTCAGGTCAGGGAAAGTCTCATTCCCCCTGAGTTTAATTTGTAAATACAGCGCCAAGTGCTAGTGTAGACTAGGGGTCTACGGGTTGAAAAGTAAGTGTTAAACTCGCTTATAATTTCACCAGACAGTGGAGACTAGAAGATCAAAGAGTATATTTTCATTCTTTAGATTTGCTCTAAAGTTTTGCTTTGATGTTCATTGTAGTTAGTCTACATATTGTGTTTTTTCCTAAAATGTATATAAACGTCGATAATGTTCATAAACCTGTTTACGTTAATTAAGTTACTGGAATATGGTTGCTCAGTTTGGGATCCTTACCATCTAAAGGATATTGATAACCTCGAAAAGATTCAGAAGAGAGCAGCACGGTTCGTAACAGGGAACCACATCAGAGAAAAGGGGAATACTAGGAAGAATATGAGGAAATTAGAATGGAAACCCTTAGAAGAGAGAAGAGCTTTTATCAAACTTAACATTTTTTTCAAAGGCAGAGCTAAAGTAATTGATATTCCAATGGAACAACTAGTATTGAATAAAAGTAGCACCAGGAGTGGCGGTCAATGTTATACCATACCTGCATCAAATATTGACAGCCACTTACATTCTTTTTATCCCAGTTCTGTACGGCTGTGGAACTCACTGCCGGGTGCCATCAAGATTGCCACAAATGCAATCTCTTTTAAAAAACAAATTAATTCGACAGTTTTGAGATCTGCATATTGATGAGTTTCTATTTTTACTTCCCCAGATGTTTTACTATTGCCTGGGCCTGAGATTGGCCATTTTTTAACTTCTTGAATATCGAGTGCGACCCCTTGTTGCCAAATTTGCTCCAGGGGCCAACAGTCTGAGTCGCACTGTTTTATGCTATTTTATTTTACTTTTTAACATGCGCGCTGGTGACCTACTCGTTTTTGAATGAATCAGTATTTTAGGAAGATGAAGAAGTTAATTGTCTTTGTAAATTGTTAACTGCATTTGAACAGAGATGACTTTCATCTTGCTTTTCTAAAGATCTTTTAGCAAACTATACTATGCACAAAAAGAAACGCATATTTTTATTTCAGTCATTTCATGCGTCATTTAGCATTCAAAATATTACAACCACAGAAGAAATAAAACATCGATCTACTGTTTTCTCTATTCATTATGTCTGACTATTCACACTGGACAGAGTTCCCTGCTATACGGGGCATGTTTCTGTCAAAATTTTCCTTAATATTTTCAGCGAAAAAAATATGCGTTTCTTTTTGTGCACAGTATATTTTGAAATCATAAACTCGGAGTTTAATTGTTAAATTGTTGGAGAGAGGCGTCAAGGGACTTTGTATCTTACATTAGGGTTCTAGTTCCAGAGCGCTCGTTCCCGGGAATGGCCTGGCTTTTGTGAGCGAGACTGGGAAGGATTTCCGAACGTATCTCCCTGTGACTGCAGGATGGGTGTGTTGTGAACTGTTGTGATGGAGGTGAAGTGCTGCAATGCGCCAGTCGAGTGTGACACGTCGCTGCAGTCTGCAAAACAAGTAGAGTGTATAGGGTGAAGAGTTTTGAGTAAATGTGAAAGTGCTGTGTAGTTTTGTTTGGTTGATTTTGTTTATTGCTCATGTCTTTGAGTCTACTTGTAAATAGTAAAGGAAGGAGGGATTGCTGAATTCATGTGTATGTATCTGTTGAGCACCTTGGGAGTGAATTGCGTGAACTTGACACCACTGTTTTAACGCGGACCCATTTTTTCAGTCAGCTTTTGAAATCAGCACAGAAGGGATCGTCAGGATTCCTATGCATAAATACAGAATAATGAAGTCTTTAGTTTTGCTCCCAGATGAATTATCTTGTCTTAGGGTCTTGCTTAAGCGTACAATGATAAGTCTTCCAACAAGCAAAAGAGCACACACGCACAGTGGAAGGGAAAGAACCTCCAACTTGGCATGTGTTCTTGCATCCCTTGAGCTGACACTATTTCTCTCCCTTGCCCCCTTCCGTCCGTCCGCCTGTTTTCCCCATTCCCTCCACCCCCCCCCCCCCCCCCCCCCCCCCCGCGCCCGTTCTTCCTCCCAGCATCAATTACTGGTTTTCTAGTCGAACTAATGGAGGCACGGGCCACTAGGTGACCGTCACAATGAAGAAGAAGCAGTGTTTCATTCTGTAGTCCTAAGGGAGACAGGGGCCACTAGGTGACCGTCACAATGAAGAAGAAGCAGTGTTTCATTCTGTAGTCCTAAGGGAGACAGGGGCCACTAGGTGACCGTCACAATGAAGAAGAAGCAGTGTTTCATTCTGTAGTCCTAAGGGAGACAGGGGCCACAAGGTGACCGTCACAATGAAGAAGAAGCAGTGTTTCATTCTGTAGTCCTAATGGAGACAGGGGCCACTAGGTGACCGTCACAATGAGGAAGACGGTGTTTCATTCTGTAGTCCTAAGGGAGACAGGGGCCACTAGGTGACCGTCACAATGAGGAAGACGCAGCGTTTCATTCTGTAGTCCTAAGGGAGACAGGGCCACTAGGTGACCGTCACAATGAGGAAGAAGCAGTGTTTCATTCTGTAGTCCTTGTGACAGCCTTGAGGCGAAGAGTGCTGGAGAGAGAGAACCAACAGTAACCCTGTGTCAGCTCTCACACAACGCCGACCAGCCAAGAATTCCGCACGTTTTAAGGGACCCCCCACCCCCCACCCCACCCCCTCCGTCTGATCACATCACACATGATTTATTAATACAGGAACCAACCCCTTCCTGACGTCAGATTCCAGGCCTTCAGAGTTAGCTCCCATGACGTCTCCCCCAATACTCCCATTCCATTCATGTCAATCAGTGTTGGTGTGGGGTCACACTCCCATTCCATTCATGTTAATCAGTGTTGGTGTGGGGACACACTCCCATTCCATTCATGTTAATCAGTGTTGGTGTGGGGTCACACTCCCATTCCATTGATGTCAATCAGTGTTGGTGTGGGGCCACACTCCCATTCCATTCATGTTAATCAGTGTTGGTGTGGGGCCACACTCCCATTCCACTCATGTTAATCAGTGTTGGTGTGGGGCCACACTCCCATTCCATTCATGTCAATCAGTGTTGGTGTGAGGTCACACTCCCATTCCATTCATGTCAATCAGTGTTGGTGTGGGGCCACACAGAATGCATTCTAATGTGGATAAGGAAAACAGGAGAAAGAATCAAAGTTTGTTCCCAATAAAAACACAGATCCTGTGGGACCTGTCTGTAAATACATGAAAGATCAGACAGGGCCTTGGTGTAACAATTTAGGTGTGTTACCTAACAACGCATTGGCGGTTCTGTTATAGAAGATAACTCTTAACAAGGTAAGGAAAGTTGCCATGGTCCCGTGTAAACAATGGTGATAGTGTCTGGCCGTCATCCATATTAATCATCATTATTTCCTTTAAGGAAAACGTGGGATATAAAAAGCTTAGAAACTCGCCTTCAGTGGCTTTAATGTAACAATCGTGCTTGTGTGCACTGTTGTTGTGATGGCACTATGTTCACAGCACTGTTGTTGTGATAGTAGTGTGTTCACAGCACTGTTGTTGTGATGGCAGTGTGTTCACAGCACTGTTGTTGTGATGGCAGTGTGTTCACAGCACTGTTGTTGTGATGGCAGTGTGTTCACAGCACTGTTGTTGTGATGGCATTATGTTCACAGCACTGTTGTTGTGATGACATTATGTTCACAGCACCGTTGTTGTGATGGCAGTGTGTTCACAGCACTGTTGTTGGGATGGCATTATGTTCACAGCACCGTTGCTGTGATGGCAGTGTGTTCACAGCACTGTTGTTGTGATGGCATTATGTTCACAGCACCGTTGCTGTGATGGCAGTGTGTTCACAGCACTGTTGTTGTGATGGAATTATGTTCACAGCACCTTTGTTGTGATGGCAGTGTGTTCACAGCACTGTTGTTGGGATGGCATTATGTTCACAGCACCGTTGCTGTGATGGCATTGTGTTCACTGCACTGTTGTTGTGATGGCAGTATGTTCACAGAAGACTGTTGTTGTGATGGCAGTGTGTTCACAGCACTGTTGTTGTGATGGCAGTATGTTCACAGCAGACTGTTGTTGTGATGGCAGTGTGTTCACAGCACTGTTGTTGTGATGGCAGTATGTTCACAGCAGACTGTTGTTGTGATGGCAGTGTGTTCACAGCACTGTTGTTTGTGATGGCATTGTGTTCACAGCAGACTGTTGTTCTGATGGCATTATGTTCACAGCACTGTTGTTGTGATGGCATTGTGTTCACAGCAGACTGTTGTTGTGATGGCATTATGTTCACAGCACTGTTGTTGTGATGGCAGTGTGTTCACAGCACTGTTGTTGTGATGGCAGTGTGTTCACAGCACTGTTGTGATGGCATTATGTTCACAGCACTGTTGTTGTGATGGCATTATGTTCACAGCACTGTTGTTGTGATGGCATTATGTTCACAGCACTGTTGTTGTGATGGCAGTGTGTTCACATCACTGTTGTTGTGATGGCAGTATGTTCACAGCACTGTTGTTGTGATGGCATTATGTTCACAGCACTGTTGTTGTGTATGGCAGTATGTTCACAGCACTGTTGTTGTGATGGCAGTGTGTTCACAGCACTGTTGTTGTGATGGCACTGTGTTCACAGCAGACTGTTTGTCATGTGACGTAGCCTCACATCAAGGCATGTAGAGAACAGGAAAATGCAGCTTCTAACTCACTTTCGCCCTCAACCAGTTTTCGGGCGAAAGTGACCTAGAAGCTGCATTTTCCTGTTCTCTGACAAGTAAGACTTCAATAACCAAAAAATAACGATTATCTACAAACAAACATACTGTGTAGGATTGTCCGTTTTCAATACTAATTTACAAAACTTTTCAGATTTCAGTTTTTGCTTAATCCTATGTTTTTCCTGATCATTTTCAATAACATCATTTTCACGCAAACATTCATCAAATGCATCTCTGTCTTTCATGTGAAATAAAATTACAGTCTTTAACTGTTCTCTAAAGTCTTTTAAAACCGAGTTATATTTTTGACATAAAATCCACACACTTATCCCAGCATGCCTTCCACTGAAAGCTAGTTTCGACAAAGTGTTTCTCTTTTTAACTATGTCTCTTTCTGCTGAACAGTCGTCTATAATAAATAGTGTCTGCGTTCCTTCAAACAGTTTATAAAACTGTTCTAAACACTCACTCAGTTTATTGCTAGGATTAACTAAATATATTTCATCATCTGTCCATATAAACCTTCTATCGTGATATGCTTTGTTCCATTAAGTGTTGGACAGAAAACCACAATATGATCAAAATTATAACGATAAACTGTTTGTAACAGGTCGAGGATAAATATTGTTTTTTCCACAACCAGTTTGTCCACAAATTAATGAACAATGAGGGGTTTTTGTCATAAAGTTTAACTGCTCCATAGTTTTATAACAGAACTTAATCTAATCCAGTTATTGTTTTTATCATGCTCTCTGTTAAAACTTGTTCAGTATAATAAAATCCTATAAGGTCTAAATGTGTAAGATTAATCCAATTTAGTTCTGTAAGATTGTTTCTATTTAGACTAATATTGATTTTGTTGCTTGTTGTTATGACCTTAATATCCTCACCATTGTGAAGAATGACGACGGTAACTTTAAGTTTTTCAACGTCTAAGTTTTGCCAGCTAATTAGAATTCCTTTTAGAAGGACGTCACTAACGCCCACAACACCATCCCTCCCCTTATCTTTTAAGACAGAAATTTCAAATATCATTGTGAACGCATCTCCTAATTTCATTTGTGGAATGAATTGTAATTTTGTAGAAGCAATCTTTTAAAACCGTTTCTCTTCTGTGGAGGATGTACTGTTTATTCCCATACGGCTTTATTTCAATTTCTTTCCGACTATTGTCATCTGGCATAAGACTTACATGTAAAGGGCCAGAGTTGAATGCTTTTCTGAAACTTTTTTGGCGGCTAAAAAATGTAAATGGGCTTATGAATTCAAATTTTATTTCCCATTCTAAATATGGTTCTAAATGCCATTTGTGGTCAGGTTTTCGAACTATTTTATATTCATACTGGCCAACATTATTTGCTTCTAGATTGCGCAGTTGTTCTAGTTTAGGAAACTTTTTGTTGTCGCCAACCTCTTTGCGTTTATAATCGCCATCTTTAGTGTACTCAAAACCATACAAAACGCCTATTTCACCATTCTGTTCAAAGTCCACAACGTCTGCAAGGTCTTTTAATTCTAAAGTTATACATCTCACAGGCGCTAATGTAACTCCGGATTCTTCTGGTCCACACGACATTTTTAGTACAGCTTATTATTTTATTTCCAAAACAATGTGTAGGTTATCGCATTTTACAACTTTTCCTGCTTTGTCTTTGATTTTTATATTAAATAATCCAACCCTCCCACAAACTAATCTTTTAAACTGTAAATTAGGGAATTGTATAATTTCATAATCGCAATATGCAGCTTTCCCTGACGGAAGAGCTTTTAAAACATTTGAGGGCCTTCCATCATATAAGTTTTCATCAGTGCTTAGCTCATCCAAATGAACATAGAGTAATGAATGTACTGCAAGATCGAGCGGATTTTCTCCTTCATAAGTAGTTTTGTTTGGTGTAACTCTAAAACTATGAACAGGCTGATTGGCAGTTGTAAAGCCTGACATTTTAGCTAGCTCTACATCAAAAAGGTATATACTACTTCTTCTTCAGGTTTGAATGATAACATTGTTTTTAGATTTGCATTGTTAAGTTTGAGAGTAATGTCAAGTTACTCATTGCTTCTTTTAGTGAGCAAAACCCGTAATAACCGTCAGGTATGATTACCTGGTCAACTTTGGACCCTGATTTGTCAACATTTAGAATCGCATTATTATTCTTCGATTCAGTTATATTAAACCATAGGACTTTGTAGAATATTTCATGGAGCGCGACCATTTTGGTTCCGCAATTGTTATCAATAGCATGTTCTAAAAACGAAGGACGGTCTTGAGTTGTTATTGTTACAAACATTTTTTTAAACGAAATAAAAAATGAGTGCGTTCAAATATACTAAAGATGCAAAATATTCTGTTGGGCCGCACTACAATCCTAAAAATATAGCAACTGATACTCTTGACATTGCTGTGACCCAGACTGACACTTTTCAAAAAAGGTGAGTACTCCATTAAGCAGATATCTTAAACCCCCCTATTAAAAAAGACTACATTGCAAAAGTGTGGTTCAGTCACCGATGCAGTTTTATCAGAACCAGTTAAACTTTGCTGTGTCTTGTGCATCAACTGGTGTGGAGTGTCGTATGCTGATCACTTAAATCATCCTAATCCTTTGGTGAGGTCAGTGTACAGATTTCATTTCTATTACACCTTCAGACGTATTTTGACTGAACTGCGAGCACCATTACCAAATGACAAAACGTTTAATCCATTCAGCAACAGAATAGACATAAAGGCTTTTGAAAGGATTTGTAACGAATTCAATATTAATGTTAAGACAGACTTTAGACAAAAGTCGGATCTTAATCATGCTTAGGCACCCTTTATTTTTGGGGCGTGCACAGAAAGTATAACTATGACTGGAATCCTCCTTACACATCTTTTTCTTCAGGCACAACTGTTCACCTCGGGTCCATAGAGCAAGAGCATAAAACAGCATGGACAACATTTATCTTAGACATATCTGAGGGCTTAACTCAAGCGGGAATAGTACGAATAAACGACTCTGTTCGTACTTACGTTTGGTGTTTGCTAGGCTCGCAAGCACAGACAAGGTCGAGCATAACTGATTCTTCTACTGGCTTTGATGCACAAAAACAATACTTAGCAAATTTAGAGGACGCCATTAATTCTACAGTTGATTTAGATTCAAGTATAAAAAGGTACCAAAATGTTTTACAATACGCAAGATCGAAAGTAGACTTTGCTGTTGGCACTGGTTTATACATGCTACCTTCTGACCTTAGACTCCAGGTAGGAACAATAATAAACTACAACAATGAAATCATTGTGGCAGGCAATGAACAGAAGGTTGGGAAAAACGACATAAATTCTGGGCCAGTAATCGTACAAACAATAAAAAAACACCATGACCCCCCAAGATTAAGTCATCCAATCCCTGAGGCCCAAAGCCCAAAGACTGTTGAAGACGTGGCTTTGTTCGCGATGACCATGAATATGAAAAGACAGCGCTAGTTGTTGGATTAACTGTCCTAGGATTACTTGGTCTTTATCTTACTGAATAGTAATCCAACTATTAAGAGAACTAATGCCCATAAGTGCTCGGCCATAAAACCAACTACTTTGCTTGCAGTAGACAAAAGCCAGCTAATAACACTCCCTAATATACCAGGTAAAGAGTCTATAGCTTTACTAGCTAATTTTTTTAATAAACTCGCAAGATGATCAAGCTGTTTTTTTACCCATGATTTATCAGGCGATGGTGATGGAGGCACTGAACTTTGCCCCCCACCACCGCCTGTAATAGCCATCACCAGTGTACTTATTGCAAATCCTAAGGCCGTTATAACGCTTGCTAATGTGACACCTTGTTCGCTAAACAGTGTTTTTATTCTTTCTGCTAGCGTTGTGTCTTCATATAAAATTCTTTGGATAGTTTCTCTTATTCTGATCACTTGAGTTCGTAATTGGTCTCGATTAGTAGACGCCGCTTTTAGTCTTGCTGCTCTTTCTTTTTCAAAATTTTTTAGTCTTTGGGTTATTCTTTCTTTAACACCAGACCCTAAGTTGGCGTCATCAGCCTCAACGAGTTTTTCTTTTTCTCTTTTTATCTTCTTATCTAGTTCACCCAGTTCTGCTAAATTGTCTGTTAATTCGCCTCTAATTTTTCTTACATTACGATCAATGGCCTCTAATTCTTGCGGGGGTATTGGGGGATCATTAATTGTTTTTAATGCTGTTTCTTCTGAAAAACTGGTTTCTACTTCTTCTATTACATTTGTTGTTTTGTCTGCTATTGGAATTAAATCTTGAAGTTCTGTGGTTTGCACTTGGTTACCTGTTGGGAGTTTTTGTAGCGGGTTTTGAAGGTTAGCAACTGCCTCCCTTTTTAATTTTGGTGGTTTAGGAATGCCAAGGCGATCTCGATCTTTTGCCTTAAGTCTTTTGTCAATTGTACTCAAACCTACAAACTTTGATGAGTCTCGTTTATCTGTAAGCTGAAAACGTTTTCCTTGTTCGTCTTTAAAATACAAATGGCCATTCTCATCTCGTTCAAAATCATTAGGGTCTAAAACTTCGGGAGGTTTTTGCCCTAAACTTTTGTAAAATGCTTCAACCGTACTTTCTGTTAATTCACGCCGCAATGAGAACGTCGAGCGATGCTGTGTTAAAGGAGTCCTTTCATCCATGTCGTCTGCAGGATCAATATCATAATCTTCAAAGTCAATGCCTGCCATGTTTTTAAATAATTAACTTTTTATTTTGTTTTATAAAAAATGTCACAAGTATATGGCTCGATTCTTGACCCGTATAGAAAACTGAAAGAACCCCGTGGAGTGAAGGGAAATAAACGGAATATTATTGTTCCAAATAATCCATCTACTATTGATGCAGATCAAATTCTTACTGTTAGATTTCCAGACCTAGGAGCGGATGATTTGATTGTGCCAGGCTCTGCACGGCTTACTTTCAAAATAGAACTCGCTTCAACAACAGACCAAACCAGAACAGTTGTTCAGAATCTGGGACGGGCAATCGTTAAGAAAATTTCTATAAAACTTGAGGGGAAAGAAGTATTTTCTTTAAACAATGCAGACATATTTTTAACCTATTCTGATCTATGGCTAACTGCGAATGAAAGGGAAGATCTTGCGTTTCAAGGAATCGGCAATGAAGAAGCGCTAAAACTTAGAATAGGCGCCGAACTCGCCTCAGGCGCTAAAAGCAGCAAAAAGGCTTTAGCTGTAAGTTATGCGTATGGTAATCGCTTTTCCATACCCTTAGATTTTGAGTTGTTAAAAGCGCATGCGCCATACTTTCAAGGAGCATTAAAGACAGTTGTCACACGAACTAACTTTTAATAATACAAACGTGTTTTCAGATCAACAGAACCGAAGCAAGTAGATCTGACATCC
>CM031615.1:45921910-45993104 GCA_018398815.1 Conus ventricosus | reverse complement strand
AAGGGAAAGTTAGTTCAGACATTAACTCAATGTGTTACTAACAGAGCTGTATGGTGTGAAAAATGAACGTGTATTTGATGTGGATTTTTTTTTAAATGGTCACTGTCATAAGTGCCTGTGAGTAATTTGTAAAACTTCAGCCATCATGATTTATGACATTTTCTGGACTGGTAACATAGATGAGAAAAAAAAAGGCATTACGGGAATTATTTGACCTACAACACCAAACATAATTATCACTTGCCTATTGCTCCCGGAAGGGAAACTACGTTGAGTATTGGCGCGCACAGCATTGCAGGCAATTGGACGCTGGCGTTTGCAGGCAACGGATGTGTGTGCATGTGTAGGTAGCCATCATGAATGAAGGATAACGCAAGTACAAGTGTGCAAAGTACACAAGAACTTGAAGGTGAGTGGCAACCCTTTTTTCATTCACGAGTAGATCTTGGCAGCGTTAAAAAGTGGTGTACGTGTATAATTGGATTGAATTAATTGGGTATAACAACTTCTTGAGAGAAGCACACGCCTGTGTTGCATGCATCATATGACCATACAGTTTGGAGTATGTTCATAACTTTCGCCTGTGTGCGGCTTTACCTTAATTCGCCTGTGTGCGATATACAGTTATCCTGTTCGCCTGTGTGCGTATATACAACTCTCCTGTTCGCCTGTGTGCGATTTGCAGTACCCATTCCGCCTGTGTGCGGTACATGCTCAAGATATAACCCTAGCTAAGCATGGCCAGTCATTCTGGGGCACAGGAGCAAGAGGTCGCACCTATAGATAAGGAAGATAAAGTCGAGAGGCTTGATGCTCGCATCAGTCAAATGGATGACAGTTTTCTAGACTGGAAGAGGCTATTCACAGCTGTTGACCGCCAAAACTTCGGACAAAGACCGGATCACGTCTCAGGCACCGCGTTGGCACTAAGAGACGGCGCAATTCTCTCTCTGATGAGGAGGGAGAAGAAAACTGGGTCATGGTCCGACCGTGGCGAGTACAGGCGCACGAAAGGTGAACAGCCGGTTAAGAAAAACTGCTAATGCCACTCTGAGCAATGAGGACTCTGAGTCATCGTCAGATGGAGAAATCTATGATGATGCTGTGGATACTATTTCCCTTGATTGTCAAGATGATGACTAGTTAAAGGAGATAGAACAAGACTTGGACAATAAAGAGAAAACAGCTGACAAAGTGGCTGACTCAATGGCTGAGATCATTAATAAAAGATTTGCACAGGGGCTTTCTGAAACAAAATTTAAAGAAAGGCTTGATAAATACCAACGCCCAGACAACTGCCCCAAGCTTCAGGTGCCCAAAGTGAATACAGAAAATCTGGAAGGATTTGCCAGCCGCTGTCAAACAGGCTGATGTTAAGATGGCTTCAGTGCAGAGAGCCATTGTCAAAGCCACAGCAGCACTGGCACAGAGCACTCAGGCTATACTCAAAGCATATAGCAAGAAAAAGTGACTGATGCAGACATCAAAGCCTCTGTCACTGATCAGAACGCTGATGCTCTGGCCTTGTTGGGTCATGCATGTCACGAGCTGTCAGTAAAACGCAGACAGGCTGCGCCCCATCTCCCCAGACAGCTGACAGGATTGTGCAGTGAGAGTGTTCCCATTACTGGTCAGCTCTTTGGAGACAATCTGACTGCTTCCATCAAGGAGACCAAAGAGCTGGACAGACTGTCACGTGGTGCAGGCCCAAGTCGTTATCAGCCCCATTATGACAACAGACAACGTAACAGACCATGGCAGAAAGCCAACAACAAGAAAACGTCTGTTTTTAGACCAGAGACAGCAACACTACGGCCATCAAAAGAAGTTCCAGGGGAACAGAAACGCAAGACAGTTCTACCAGAAGAAAAACCTAGAGTCTGTGTCACTCTTGGATGGCCAGGTGAGACACACTATCCCTCCTCATCTGCTGGATGAAATGAGACAAGAGGCTTTACTTTTTCAAGGTGGCAGGCTTACACAATATGTTGATAGATGGAAAAATTTGACAAAAGACCCTGAAATTTTAGAAACAGTACAAGGCGTGAGCCTTCAATTTGATTGTGATATTGGCCAAATCAGACAGGATTAACTTTCCAGCCTGAGTTTAAATGCATCAGAAAAGAAAGTTATTGACAAAGAAATACAGAAACTTTGCCAAAAAGGTGTGATTTCAAAGTGTCAGGCTGAAGCAGAGCAGTTTGTGTCACCAGTTTTTTGTTCTTCCGAAGAAAGATGGAACTTATAGAATGATTCTGAACTTAAGGAAACTAAACGAAGATATCGTTTATTATCACTTCAAAATGGAAACCTTGCATACTGCTCTAAAACTAGTGACTCCAAACTGCTTCATGGCTTCAATTGACTTGAAGGATGCATACTACTCAGTCAAAGAGGAACACAGAAGATTTCTCAGATTTGAGTGGGATGGCCAGCTTTGGCAGTTTAACTGTCTGCCTAATGGGCTGGCACTTGCACCACGTAAATTCACCAAGCTGTTAAAACCTGTGTTTGCCCACCTTGAGAGGGGAAGGTCATCTTTCTCAGTATTTTTGGATGATTCACTTTTGTTTGCAGAGACGAGAATGTCATGTGCCTCTAATGTATTTAACACAGTGGAAACTTCTAAGGTCTCTGGGATTTATCATCTATCCCCAAAAATCAGTACTGGAACCACTCGTCGCATTCAGTATCTGGGAGTCATCATTGACTCCGAGTCAATGACAGTAACTTTAACACCTGAGAGAGTAGCAGACATGGTTTCGATTTGCCTGTCAGCTGTCAAGAAAGATACAGTGAGTATCAGGGATGTGGCGAGAGTGATTGGAAAGATAGTGGCTTCCTTTCAGCGGGTGATGTATGGGCCACTTCATTATAGACAGCTGGAGAAAGAGAAAAAGACAGCATTGTTGCTGTATGCAGGGAATTTTGACAGACACATGACATTGTCGCCTCTTGCCAAAAGAGAACTAAATTGGTGGATCAACAACATTGAGACTGCTTATAATGTTATTCACCAAACAGAGCCTGATGTCACCCTGACCTCGGATGCATCAAAAACTGGATGGGGTTGTGCATGTGAACAGTCAAAATCTGGGGGAAGAATGGCTGCCAGAAGAAAAAGATTTTCATTTTTTGCTTTGAAATGTTTCCTAAATCAGGTTTATGGGCGACATGTCCGTATCATGATAGACAACACAACTGCTGTTGCATGTATCAATCATATGGGAACAAGTCATTCCGATTCATGTAATTTGATGACACAGATGATATGGAACTGGTGCATTGACAATCACATATGGTTGAGTGCTGCTTATATTCCAGGTAAGGAAAACAAAGCAGCAGATGAGGAGTCAAGGAAATAAACCTGGATGCAGAATGGAAGCTGAACAGAGAAGAGCTTCACAAAGCATTGATACAATTGCATATGATCCTGACATTGATCTCTTTGCCTCAAGGTTGAACAACCAAATGCAGCGCTATGTTTCTTACAGACCTGACCCAAGCGCCTATGCAGTAGATGCATTTTCTCTCCCTTGGAGTAACCTTCAATTTTATGCCTTCCCCCCTTCTAGCACGATCACGGCAGTGTTGGGGAAGGTGAAGAGAGAGCGAGCGATGGGGGTAGTGGTGGTGCCCGCTGGCCAACTCGAGTCTGGTGGCCTCTGCTGACACAGCTGCTGACACAAGACCCAGTACTGCTACCAACACGAGACACCATCCTCTCCCCACGCTGCAAGGGAGAACCCACCCCCTTCTTCCCGCCTTCAACTGATGGTATGCAAAGTATCAGGGAGCGGTACCAGAGGGAAGGCTGTTCCAACCAGGCAGCAGCGCTAATCGTCAGTTCTTGGCGCCCCCACACACGCGCAGTGTGACAACACCTACATTGCCAAGTGGAAGCAGTACGCAGCAAAGAATGTATCCCACATGATGTGCCGGACATTGTGCAGGCAGCAAACTTTCTTGCCGAACTTTTTAGTGCTGGAGCAAGCCACAGTGCTATAAACTCGGCGCGCTGCGCTTTGTCCGCTTATCTGCCATTAGTGAATGGATTTTCAGTGGGCAGTCATCCAGTTATTTGCAAACTTGTGAAAGGAGCTTTTGAACATAGGCCTTCCTTACCCAAATATAAGGACACTTGGGATGTAAATACTGTACTTAGTTATTAGATTGCTTATCTCCCATCAATCAGTTGACTTTGAAAGAACTGACTTTGAAAACTTGCATGTTGTTAGCTTTAGTTACAGGACAAAGAGGTCATGCTTTATACTCTTTGAAAAACAAGTGATGTAAAGATGTTTTGTTGTTGTTGTTGTGTTGTCGTACCCTGGCTAAAGACTCCAGGGATCATCCAAACAGCCGAAGTACTTGAACACTATGGTACAAATGCATCAGCTGGGGATGAGAACATTACTGTGTGTGACCGTTTTTGATTACCCCGCCACATGGGCAGCCACACTCCGACTTCGGGGGATTTTAGAGACTGATAATGTTATGCTAGGAGCTTGTCACAACTGAAGACAATCCCCGCATAACTATGCAGAGCATAACAACATTTTGATGTAGCCTTGGTGTTCTAGCCTATGTCAATTAGCCTGACACAGCCTTAAGCCAAGGCATTAAAGATGTTTGATTGTAAATCTGTGTTACAATTTTCATGTGTATTGAAAACAACAAAGCCAGGGAAACATACAGAACCAGCAGAGATTAGGGCATTTGCAAAGAATGAAAATCTGTGTCCAGTGAAACCTTTGAAGCAGTATATTGACACAACTAAGGATCTCAGAGACAGTCACGAACAGCAGTTATTAATCAGTCACACCAAACCTCACGCACCTGTGGGTAAGCAGACATTCGCGCGATGGGTGAAAGAGGTGCTAGCGCGCTCTGGCATTGACACTAACCAGTACACAGCACACTCCACCAGGGCAGCAAGCTGCAGTGCAGCCGCCCAGGCTGGAGTTTCATTGAAAACAATATTGAAAGCAGTGGGGCTGGACAAATGAAAAGACATTCTGTAAATTACTATAAGAGACAGAACAGTGCCAGTTTCAGCCAGAAGGTACTTGATGGCTATGTGAACAGTAAATGAAAATGATGAAGGATCATTGTGAATAAAATGTGTGTGGCATTACATGTCTGGCTGTGATGTTTATATTGGCCACTATCCTTACTGTCTCTAAAGTCTCAACGTTAGCTTCCCTTCCGGGAGCAATAGGTGAGTGATAATTAGAAAATTAAACTAGACCTACGCTAGGAGGTTGCAGTTTAACTGAAATTATTACGAGCTATTGTGGAGGAAGAAGAAGTTACGTCCCTCCAATTAGTGTTCGTAGTAATAATCAATTTTACTGTCCCTCCTAAAGGCGTAAGTCTAGTGACATACAGCTCTGAAATTTGCCTGCAACGCTGTGCGCGCCAATACTCAACGTAACTTCTCTTCCTCCACAATAGGCTCGTAATAATTTCAATTAAACTGCAACCTCCTAGCGTAGGTCTAGTTTATTTTCTAATTAATCTGCAATCAATTTTCATCTCGAAATTTTAGGAATTTCAGAACGATGCGACATATTTACATTTGCAAGTCATGTTTATGGACCTGATTTCCACAACGTAAGAGCTAAGTAATTTGTGCACAACTTGCCTAGTCAATTTAACGCTCTGCTAGGTGAAAACAAATGCCTTCTGTTTCTGTTGAACTTATTCATTTGATTAGGATCAACTGAAAGAAATCCCCTTCACAAAGTTGTTTCACTAAATTGTTTAGTTTCCTTTATCATTTTATGATGCTCTCTCATCAAGTTGATAATATTCATCTGGTCGAAAAATGTCAGATAAAAATTCAGAACATGTGACGATTTTCTAACATGAGATCCAAAAGTTAAGTAACACCTGTTCATAATTCAAAAAAAAATTGTTTTAAAGAGATACATCATTTTAGGGAATTTTGCTGTTCCCCTGCCCGAGTCAGACCAGCACTTGAGCAATCATTCAATGAAACAAAAGAGCTACAGGTTCTGTAACTGCCATTTGTGCTCATGATGCAAAACACTCATGATCTTGGCTTGGTCAGCCAGAACAAAAGGATACAATTCAGCACTCTGAGTGAAGATGTTCCAGATACAGGGCAGGATTTGCGGCAAGAAACTGGACATTGGTTTCTGGAATCCTTTCAGATACAGTCGTCAACGCCTTGTCAACATGTAACTCGCATGCTATTCACCCTCATCTCCACATGCATTCATGTAAAATTCAGAAGTGTATTTCGGTCAGTATCAGAGTATACTGATTCCATTGCTGTCCATTTATGCTAAGTGATTTTAAACAAACATGTATGGCTGGGCATGCTGGTAAGAAGATACTGAGGTCAGTTTCCTAATACTATACTAGGCGAGGCTCATATGGACAAGGCCTCAGACCTGTCCTCACGGTGTAAGTGTCTAGCAGTATCTTTAGATTCATCCGACTTCATCCCAATTTAAGAATAATGTGTTATCATACACAACAAATATACCATACAACATGGGATACAAACATTTGGAGTCTACAATGAAAAGAGAAACAATTGATTGGTTAAACACATAAGTAACAGTCACATGTCCGAACAAAAATGAAATAAGAATAACATCTGTTTGTTTTTTCAACCTAACTTTGCATAATGTGCTTGGTGGCATTCTTCAACACAGCTTCCCAAATACCTCTCCCTTTCCCTCAATCCTTTTCCCTGCTACACACATACAGAGCTACATCCAGTCATCTTGTTACACTCCCAGTGCCGATAGTCCAAAAAAAAAAAACTTTCAACATCAGGCTGCGAAATATTCACCCACCACAGGACAATCTCAATCTCTCATCATTCTTCATTTCAGTGTTTTACGTGTAGCTTTGACTGAAATAGATACTTTGAGGATTATATCCATTGCATGCCTTTTTTCATACAGTATAGCCTGCCCCTGGTAAATCTTCTCATGACAAGTATTGCTATAATGCATGGAACAAAGCTGAGCATGTGCACCCAAAATACAAAGTTATCTCCCTCCAATGACAAGCACACCATAGGCTAACATGTGGAGGGGAACCTGAAACAGCTGTCACTGTGAGAAAAGGGCATGACAAAAACAAATAAATAGAACACAAAAAAAAGCATGTTGAAACAATTACCGAGACGATTTCACGCTTCAGGCCACTGTCTGATGTAGGTCCATCAGGCGTCTTCAAACCCTGTAGAAAGGCTTCCACAAACTGTGGCAGGAGAGGAAACAGCAGTTCTTTCCCCGAGGTCTGGAACAACCTTTTGCTTTATAGGTCTTTGACTTCATACACATACAGGCAAGACAACTTTCAGCACGCACCATGCCTTACATAAATCTTTTGACTGAAAAACTACAAAAAAACAACAGAGTGGGACCAAAAAAAAAAAAAGAAAAAAAAAGGAAAAAAGAAGAAAAAGTAAGTGAGAGACAGAAAGAAAGAACATGATACTAGCTTGGATAATTTCTTAAGAGGCAGTTAGTGATGAGAAGAGGAAAGATGAACACAGTGTATTCAATTCTGACTCCTATACCTCATGTCACAAAAAACAATATACTTTATTCCTCAATCTATAAAAATGATTAATTAATATCACATTGCAGAGCTTTTAACCACTCAGCATAATAAACCAAAACTTCATAGCTCTACAGTCTGTCTTACAGCGATGCTACAGAATCAGAGCAGTTTTCATTACTCTGTAACTAAAAAAGGTAATGATGTATTTTATCAGAAAAGCAATGGAAAACTTTACCTTTTTATATTCATCCATGGCAGCTATCATCCCAGCAAAAACGTTGAATATGTGAACAGCTCTGGAACGAGTTCTCACACTAAAAACCTGAAATGTTGAAGTCACATCATTTGTTGATAAACGGAAGCAAAATCACACAGTTCTCAAACAGCAATGTGCCCCACTCAGACAGAAAAAAACAACAACAAAACTCAAATGTGACAACTACTCTTGGATTTCTTGTATGAACCATCCTGTCAATATGAAGGTGCTCAGTTTCAGCTTTGACAGGAATGGGTATTTTCAAGATGATTTCCATTGCATTTGCTTTTTCAATGTGCACTGTTTGGAACGGCTAGGCCAGCAGTGTACAACTTGTTGCCAACATTCTCTAGTTTATAGCTTCAATAACAAGTCCTCAGACAATTTTATCATCACCCTGACCTACAGCCATTAGCTCAACCAAAAAAGAATATAAAAGTTTCTGCATGAAAATAGTGAAAGCAAGAGCAGACCCAGTATGATATATACCTCAGCTCCCAAGTAAATGATCTTGTACAGCTCAGGAAGGACTATTGGAGCAACCTGGGCCATTTGTGTGTCAGTGATGTCTTGGGAAAATTCTGAAAACAAAAACTTTTCATGTTGTTCATCTGTCTTTTCAATCATGAAATACTGACCAGGAATGTGAACAGCCATAAGCATAACTTAGCATTTCCTGTGAATTCATCAAAACCAATTCCACAGAGTTAAATAATTAAGGATTTTGTATAAAAGTCATATGACAAAGACATGAGAATGATTTGGCTACTTTCAACCCATAGTGCTGGGGTTCACATCAGAGCAACGTCAAGTGAAAGCCTTACTTTTTTCATCTGTCTTGCAAACAAATGAGAAAACCTCCAGAAGCTTGAACAACTTCAATGGGTAAACCATGCTAAAAATTGTATAATTCATGATGGAATCCATTAGTTACAGAAATTATGTTAATACCCAGCATGTGTCAACCATGAAAAAGTCTGACCCGCTTGAACAATGTCTGAATGTTCCACCATTTTGTTTTTTCCAAGAATCCGACCAGTAACTTCTTATAAGAAAAATCAGGGGCCATAACTTGCGCGCCATTGCTATGATGGATGCCTTGCTTTTTTCGTTTTTCCTTTTTTTTTTTGACAAACCGAAATCGTGGAATTCCGCCCTGACGCGGAACGTTTTAAGCCCTGCACAGACCAAAACGTGCACCTACCTGACAGTACCCGCATAGCACCATGCACAGCATCGGGCTCCCCACTGGTCAGGCCCTGCATCAACAGGGGAAACAACTGTGGCCAGTGCTCCGGCCAGTCCCAATGGGCAATGGCCGACACAGCGTAGGCCACGCTGGACCTGACCTTGCTGATGGACTCTGACAGCCCCACGGGAAGAAGCTGGCGGATTTGGGCTTTGGCCTGGAAATGCAGCATGACCAACATTACATGCAATGAAAACTCATCACAAAACGCCTGAGAAAGCAGAACTCCTTTCCTGTACTGCTTAATTTGTTCAACTGTCAAACAGGAAATCCAAATTACAGAAATTTTTTTCACTTAAGGTTGGTTCACATGTTGCCAGTTAACATCACAGAGATAGACAGGACTAGTATCAGCAAAATGTAAAACATTGGAAGATAGTAAACAAACTGCTAGCAGACACTTCCCGATTAAGTTAACCCATTATGTGAAATGTTCTAGGTCAATAATCATGCTCAAAGTGTGTGCATTAATGTGACACAGAGAGAGAGAGAGAGAGAGAGAGAGAGAGAGAGAGAGAGAGAGAGAGAGAGAGAGAGAGACACACACACAGAGAAAGACAAAAATGAGAGCATTTGTGTGTGCATGTCTATAGTATGTGTGCACTTTTATGTGAGTGAATGAGCGTATGAATGTTCATGAAAGACAACTGTGTGTGGTGTATACATGTGTGTGTGTGTTAGTGTTAGAGCGTGTTTGTGCATGAAATGTATTCCCTGCTCACCGCTTCTGTTGTTTCTGGAACGCGGAATTTATCAGACTGATCTGACCAATGTGACTGGACATACTGTTTCAGCAAAACAGATGCTAACTGCCTGATGGCAAGAGGCCCATTGGGATCCACTGTGATCTCAGCCAGGAACACTCCAAACTCTGAAACAGGTACAACATGGGGCCAATAATCTATAACATATCCTTGCCTTAAGAACAAGCTGCTTGACAGGAAGGACAGAACACATTTCGACTACTGTTGAAATTTTTCAATAAATCTTTCGACAACCCTATCTCAAGAGAAAATGCATCATCAAATAACCCACTACATCACCAGACTCTTCATGATTTTTCTGATTCTGACTTGATCCAATGAAAGGATAACATTTTTCAATCAGATGCTTGAGATCTGAACTCAAACCGACACACAATGGTGACTTCTACAAAGTTAACTTAAATCACACTGATACCCAGTAATAATTGCTATTTTCACTAAGGCAATGCTCTATCATTATGGTGGTAAAGTCCAGTGCATGACAGGTCCTCATCCCCATCTCATACGATTGTTACCCCAAATGCCAACTCACTGACAGACTGTAACTGCAAGCATGCATGGATGTTAAAGATAAATGTGTCAAACTTCAACTTGCAGTTTCAGTCTAGTTTTAGTTTCATCAATGAGATGCCACTGTGTGTGGATTAGTCCACAATACACTGCATCTGCCAAGCTACAAGACCAGTGTCCAGGATTTACAGCTGAATGGATTAACAGATTATGAACTATGACAAAAGGATTTAAAGCAAGGATCTAGCAGATATTACTTAAGACTACCGTCCTAGACACATGCCCAACACGCTGATCAGATCTTTGGTACTTCATCACTGTCCGAGCTAGACTATTGGGATAAAGCTCAGTGTTTGTGTGTCTGTGTAAGTATTTATGCGTTATGTGTGTGCATGCCCATGCATGTGTGTACACGTTTATGATTCTTCAGGGGTTCCATTTATTGCAAAATTTTGCGTAATTATTGTGTTTTTTTGCCTTCCTACGCATTTTTTTCGCGGCCGTGCGTTTAGCGACGCAATTTTCCCAGGACCCTGTTCTCAACCGCAAGCCTATGTCAGAGGGGCAAAACACGGCACAGACCTACAGCAGACTGCTTGACACCGCCAATTAGTGATAGTGCGTGCACATTTTACTCTGTGGCACTCGCTGACTTTTTGCTAGATCAAGAATGTTCCAAAACGCCTCATCCTTTCTCCCTCGAAATAAAATGGAATCTTTCCCACGTCTGCGATGGTGCCATCTTCCAATCGGAATACGTTATGACTTCCCACGCACACACGATCATCCCACGTGATTCTGGATGCCAGAGTGCACCCATTGATGGGAACTTTACCGTGGTCACAGCGTGAGCAGTGTGCCATGCGAACGTGGCTTCAGCCTCCAAAACCGGGTCAAGACATGTCAGCGGTCGCGGCTGAGTGACAGTAACGTGGACAATACCATGCTGCTTGCCATGGAAGGCCCAGACTCGTGTGGCACAGAAAACGCTTTCCTGCAGCGAGCTGCTCTGCACTTCAGCGGTGTTAAGGCGCGTGATTCAGAGCTGTTTTGACGGGAGTGAGTACAGTTTACTTTGTTACGCATTTTTTTCAGCGCTGACGCAATTTTTGCGGAGGCGTGCGTTTCTTGACGCAAAAACTAAAAAGTCAGTGGAACCCCTGATTCTTTATTCAGAATGATTTCAGAAGATTACATTATCTTTTTACAGACCTGTAGTAGCAGCTTACCATGCACCCAGCAAAAAGTGCAAATTTTACTCATGTTCTCAAGAGCAAAACATGCACCAACAGTCACAAAACTTAATGCAAAATAAAGAGGAATGTTTATACTTTAAATCTATCATACTTGTTTTACTGCTTGTGAGGAGTGAATTAAAAAAGCGCCGGTACAAATATAAGAGGGTTTCGTGTGCTATGCGTCCCAGTATGCTTTCCATGCCGAAGTCCGAAGAGGTTCATCAACTCGAATGCATCGAGAAATTTTCCTACACAACCTACACGTTCAGAAATAGTATCAGTGGAAAGCTGAGATCTTGCTCTTTGCAGTAATATGCTGCAATGATATGCTGATAAACGCAAAATTTTCCTGATACTGTAATAGTTAACTGCTGTTAGGAAAATCATAACCCTGAAACATTCAAAAGAAGGGATGTGCAACTGTGTATTTGGACATCACTCTTTCTATGACCTATGACCGAAACGTTATCAATATTTGTTCTGTTTTCCTTTTTTAAATCTTCTGAGATCCTCAAAGACATATATTATTCATTATTACTTGAAGATCTGCGGTCAAAAATCTGTTTTATCACTCTTTCTGTTACAACCTAGTTAGAACTGATCTAGAGGTAAGCGAGTTGCTGTCAACACTCAACACATATTGTTCAGTACCCCACCCCCACAACACACACATACAAATTTTCAAAGAGAGAGAGAGAGTTACATCATCACATTCTTTTGATGCTCTGCATATTTACAAAATCAACAAAAACTGCACATCATTATATATGTTCTCAAATCTCATTTGGATCTATCAAATGGTGTAAGAGATACTGGGTTTTTTTCAACCATGGTCAGGTATTTCATGTTGCAACCAGCTTTTACTAAAATTAATTTTAAAGCTGTCTTAAACATGAAAATATCTTTGGAACAATGAGAAAAAGAATAAAATGGGATACAAAACATTCAGTGTCAAAACATAGTTTACGACTGATCTGGCATTGTTGTAGATGGTGAGCTATGGACTACATAGTGCATCAAGTGCATGATGTAAACATGTTGCACATCGAAGTGTTCAGTAAAAAAATATACAGATTAAATTATCACATTCCATAATATGCACTGTATACTTATATTAAGTAAGAAGCAATGACCCATCTTCCATGTGACAAAATTTCACTGAAATCTGTGAAACGGTTCAAAGGTTATGATGTTTCTTCTAACCTTGTTGGTGCATATGACACTGCTCATGACCGCACCCGACACTGACAGATTGGCATTTACCTGAATTCTGAAGGCTGTTTTTACCATGAATATAATTATAAATTCAGATCTGTGAGAAAAAAAAAAATTAGTGCAGAAATACATACATACATGAGTCATATTTGCAGATACTGACACTCTTCAATGGTACTGTTCTGAAATTGTACTGTCCTCAATACAGCTCTCGGTCCAATTTCCACCTTTTACAATTTTTTCTTTCTTTCAAACTTTGAGTAGTTTGACACATACATACTTTTATCAAATAAAGGAAATTTAGCTTGAAATTTGGAACATAGCTTTTCCAAGTATTGGATATGCTGTCCTATTAAGACTGGATTTGTTAGTGAAAGCAAAGTTTGATTTGGAAGTGGATAAAAATGGGCCATAATAAAATTCACGTTCCGGTTCATTTTCGCCACCCTGTTTCTCTAGATGGCCATAACTTCGGACCTAACGAAGATATTCAGTTACTTTTAGTTTTTTATGCTGTAAAAGAATATAAAGAAATAATGTAAAAAATTTTAGCTGCCGCACCATATTTTTTATCAATGATAATAATAATCATAAACTTGCAAACTACTATGTATACTGCAGTCATTGTCTTTCATGTTTGAGATTGCTTGTTACCACTAAGAAAGATTTTTAACGAAGTTTCTGGTGCGTTTCTAGAAGATGTTATTGAAAGAGATGTGTGAAATTTGGTTTTTTTTGGTTGTTTTTTTTAAATGACTGGTGAGTTGATTTTAATGTGGTGACAGCCCTGATGTGGCCCTTTGCGGTCAGCTGGGCTATAAGCAACATTATCTTATCTTATCTTATCTTACGTAAGGCAAATGCTCATTGTTATTTTTACTATTGTTGTCAACCCCGGAGATGATATTTTTATGATAGACATGTCGATCTTGTAGCTTTTTGTGTTTTTTCCACTGATTTGGTTCGCCATCCATGCTCCAGAGTGGAACGCACGTAAAGTTTAAAGATGATAACTTAAAATGAAAATGAAATGTCTTATTTGATGATTGTTTATTCTCTATGTGTCTTTCAGATGCCTAGAAAAACTGTGTTGTATCTTGCAGGTCCACTATAGCATATTCCGGAGTATGTGCATATGTGAAACATGTGCTTACGACATGTGCCCTAGTTCTAAGGTGGTTTAGGAGGTTTACGGATGCATCTTCAACTCACAAAACAAAATATGTTTAATCTACTAAGTAATTAACCCCAATCACACTGATGTCTTAGCGCTCGTGCGGGAACTTGAAGACAAACTTGCTGATTTCCCTGATAACATCTGCCAAGACACCTTCAACTCGCTGCTACAAGAATCAAGTACCAACAAGTTCTTCCTACCATGAGAAGACTTTCTGCAGCACTTGCGTGTTGAAAATGGAGAACTGTTTGCATTCTGGATGACCTACGTTGACCTGGTTCAAGATCTCCTACTTGTTTTTTTGCGAGCAACCCGTGAAGGAAACTGGAGTTTGCATCTCCATGCCATCTGTTCACTGATACCCTGGTGCTTTGCTTATGACAAGTTGAATCATGCCAGGTACCTTCCAGCATATTATGGAGAGATGACAAACCTGCCCCAGGAACACCCTGAGATTTATCAGGAATTCAGAGATGGCAAGTTCGCTGTTCAGCTTTCAGAGGAAAATCCCTTCGGGCGGATCCCAGTTGACCAGACTATAGAGGTCACCGTGCACAAAGACACTCAAACAGTGGGAGGGACCACAAGGTTCAGCCTGCAGCCAAGAGCAGTCAGTAGGTACTATCTTACTTCTGAGTACCGAAGTGGATTCTTGGCAAGACTTCGGGAACTGGTCAGTTCAAACGGACAAGGATTCAATCATCCAGACCTGCAGCAGTCAAGGATCAAGGTGGACAAGCAAGCTGTATCTGCTGTGGATGAGACACTGTCGAGCTGGATCAACCCATTTGAAGAGAACTCTGATCTTGTCAGCGTTTCACCTGGCGCCACTGCGCCAGCAGACGTAGCAACTGACATCAAAGAAGCCCATGAAAGAGGAGAAAAAGCCTATGCTGTGTTCAAAAAGGACAGACAGGAAACTGCACCGCCTTCAAAGAAGTTCCATGACCCATAGCTGCCAACCTCCCAGAGTCAAAAAGAGTAACACCTCACGGGGGGTGGGTTTGGGAGATCAGCGGGGGTCAGGGGGCACAGCCCCTGAAGCTGAAGCCTTTTTACACTCTGACAGGCATATTTTTCATCTCCTGATAGGAAAACTAATCAAAAGCAAGCCTATTATTAAACCATATCAAAGCATGCATATTAGTATGTTGCATACAATGCAATATTTTGTGTAAAAAAAGCCTCTTATGTAGGTAGCCACCATATTTTTTTCTATAGATTAATATACACAACACACAAAATAAGACTTACCCAAACAGCTTTTTTATCTTCCATATTGATGTAGGATGAACATAAAAGATGCTCTGCCCCCAATCAACAGCACTCACAGTCCTGGGCTTCCATCAGCTACACCCACACTCTTCAGTTCAAGTTCCATCAACTTCACCCTTCTGCCCTTATGATCTCACAACAGTTACTACACCCCATAGGACTTAGGATCCATCAACTATACCCCACAGTCATGTTTCATCAACTATACCCCACAGTCATGTTTCATCAACTATAGGCCCTACCCCACAGTCATCTTTTATCAACTACACCCCACAGTCATGTTTCATTAACAACACAACACAGTTATGTTTCATCAACTGTACCCCACAATCTTGCTCAAACAACTTCATCCCCAATCCTCCGGCTCCATTTAATTTACCATCGCCCCCCACCCCAGTTCTAAGGCTCCATCAAGCTACTCCCCACTCCCCAGTCGTCATGATCCAACCACTACTCCCACACCCTAAGTTGACAGCCTGTGTTCAAAGATCTAGGGTTTTTTTTTCACTATTTGTGCAGTCGAGGACTTGGCCTTCTTTAGAAACTCCTGGGTGAACTTTTGCTCATAGCAAGAGCCATGAAGATTGGCCTTTGCCACCATCATTGTTTTTTTTTACGGCTGCCGATTCCTCAGCTTCGTTGTTTTTTTGTGCTTTGTGGTCTTCTCGTGATCGGCCAGATCATTTCTTCCCCCATGTGAAATATTCACCGGACATCGACACATGGTGCAGAAAGCAAACTTTTCACCCTTTGAAGGGCAAGAAGTGACCCATGGAAACTTGTCTTTATAAGCTGGCAGATACCGCTGGAATCGTTTAGGTTTTGTGGTTTTCTCCGTGCTACCACTTGAAGACGCCATGTTGACTATTTGAACAGCAGCTATGCGCATGCGCGGAATGGGCCTAGTTATGCCCCTTTCATGCTGACTTCCGAGTTTACGATTTCTGTTCAGTCGGACCAGTTGCCAAACGTTCTTTTATTTAATTTTGGGCTTTTTTTTTTTTTTTTTTAAACTCGTAAACCGGAATTTTTTCAGCAAACAACGAAAATAGGGACAAATTTAAAAAAAACGATATGTCCCGGTTTTCCCGTAACAGTTGGCAGCTATGCATGACCCAATGAAGAAATGTTCACTGAAAACATTTGGAACAGTTCTAAAGAAGAAGCAAACAAGGTGCCAAGATGGGCGGTCAATGATCTTGAAAGCAGACAGAGCACTGTTTGGCCACATGGTGGTGATGGGTCAGGCCAGAAATATCGACATGAAAGAGCTTCTGCGTCACCCTCTGGGACCACTGCCTTGGTCTCTTGCCACTCCTGATGGGGGTTGAGGAAAACAAACGTCATCTTTGGCTAAAAGCTTGCAAAAAAGCTCAACACTGGTTGACTCATTGCCACAACATTCTGCTACTACTGTGGATGGTATGGCACTCGTGCAGGTTGTCAAGGTCACAGAACAGACCAAGTTTGAGGAAGTTGCAGAGATCATCTTCTCAATGGCATTGAATGAAGCGCCTTTCAGCACAAGGCTTGACATTGTATTTGACTGTTACTGAGACCAGTCCATCAAATACACAGAAAGAATAACTCCTGGGGGCGAATCCTGTGGCTTGAGAGTGCAGAATGTTGCTCCATGACAGATGATCAAGCAATGGTGCAGATTCCTCACTGAAGATGCTAACAAGACAGGCCCGGTCAAGTTTCTTGTTGATGAATGGAGGGCAGAGAAGTACAAAGAAAAGCTTGACCAACTGAGAAAAGTCATGTACTTCACTTGTGAAGAGAGCTACTTTCGTCTGTCTGCTGAGGTGCCAGGTTGTTCCAGCGCTCCAATGCTGGCAAGAGGAAGCTGATGGCAGGATGTTGCTTCATGCTGATCATGCAGCTGTCAAGGAAGGATATGAAGCTGCCATCATCAGTTCCGAAGATACAGACGTATCTGTGCTGAGCTTGGCCTGCAGCAACAAGATCCCAGCACCACTCTTCCAGAAGAAAAGAACGTCAGCACACACTTGACTGATGTGAAACAAACGGCTGATTCTCTGGGGACAGATATCTGTGATGCACTAGTGGGAATGCACGCTTTAACTACAGGTTGTGACATAGTGCTTTTGCAGGAAAAGGAAAAGCCAGTGCTCTGAAGACCCCGAAGACAAACAAGGCTGTGTGTTGCACATTTTCAGAATCAGGGCAGAGCTGGCAGTTGACAGATGAACTGTTACAGAGGCTTGAGTGTTTCACCAGAAGACTTTATGCACCACGAGAGACTGTCACTGATGTGGATGAGCTACGGTATCAACTCTTCTGTGCCAAGAATGGCGATGTTGAATCGCATCAACTGCCACCATGAAAGGACTTCCCTCAGAAAGCATGGTATGCGTGCAAACTATCAGGCAGGGCTGTGGAAAAGATGTCTCCAGAATGACCCAGAAAGCCCAGGACCAACAGAGAGTGGACGGAAGACAAGAGTGCGTGGATGACAAGAATCTGCTGGTTGTGGACTGGATGGATGTTGCACCTGCTCCCATCGGTGTTCTTGAGCTGCTTGCATGTTCATGCAAGAAGACATGGTATCTTGGATGACTGTACATGTATGCAAAACAAGCTGAAGTGCACAGACATGTGCAAATTGAAAGACTGTACGAATCAGGTGGGTGAAGATGATGGTGGCATGACCAAGCTTCTGGATGCAGCTGGTGATGAGACTGATGATGAACTTGATAAGTTGTGAGGTGTGATGTTGATGCTGCTAAATCTTCAAGAAACAAAGGACTGTAACAGACAGCTGATACCACAGTGATAGAGGGCTTTGGTGAGAAAGATTCCAGATATTTTATACCTGTGTAATGCATTGTTTGAATTCACATCTAAGTTTCAAACCCCATGATAAAAGCAATTTAGTTGTACATTGATTTGAAGGCAAGACATTGAAGAGTAGGATGCCAAGGGCAGTTAACAAAGAAAGTGAAGTTTTTTTCTTTGTTGTAAAGCGCACAGAAAGCACTGTATTTCATGTAAATAAGATGACAATGCTATTTCTAATTAAATTTAATATCTGAAGCTGTTTAATAATAATATGTAGTATTACTTGAGCTTTGCAAAAAAAGTGCCGAGCTTGGCTTGAATGCATGAGGCAAGATGGTAGGTGTAGAAATCATGAGATAACAGTAATAACACACAGAAAGCTACAAGATCTGTAGGTCTATCATAATTTTTTTATATATCTGGGGACCCTGAAGATGTTAAAAATCCATGATAGACCTTGCCCCGCTTAGTGGTAACAACTACCCCTACTTCACACTGACCAGGCTGAAAGTGAAAGGCTGTCAGTGAAGAAACTCGTGACAGTCACAGAACCAGATTGAGGTAGAATGTTTTTTAGTCTAATAGCAGAATGTCTCTAGGCTCAACTGCTAAGATACACAATATGTCTCAAACCATGACCTGATCTTGACTGTGATCAGCATGGCCATGTCTCCAGATTTCATACAATATGAATGTTTGCCGCCTGCAGCCATGTGTTGATCGTGAGACCAACTGACAAGAATAACCTGTAACGTTAAAACTACCGTAAAGAAAATGCCATTCATACCTTCAGTAACTTCAAGGGCTTTGATCTGATCTTCCCCGTTCGATCTTGTGACATGATCTGGCGACAAAATTGCTGTCAAACTTTCTAAAATCGTTTCTTTCAACGACTCGTTTCTATCACCATTCGCTCCCGCCATTTTGCTCACATGTAAAGTAAAAGTTTGGGAATGAACGAAACGCGTAATTTTCTTGTACGAATGTAATTTTCTTTAAATATTGAAAATAAAGAGTATGTTAAATACAAAAATTGGTTCTTAACTGCCAGATGTACTACCAGTGAACATTCAGATTTGCTACATTTTTTCCAGCGTTCCGTTTCCAGTAGAAACTATTGAGTACCAGCCGAGTTCGTGGTCGCAGAGCAGTAGGCCTAGGCCTACATGTCTTTTACTGGATCTGGATCTGGATCTGGATGAATACGTCGCTGAAACCAACTTGATTATATTGCGACGGAAAACAGGGAGAGCGGAAAAAAAAGAAGTTTTCCCTTTCTCTCTTTTTCCCTTCTCCATTTCTCTTTCCTTCTCTTTTTTGCTAGGTGTGGAGCTGCCGGGTTGCTACTACTTTTCGCTTTGCACATACAGGCAAGCCTGTACATTACCGACCCTGACCCTACAGAAGGTAGTGGGTAGTGCCAAGCCAAAACAAAAAACAAAACAAAAACAAACCAAAAAAAAAAAGGGGGGGGGGGACCCGACCCCCACCCTTTCCCCACCTACCTAACCTAACTAACTAATGTAAAGCATGGGTTCAGTGGAGGGCTGCAGAACTGCCCACCACTGCTGTGAATGCGGCGACAGTACTGGCCTGGACTGTTGTTTCTTCCAGGTGGTTCCAATCCTCGATGGTCTTTACAAAAAAGGAGCATTTGTACTGCGCTGAAGTGCCATCTGGAATCTTGTAGCCCTTGGTGTTATTGACAGCATGCCGAGTAACGATGTTTGTGGTCTCGCCGTCCTTAAATGCTGTGGGGCGGGTTTTCCTTCTGGTTCTGTTGGCAGGGGTCAGGAATTTCTCTGGCGGCATTGCCTTGATGAGCCCATGGCTGATTTTGTAGAGAGTGGTGAGACGTTGCTGTTTCCTGTGTTCTTGTAGGGGTGGAAGGCCCAGCTCATGGAGCATCTTGTCGACATAGCCCTCTTCTCTAGACCTGTAGTCTTTTTTGATGAATCGCGCTGCTTGCCGTTGCACTCGTTCAAGCCGATCAATATCTTTCTTGAGGTACGGGTCCCAAACTATTGCGCCGTACTCCAGCGTTGATCGGACAAGAGTGATGTAGGCCAGTCGGCGACACTCCTGTGGGCAGTTCCCTAGGTTGCGTCTCAGGAATCCAAGCACCGACCCAGCTCTCTTACATATGTTGTTGATGCGGGTTGACCATTTCAGATCTGAGGAGATGAGGACGCCAAGGTATGGGTTGTGGTTTACATGCTTCAGAACCTCTCCACAGAGCGTGTAGAAGTAGGAAGACGTGGCCTTGATTGGGAGGACGTGGCACTTTTGTGCATTAAACCTCATGCCCCAGTCATTGGCCCACACTTCTAGGCTGTGGAGGTCTGCCTGGAGGATGAGGTGGTCTTGGAAGGAGCGTATTTCTCGGTAGAGCAGGCAGTCGTCTGCGAACAGGCGAACTTTTGATGTCACAGTAGCAGGGAGGTCGTTAATGTGGCACAGGAACAGCAATGGGCCTAAGACTGTACCTTGGGGCACTCCCGACTCGACTGCAGCCTCCTCCTCCTCAGAGGATTCCCCGTCCAGGACCACCCTCATAGTTCTTTTGGTCAGGAAGCTTGTTATCCACTGATGAACAGGCCCTTGGATGCTGTAGTGCTGCAACTTGCGGAGAAGTTTGGTGTGGGGCTGTGTACTGACACAGCGTCATTTACTCGATCCACCAGCCAACATAAAGATGCCTTTTTTTTCTTTTCTTTTTTTTTTAATGAATATCATTCAATTATAGGCAACGTCAAGTAAAGAAGCATAAAGATTTTCCAAGGCCTCATACTGCCATTAGAGGAACAGTTGCATGCAGCTTGATAGCTTCTTCAATGGATCTCTGGATTAGAGTCCCTGCAAGGCACACACTCAGCTTATGGACCCCAAAGACTTTTTTTTTCAATCTGTCGACACAGCTTCTAAGCGCAAAAGTCGTTCCCAAAATACATTGAATCTGCGTCCCCTATCGGACAAACGCAAACAATCGCACAAACACCAGCACCGTGAGAGTGCTCTCTCTAACAGGCCTAAACCCACAACTCCTGCAGGGTTTACAGAGCTGATCTGGATTGAATGAACTAAAGACATACAGCGGACGGGATTGGTAGCGTTCCCCCATCCCAACCCCCACCACACCCCCATTTTTTGCAAAAGTATATTAAGTATTGTATACATGTTTACTGTCCATAAAACCAGTTCCCATAAATCCCATTAGCGCAGGCCCATCAAAAATAAGCTTACAGATCACCTCCATCATTGCACTGATATGATTCTCAATGGACAGAAGCTAGAAACTGTTTTGTTCAGTTCACTTTACCTGGGAACAATCATGTTTTGCACCGAGGGATGAAAATCAAAAATGAAATCCTCTCAGGTGCAGAAAACACAACAGTCAGCACTGTCCAGATTGAAACCTGTATCAGCGGAAGGTTCTCCATGACCAGGCACCCATGCGCAAGGGAATATTCCATCTTCCTGTCAGGATGTGAGGCGTGGACGCTCACGACGGATCTGGAGAACAGAATCCATGTCGTGGAAGTGAGGTGCTAACGCAACTAGACAGGCTACTACACGTCAGATATTTTGCCATGAACAAATGCGCTAAATCATCAAGCAGTCGTGCCCTATGAAAATCTGCTAACTCAGTTACACACACACACACACACACACACACACACACTCTCTCTCTCTCTCTCTCTCTCTCTCTCACACACACACACACACACACACAGTGGTTTGCGCGCGCACAATTGTTAAGTGCGAGCGAAATTGTATGTGCGAGCTGTGCGAGTCTGGGAGAGTGCTATATACGGGTGCGATTTTGTATGTATCTTTCGCTATTCTCAGTTTACGATTATACAGTTGGTGTGAGCAAGTTTTGTAAATGAGCGTGATCAGTAGAAATGTTACAGCGTCAGTGTGTGTGATTTCATTTTTGTTTCTTGACCTCATCGCAGATAGGTCGGTGGCCTTTGCAATTAAAATTTTCCGAGTTCTCTCTCACAGAGAGAGATGATGATGATGATGATGATGATGATGATGATAATCTTTATTTCCAAGGGTAACAGATAAGCAAACACATGCTTTTTTTCATCCGGCCCTTGCCCCGTTAAGTGACTAAGTATGACTAGCGACGAAGACTTACAAAACTTTTAACAACCACACATATCTTCACAACATTAAAAAGTTCATGCATTAACAGTTAAGGCATAGATGACTTTTAAAGGAAAAAGAAACGATTTAAACAACAAACAAGAATAAAGAAATTGCTTACAAAGAAGAAAAGAATTAGCACACACAGATATATGGAATAAGCGATCCTCCTATCGAAGGGGAGGGAGAGAGAGAGAGAGAGAGAGAGTTACATTCCTTTTGTAAACGATTAACATGCAACAAACTGCTAAGGATGATAATTAGACAATTACAATGCATCAATAATATCAACATATGTTCTTTCTTTTACATTTATATGATGTGGTTATATGGCAAAACGAGAACGAACAATCAGTTATCAGTAAGCAGCAATAAATTCCTAGCATCAATAATCATAACATTTATTTTTCATGATGTGTGCGTGTGCATGTGCGCGCGCGTGAGCGCACCCGCACGCGTGCGTGTATATATACATGTGTGTGTGTGTGTGTGTGTGTGTGTGTGTTGTGTGTGTGTGTGTGAGAGAGAGAGAGAGAGAGAGAGAGAGAGCGAGAGATGCCATTATTATTTACCTTCTCCCATCTTTTTTGTTTTCTTCTTTACCATTCATACACTACCCAAATTTATAATTATTAATTAAGCGACAATCCATCGAAACGAAGCCGTAGTTAACGAAGAGAGAGAGAGAGAGAGAGAGAGAGAGAGAGAGAGAGAGAGAGAGAGAGAGAGAGAGAGAGAGAGAGATTATAATTCCATTTTTCAATCCAAAATATCACATGCTAAACATTACTATAAATTTGAATAAAGAGCAATACATCAACATGATCAACAGTAATCCGGACACACATTCATCACCTTGCAGTTACAGTGCTCGAAGAAATCAAAGTATTAAGACATCAATAAATTAGTGACAATGCACCAATAAAACCAGCGACCACAATAGTCATTCATCATGATATGATTTCAATCATTAATAAAACCGATAGTAACCATATCTCTCATTCATAATTATCTGGTTTTAAAAACATCAGTGGAAAGGAAACGGCGTATCAGTTTAATATGCAGCAAAACAGAGGGTGTGCCTTGGTATATGTATTTTGTCCCTAATAGCAATGGTCTGCTGTGAAATGTGTAATTAGTTTTTCCCTGAAGGATTCTGTAATATGAGTTCATCGGAAATGTAGTGGAAGTGAATTCCAAACCACGCTACCCGAGTAAGATAAGCTTGATTTAAATAGATCTATTCTAGGTGTGGGAACCTGGAATTTGGTTGAATCCCCAGGGTTTATGCTAAATTTGGACTGAAGAGTTTGTGGTGCTAAACCCGATGCAATTTTTTGCATTAGCTGACATTTGTTGACAGCAAACATTTCTTGTAACGGAAGAGCCCCCGCTTGAGTATAATCCCCTTCACTAAGACTAGATGATTTTAATAGGACTGCTTTAAGTGCTCTTTTGTAGACACTCTTAAGAGGTTTCATGGCATTAGCACTAGCAGAATCAAATAGTGTTGAACAATAATTGATTGAAGAGAGAACAATGTGTGTGTAGGAACAATTTCCTGGCATGAAGGTTTAAGAAATGCTTAATCTTGCACAGCTGATATGTTTGTCTGGATATTGATTTACATAAGCTGCGAAGGTGATGAGACCAAGAAAGATTATTATCAACATATACGCCTAGAACTCGATGGCTATCCAGCACTTCAATTTCCTGATTATTGATAAAAACAGATGGGGGCTGTGTGGTTATGTTTTGTCTTCTCTGCCTTGTTGTTATCAGCATTAGTTTTGTTTTGTTAGGATTCAGTGACATGTGATTTACATTGCACCAATTACTTTACTTAAGATATTAGCATTCTTCTGTAATGAAGTGAAAACAGCTTCCAAGCTGGGGCTACTTGTATGGACAGTGGTATCATCACAAAAGAGTTCACATGTATCCTCAATATAAAGAGGGAGATCATTTATATAAACTGAGAACAGCAACAGACCTAACACAGAACCCTGGGGTACGCCATGTTGGATGGGTAACTTCTCTGATAAATTGTTGTTGACACAAACGATTTGTTGACGGTCTTCTAGGAATGATGTTATCAGTTGGAAGGTATTTCCTGTTATACCATATGATAAAAGCTTCCTGCATAACAATCTGTGGTCAATGACATCAAAAGCCTTTGCAAAATCAACAAACAGTGCGCCACAATATGTATTCTCATTAACACTGGCTAGCCATTGATCTACTAGGTTTGTAAGCGCTGTATGACAAGAATGATTTTTCCTGAATCCCGATTGATTTTTATTTAGTAGGTTGGAGGAGTCAAAATGGTGGCAAAGATGCTTATTTATGTGTTTTTCCAAGGGCTTGGACAGAACTGGCAAAATGGATATAGGTCTGTAGTTCGAAGGTTCAGATTTGTCTCCAGATTTGAAAATGGGTATAACTTTTGCAACTTTGAACTGAGCGGGAAAGTGACATTTATCAATGCATAAATTGTAAATGTAGGTAAGAGTTTCACATATAACAGGTGCTGATAGTTTCAGTATTTTTCCATCAATCCCGTCAAGTCCGCGGCTTCCTGTCTGCTTTAATTGGCATAAAGCTTGGCAAACATCACTAACTGTCATAGGCGGAACTGGTGTTGGTGGACGAATGTTCATAGCATTGCAAAAATTTTTTAATTTTTGTAATTCATTTGAGTCGGTATTCTTTTCTTTGACAACGTGTTCTGCAACTGTTGTAAAGTGTTGGTTGAGTTCATTTGGTGTTATGCTGGTAATGGGACTTGTCTTTGACTGTGAAGTTTTATTCGTAAGTTCATTTATTGCTTGCCATATGGACTTCGAATTTTTTTGTTGGCTACAAGTTCTTGAAAAAAAATCATTTTTGCTGTCCGTTTGAGTGAATTGACTTTATTATGTTGCCTTTTAAATCCTTCCGACTTCCCTTCTGCTTCAAGCAGATCATCGCGTAAGAAACAAGCAGCTTGTATTTCATCAGTCATCCACTTTGGTTGTGCACTATGTTTAACTCGACGCCTTTTGAATGGCGCATGCTTGTCATAAACAGAATTAAACGTGTGTAGCCAGTACTCAAGCGCTTTCTCTGGATCAGTGTAATTATAAACATTTATAAAGGGGGAATTCATGAGGTCAGTGAGAAAGGTATCTTCTTGGAAGTGTCCAAAAGATCTGTAAGTGATATGTTTGTGGCCAGTTTTAGGAATTTTGATTCCACTTCTTTTCCACGTAATGCATACTGGAAAGTGGTCGCTGCATCCATTCAAAGGCACACATTTCTCAATGACGTTTTGTGGTTCAGAAAGATAGATGTGGTCAATTAATGTTTTGCTAGTGAATGTTACTCTGGTTGGCATGTCTATAATTTGGGATAAGTTGTATGAGGTAGTCCTATCTGACCATGATGTTTGGCACTTCAATAGATCAATGTTGAAATCACCTAAAAGTATTAATTCTGTGGCATCAAGCGATGCTGCATCCATCATAGCCGTAAACTTGTCCATCCAACCAGTATTTTCCGCTGGGTTTCGATATACAAATCCTATTTTGATCGGTTTTGTTCTCTTCAACTTGATTACTAACCAAACTGCTTCAATTCCAAAACCTTCAAGATCATACAAACGTTGGGCATTTAATGTTTCATGAACGTAAAGTAATATGCCTGTAGATTTTGATTCGGTGGGATCTCTGCGCACAATATTGTAGCCGGAGATTAAGACAGTGGCATTAGGGACAATATCTGAAAGTCTTGATTCATTGAAGCCAAATATATGAAAGGGTTTGTCTTGATTGTACAATATAGTGGGTACCTCCTGTAACTTGTTTTGTATATGGTTTATATTAAGATGTCCAATACGCAGTCCGTCTTCCTGTGGCCACTTTGAAGATGATTGCACCATTTGTGCAACTAAAACAAATATAGTAACTAAAACAATTATAGCAAGGATACACTTGAATACAAACTCAATGTTTGAGAGAGAGAGAGAGACGCTGGAAAGACCATGTAACAAGATCCTATGGTTTTGCTTAAAGTCTTCCAAGAGACTGTTGAGGGAAGGAGACAGAGGGAACTTCAAGACAAAACAGAAACAAGTAAGTGATGGACTTCAACATTACAGGCTTGACAGAGAAACCATTTGCAGAGACCCAGGCATTGGTACACGTCCTCCAACAGATGACAGGGAGAACCTGGTGAACATTCTTCAGTGCCGTGCCCTGCTGACAACTTTTTATAGAGTCAGTTAAGCGAAGAATATTCGCTGAACAACTCGGATTCAGGTAGAGTACAACTGCTTCTTAGAAGAACAACTGAAGGGCAAACCATTGTCAGATGATTACTTTTATGTAAAACTAGAAGTGAATAGAAGGCTGCATAGCAGGATCAGTGCATACAAAACTGGGTGCACCGAACAAAATACATTGTAATTAGGATACAGATTGTTGAAAGAAAATTCAGTTCAAATAATGTATAGAGGTGAAGAAAACACACAAGGCTGGTTTACCGAGCAATATATGTTGGAATGAAGGGATGTTCAAAGAAAATTCAGTACAAATAACGAAGGCTATGTCCATTTTGCCATCCAAATTATCCAGTGTTTTTTAAAATACAGAATAACTCTGATGGGGGATCAGGGAGCAACGGCCCCTGAAGCTGAAACATTCAGTGTTGTTGCCACTTGAAAAGAAAATAATGGCTTAAAATGGGAACCTTTTCCTCTCGTCTTAGGCAATCAAATATGAAAGCACTCTACGTTCAGCCTTGAAATTCCCCTCACCGGGTGTCTACCGTTGCTACCAACCACGTTGACCTCCTGATTGCATCCTTCATTGGATCCCTCAGTATGGCACCTGACCTCGGCAGTCCCCTCACCCAACTGGAGAGAATCAAATGCATGCAGTTCAAGGTCATTCCAAAGGGCTTGACTGCAAGCTGTGGGAAATCTGATCTCCCAGGAAATGCTTTTCTACTTCACCAAGTGGATATATTCATGCTGGCGGAGTTTGCTGCCGCTTGTAAGGATACTGTGGAACTCGGGTGGATGAGAAAGCTGGAAAACATCCCTATGATTTTATATGACAGTACAGCAAAACATTGCCTTTAACAAGATCGAGGTTGTACACCTATTTAGGCAGAGCCTCTACAAGCATCAGTCCAGACATCTGGTCATCAAGAAGAAATTTGTCATTCTGCAAGGAGATGGCACGAACTAGAAGTTAATACCTCCCCCTGAGAGAGAGAGAGAGAGAGAGAGAGAGAGAGAGAGAGAGAGAGAGAGAGATCGCAGGTTCAAATGTCCAGGCCCCATCTTTAACGTCCCATACTGTAACTTCACGTTGGCTGTGGAACATACAAACACTGTGGTGAGCTTGTCTCTCAGAGACTCGCGTATGTATTCTAATCTTAACTATAACCTCTGCTCATACCCGTGTATTAATAGCACAGGTTTAAGGAAGACATCATAGGGGATGAGTGGGGTGGGTGAAGAAAATCCGCCTCAGGGAATTGATGCTAGCCAACAAAAGAAAGGATGACAAAGATGATGATTGTCATACGCACCCTGCTTCTACAAGAACTTCTGGTCTCCTCAGCTTTTGTTGCTGCTTTTCACATTTTTCTTTTTCAAATGGATACTGACAAGCCCCTTTCAATTCAAAATGTCTGTGCCACTTAAGTGGCATTACCCCAACGCTGCTTCTTCTTTCTCCCCATCCACAGCCACATCCCGGCGTGTCTCGTTGCAGCCCCAGCGCCAGCAATCCATTGAGAGCAGCCGGTCAGAGTTGTTATGCGGCAATCCAGCAGAGGAGGCACGGCACTCCTGCCAAGTCACATCAGTGTTCAATGATGCCTGTTCAGTGTTCCGCTCCACCATACTCTGGACATCACCTACTAAGCTGTGTACTGACCACAGTATCTGCTGACACTATGCCAGCATGAGCAAGCGTTCTCTTCCAGAACGCTCCAACACGTTTGTCCAGCAACAGGCAATACTGACGATATTGACATGATCTCACTTAAGGCTTGTGGACAGGAAATCGAAAATGAGGTCACCATGAGATCAGGGCATGGAGAACCACAGAAAATTTGAGACTTTTCTTTATGATTGATGGAATGTTGATGATGCAGATGATGAAAGTAATGCTAAGGAGTTCTTTTCTGGTTTGAGATTGCGTGGAAGGGGTATTCTCTATGCTTACTTTCATGATATATCCCAGTACATGCAGTGTCAACCTGAGCCGAGGAATACAGACCCTGCATTGTTGGTTGGGAAATTTTGGCAACATTCTCAGAGTTATATCAACTAAGTGAATAAAATTCGACTGTGTGATTTCAGTCTTACCAACTGAGCCCATAGTAAACTCAGCTCTGTGTAGGAAGCCAGTTGGGGAAGAAAAATCTGACAAGTAAATGTCTCTTATGGGAAGATGACCCGTGACCATTTGACATAAAATATCCATAATGCTAAACGCAGCGCAATGTTAGCTGGTACCTTTATTTTCTCCCTTTTTAAAAAATGTTGACTTTGAACCAAACGCTAGGCCAAACAACTTAAAATTCTCAACGTCCTAATACTGCATTTGCTGATGTAATATCAAAGAAACTTACTGTATCCTTCCACCAGTCGTGACCTAACTAATCCACTTCTCATGAAAATCCGATTTGAAGGACATGATCATGAGTCAGGTCTACGGTGACGTCCTGGAAGTACCATCCTGTAATGAACGTTTCAACTGAAACAACGGATCTGGGTTTCCCAAACGACAGCGTTATATGCACCACTCTGCCAACAAGACCTATCCACTTTTCCCGATCATTGTGCAAGTGAACTGTGGTAAATGACCTGCCCCTAATGTCCTGTTCACGGTAAGCAAATTATTGGATTAAGTGTTTCCTGCTGTACCCAACTTCTGACACTTTGATAAGCGTGGCCACCCACGTAAACGAGTGCAGAAGTAACCTTTCACCAGGGGGAGTTGATCATTTTAAACACTTCAACAGAGGTGAAAGATAAATGGCGATATCAACATCCTATTGGTGATCACTCGCTTAGAACTTGAAAAATTGTTTTTATTGGTGATCATTCGATGAGAGCATTTTTAAGCTAAAAGTTTTGTGCTCTGCAGCAGCAAAGACGACATCAGTTCCAGGTCTCGGGCAACTTCTTATGTAGTTTTACACAGGCCATGAAGCATGAGGTGCCACATCCATAACCAAGATGGTATGGAAGAAAAGAGGCTGAATAAGACAAGACGATGGGCTGAGAGGGAGAGAGAGAGAGAGAGAGAGAGAGAGAGAGAGAGAGAACATACTGTTAAAATCATTGTTCTCAATGTACATGTAAAACACACACACACACGCTTAGCAGTCAGAACACTCCAATGAAAAGACCCCAACATCTAACACATTTTCAACCATGATGCATGTTTTATTTGTCACTATAACTGGAAATTAAAAAAAATGCATAGACATCTTATAAACAATACACATCAATCCTTTTCTACTTTGTTCACTGCTGAATGAGCTTTATCCTTCTGTGTATTGGTGACAGTGATAAAATATCCTCATTTATTCACACTTGACGACCACAGGCATACAAATACCCACAGAGCAATAACAAAAAAAAACACCCCAGGTTACATATCTCATACATCTGCTGCCTTGTTTAGCAGAAGCAGAGTCCTGAATGTCACTGCAGAAGTGATAAAAATGTCAGGAGACAATGCACTTGAAACATAAAAGAATACGAATCATAGTTTAAGAATACGATAAACCAATGAGTCATTTCTTTGAAAAAAGAAGAAAAATGGCAGACACCATGCTGTTGCTTGTAAAAATTCTGGCTTGTTGATGTGTACTCATGCAGTGTGTGTGTGTGTGTGTGTGTGTGTGTGTGTGTGTGTGTGTGTGTGTGTGTGTGTGCCCACGCGTGACACACGCATGCACACTTGCCCATGAGTGTGTGAATGTTTGTGCGCATATGTGTGTGTGTGTGTGTATTTGAGCATACATATGTAAACAACAAAGAAAAAAATATGAACATCCTTTCTTTGAGACTGCTTGCCTTTTCACATCACATCAATAGTGTGACAATCTTAGTCATTAAAACAAACAAAACACCATGGTGCTCGTAAAAAAAAAAAAAATAAATAAAAAAAAAAGTTACGGGTTGCGCATGGAATGGAGCAGGGAGAGAAGCACGCATGTACTTAACAGCAACACGTAAAGAACCACCCCCTCTTCCACTCAAATCCCTCAATGCACAGTTACTCCTCCCCCTTCTTCCTAAAGTTTCAACAAAAGTTCTTTTTTGCCCTGTATTTGTTAACGAATCGCACACACACACTCACTCTTTCTCTTGCTACAATTTCACACTGAAGTGAACCTACAGCCATTCCTCTAAGTAACACATTGATACCATGTGCACATATATGTGTGCGTGCGCACACACACACATTCATACATACATATATACACACACACACACACATACACAAGCATGGCAATGACACACATTAAAACACACATATATAGATGCATACATACACGCACACACACAAGCATGGCAAAGAAGTCGACAAATCAGCGTTAAGTTCTTTTCAAATCTAAAAAAAAATCAAATCATAGTACTGAAGGAACACTGGGGAATGGGGGGAGAGAGGGATGGAAGGAGGGGAGGGATGTAGGATGGAAGAGAGAAGCACAGGTTGAATGTGTGTCGTATATAGGCCAATGATAAACACATCATTTTTCATTTGAATGCAGTGGAAACAAGATACATCTACAGAGGCAAATCATACATCTTAACTTTCAGGACACAGTCTCACTGAAATGTATGCTTCAGGGCTTTGATTCCAATCAATGCTGGAGAGTGGGCTTAATGGTCATGGAAGGGGATTCAAAAGAACATGCATCATTTAAAATCCTGGTGTACTGTTTGCTAAAAGCTCACATAGACATTTAGTGTGATTTACAAACTGACATTTATGAAAGGACTTCCATGGCACATAGAACTTTATGGCTCTGGATCACCTTCTACTGTGAAAGATTACACTTGTAACTGTTAACATTTACTTTGAATTCTGTAAGGATCTGCTGATTTCTTGATATATTTAAAGCCAAAATGGAACATCACAATATTCATTAGCACCTTTCTTCTTTATTTCATACCTTAAAACAGAGATGAACAAAAGTTACAGTGGAAAGCAAGGACTGGACGGTGTGTGTGTGTGTGTGTGTGTGTGTGCGTGTGTGGAGAGGACAGGAAGAGGGGAAACAACTCAGCCATTACAAGTTCAGTAAGGGAAGGACAGGAAAGGCATAAATATGTCTGGTACATTGGCTAGAGCTATTCAGCACCATTACAACAATATTAATCTGATCTAAGCAATCAACATTCATTCTTGTTCCATGAATACAGCTATTTTACTCTCAATGCATGGTTTTTAATGTCAAAATTAAAATCTGCGCACACTAAAAAAATAGAATAGAAATATTTACTTTTCACAAACCATACATTCTCCAATTCAGCACGGCAGATGGTAAACGTGATCATGTTATCAATCTGAATTGGTATACAGATCTTCAGAATTTCACAATAATCCAATCTTCGTGCAGACAAAGATTCAATTTTGTGAAAATTCGAATATGAGCTCACACAATAAGCCATAATCAAATTTCTAACACCTTCACGATACATAAAAGAAAGGTTGCCACAAATTTCCCTGCCAGACAGTTGGAAAAAAAAATTAACATGCTTCCAAATGGTAAAGTTTAAATCCGAAGTTTCTGATCAAGAAACAACTTTTTTTTTGTTCCTCTCATTCACCACCCTCCCCCTAAATTTTTGTTCTGAAATCTCCAGATTATGACATGAATCCTATCTCCTGAAATTTTTGTTGTTGTTGTGATAACAGCAATTTTCCATCATTAACTGTATATTAAAGAGAGAGTGAGGAGAGAGAGAGAGAGAGGGAGAGGCAGAAAGAAAGAAAAACAGAAAAGTAACAAAGAAGAGGAATAAGACTATTACAACGCTTTTGAGATTCACATTTTTGAAAGTGTCAAGTTCACCTAGGCAAGGAGCAATAAGAGAGCATGATCAGTGATATGTCAGTCATCAGCAAATAAATAGGCAAGTTTTGATTGGGGAAAAAAAAGAAGAAATCAACAAATAACTCCTATGCACAACAAGTTTAAAGAAAAGTACAGGAAGGAGCGGGGAAAGAGAGAAGATCACAAAACATTGTCTTATATATTGCTAATTAATAACAGAATCCAATCAAAATGCACAAACTTTACAAGCGAACAAAACTTAAAACAAACAAACAAGAAAACATAACAAAACAAAACAAGAAAAAACCCTAACAAATGGTGCACAGAGATGGGGAAAAAAGCAGATAATCTTACTGCAGGGACTTCACATTTTAACCTAAAACTAATTTGAATAAATGAATATCCTTATACAAGTTACGAATGACACTATCTGCTGACATAAAAAAACAGGAACAAAAAAAATCCCACATCTCTTAGATCTACGGACTAAAACCCCTCTCTCAACAGCCAAGATCCCTTTTTGAATCGAATATTCAAAAATTACATGACCTAATACCAAAGCTACAAGGGGAGTGGTTGCGTGGAGAAGATGGACATACAACACACTTCTGTATTAAGAACAGCGCTTATAAACATGCAAGCAACAATGTCAAACCAACCAACCAACCAACAAACAAAAAAGCGAGTTTTATGGGGGGAAAAGGTCCAGTTTCTCCAAAGAATGTCATTGCACACTACACCAATCTTATTTACATGTGACGATATCTGTACACACCTCTTGCTTGTTATATAATATTGTGTATATATATATATATATAAATAAATATCCATATTTAGATACTTTGTTTTAACTATAACACTGGGACTGCAGGCAGCAGGAGAGGGTAGGGGTGTCTGTACTGTGGTTACTATAGGTGAATCTATACCACAAATTTTATAGCTATTCATAAATCCGTAGATAATCAACAAGGCAAATTTTAGGCCATAGAACCACTGGGATGGAGAGGGGAAGGTGTTTAGAGCAAAAAAAACCTAAAAGCTAACCCAAATATTCCAAATACTTTTTTGGGGGTTAAACCGGTCAAACACCATGTATCATTATAGTATGACATTGCGATTTCAGCGTTTTTTAAAATATTTTTTTTAATCTAACCCATGACAGCAGGCAAGAACAGGTCAGATATGATCATCCCATCACAGGCAGGTTGTAAGGACACGAATCTGCAAAGCTATGACCCGCCACAGAGGGAACGACGCCAGAGGGGAGACGACCCACCAAAGGGGGAACCACACATCTATCATGCAAATGAAAACCAGTGAAAGCGCAGGTATGGTCTTTACATGGAGAAAATTGCCATGAATACACACACAGAGACAAATTTGTACATCATGTTGCCATTAACAACGTCGTCCATACAGATGCAAACTCTTCATGCAGAGCTACTCACCAACAAGCCAGGGGGGGCCACATTTAGCTTCCTTGTATCCCCCGAAGTCGGAGTGTGGCTGCCCACGTGGCGGGGTAATCAAAAACGGTCACACACGTAATGTTCTCATCCCCAGCTGATGCATTGGTACCATAGTGTTCAAGTGCTTCGGCTGTTCGGATAATCCCTGGAGTCTTTTAGCCAGGGTACGACAACAACAACAACAACAACAGCTTCCTTGTAGTTTCAAGAACTTCTATTTACAGACAGAACAGCCAATCGAGTCAGAATTGCCCATCGAGTCAGCCCTAATTCGTAACATGCAAAAAACGTGACTGGTCTGGTCCAAAGACCTTGCAAATATTAAGTTCAGTCTGCTCAAGACACCATTTCACAACACTATTTTCTGTTAACAACCACTGTATAAAAAAAAAAAGTTAAAAAAAGAAAAAGAATTGCAAGGACAGGCGCATGGGGGAGAAGGGAGAGGCGTCCTACAAATGACTCTTTGCCAAGTTGTGATTTACTACCTTAGATGACCCAAAAAAATGTTGTACAGAAAAGATTTAAAAGGAAGGAGGAAGAAGTCTTTCTTCCAGGTCATGAAGCCTCGATCTAGGAAGGGCGACAGGAAGGATAAGGATGGGTGGACAGGCGGGGAAACTGGAGGGCGAGGGGATGAGGAGGTTGAGAGTGTGAGGAGGAGGGGATGAGAGGGGTGGCGGGGATGGACTTGTCTCAATTTGGATGTTGACTGAACTAACTAACTTTAGTTTATGACTCAACTTTCAGCATAAAAAAACAGCACAAGAAACAACCAAAACAAAACAATCAACAATGAAAGAAAAAGACAATCATGGATACTTCTCTAATCCTGCTTTCTATGACTGCGAAAGCAGCAAAACATAACGTCTGAAATCTGATGATTCTACTATATTTCTTCAAATTCTTGTCTTACAAACTTCCCATTTTTCAATGGCTGAGTTTTAAGTGGGGCACATCTGGATGCAGTTTGGAATTCACTAATGTGGGAAACTGCTGGTCTAATTTGTCATGCACTGCAGTTGTGAACAATCAGCGTAGACCGACGATACCCTGCAAGACATATCTGTTATAGACTTCCATGGATTATTAAGAGACTTTTGCTTTTACTTCTGGAGTATGATAGCAAAGACTTCTCCCTTAAAAACAAACTACTCATTTCATATCTTAACACCCTACACCCTTGCAGCTCCCAGCCCCACAGGAGTTGTCACACTATTATAACACTACATGACAACTGAGCACTTTCTGTTAGCCTTTCAACAAAACAAAACAAACTAAAAAAAAAACAAACTCGAGTTGAATTACTTAGTGACCATCCTATGAATATAAGATACCCAAACATACACATAATAAAACCCCTGTATTTTCTTCAAACCCATCATCATCCAACTGGACACCAAATCTAGAACTTCATAACCAAATCTCTCTCTACACAAATGTAAACTGCTGGAGGTTTAACCCTCTTGCATTTGTTTCGCCCGTATCCTTCCGCACTGTTTGTCTCCCCTGGTGTTCGCTACGGCCGCACACGCTGCATTACTTTCCCTCCCACACTGCACTGCAAACCTTGTTTTAAGTCAAGGCTGGCCAAAATAAATGGGCATCCCTGAGAGGTGCCCAATGAAATCTTAGCAGTAGAATGGGGTGTGGGAAACCATTCATTCACACAGACTAGGGTTGTTAAGTGACCGCATTCCACTGATGTCTCAAAAAACATGAATACTTGGAGCAGTTTTGGGTTGGAAAATGCAAAATGCAAGAGGGTTAACACACAAAACCAAGAATGCCTGCTGATTTCGCCTGAAAGGAATTCATGAATACAAATTCTGTTATATTGTTGGTTTTCTAGCAGACAATTTTCAGTGATTAAAGGTGATGATGTTCACTGTACACACATACATAATCTGGCCTCCCAAGACATCTTTGAAAACTAACTGAATCCCAGCACACCTACACTGTAACAAAACATTACCATGGTTGTTTAGTGCTCAAAATGTTGAGCAAAATTTGAAAAAAAAAAAATCACATAAAGTTCCACAAATCATCAAATTTAAGATATACAAGTGCATTTATAATTTTCTCTGCTATTGGTTTGTCGAACCAGATATATCTACAGTTGTGCGATAAAATTAATTAAAGTAAAATCATACTTTTTCTTCTATCTGGCATATCATGACACTCTAATAACATTAAGCTTTTCAAACCTCATCTTGAGTGTGTACTTAAGTATAAAAACAAAAATAATACGAAAAACCCTGCACTGTATGTGTACGAAATAAACACTTTTCTGACACCAAAGCTAAAACTGGTTAAAAAAAAAGGGCGCAAATAAAATGGCTTTCCTTTACAACACAGCATCCTTACGATACCTGCATAGTTTGAGAGGCAGAGGTGGAAATTATGTCCAGAAGAAAATGAATATTTTTGTCATCTATAAACACATCAAAGTGAGTTTTCAACATCTTTCCTAGTGTTTGCATCATGTAATAATTTCACAAAGATGTTTACATCAAGTACTTGTTTCAAAAAGATGCAGGATGAACTTATACATCATGAATAAATCATGATGCTACATTTATGTATTGTTACTTGTAATACAGCAACCATCAATGCAGATAATATTCTGAGGTGTCAGAACTTTATGCTTCAGTTTTTCAATATCTGATCAAGATGATCAACTAGCCAACAATACTGACTGAATACATTCATATTCAGCCACAAGCAACTGAAATAAGGAGAAGTTCTTAAACAGACAACTCAACTGCAGAACGGAGGTATATAATGGCAACAAAAATAATCTTGCATACTGGAAGAAAATGAGACACTTCAAAAAAAACTTCAACTGAAATGCGATACTGAAAATAAAAAGTTCAATTTTAATTAATTTGGATGATGTGTACTAGTATACCTATTTACACCGTCAATGTTTTTCTTCTGTTTGGTTTCAGTCCGGAACTCAAAAACATCACACACAAATTGACCTCAAACAACAAATCAGCAGTCATCCCTTACACAGCACACGAGACACCAGCATGGCAAGACTGTAACACTTTGGTTCACTTGGCATCTGTTCTTCTTCTGGCTCTCTTAAAACCAAAAGAAAAGCGCGAGTCTGCACTTCTTTTCTTCACACCAGCTGAGTAGAAGTTCTTTTAGGAGAGGAGTAATGCAATCCTGGTTTCACTGTGCCGACAGAAACTCGTGTGTGCACAGTGCGAGGAGGCGGCTCAACGTCCCTATCGCTGGATCGTGTTCTACGATGATCAGAACCGTCTTTTGCTGGCTCAACACGAATTATTTCGTATTTTGGAGCTTGAGATGACAACGACTGTCGCTTTTTTGCTGGCTTGGAAATGGTTTTGTGCCAGCTTCTTAGATGCTGCCTTCTACGAACCATTGCACCGAGGTTTTGTTGTGAGCCTGTTGGTTTCTGTGGTGTGTCTTTTGGTTTGTGCTCAGAACTGCTGAGGGATGTGCTTTCTGCACTTTCACAAGACACATTTTCTATTCTCAAGATGGCACCGTTCTGGTTTGAAGAGCTTGATGTTCTTCTGCATCTAGTTTTTACAGTCTTTTGAGACTCCGACTCTGATGGCTGACCAGCTATTGCAGCCGGATGTGATGTAACTTTGTCAGGAGTGATATCTCTGCCACGCAGCACTTTACACTCTGTTCCAGAGTTTGTCGTGATTTTATCATTTTCTGGCTCGGAGGTCTTATTAGCGTTTTGCACGTTGCAGGGCTTTATGGCTGTAACCCGTTGAGATTCTTTTTTGTCTGAACTTCTATCCCTGACGCGAGCTGATTTTGAGCTGGGGTCCAACGAACTGTTCAGTGCAGACTGTCGTACTCGCTGCTGACCATTTCTGAGACGATCAATGCGACCACTCACACCTAATTTGCTCTTACTTGCAGTCTTCCTTCTGTCGACTTTGTCAAGTCCTGACCTGTTCCTTTGCTGACCTTCAATTCCCTTACTGCATTTATCATTAGTAGGTATCTGTCCATCAGTGTGTAGTCTACTTTTCTCTCTGAACGGATAAGACTTAGTGCTGGTGTTCAAGCTGCTGGCTCTTTGGTGGGGCATTTCACCGACATCCACTTTACCTGTGTGAAGAGACTTGGCCGACAATGAGGCCTCACTGTGCATTCTATCCACAGACTGACCATTATCAATGTCACAACTACGAGATTTTCTAAAAGGCCTTTTCATGATGGGTTCATTCTTTCTGTCTTTGGATGTTGAGGGCCTTGTTCTCTTTTGAACTCTGTCATCAGAAGACCCTGACCTTAGCGTTCGAGAGTGAGTAACCAACTGGCCTTGCTTAACCGTTGCCCGGGCCCTCGTTACCCGTTCTGTGTTGTCAGCATGAGCACTTTCTTCACTGTTGTCAGCCACTGAAGGAACAGGCAAAGGTTTGTCCACTTCTGTAGTGTCGGGTTTATTTGACAGAATTTTACTTGGAAACACTGAAGCATTAGTATCTCTTTCATCTGCTCTTGTGTCCAGAGCACTATTCTTTGCAATATGCACATCTTGGTAATCACCGCTCTGGTTATTCAATGTGCTGGTTAGAGAGCTGGCTGAATCTCTTTCGTCACTGCTGTTTTTGACATGCAATGTTTCAGGGCTGATCACTTTACTCTCATCCTGAGCTGTACTGGAATCTGTAGTTGATGAACAGTTTGTTTCTTGCACAAATACATCGAAATGCTGTCTGTCTGAAGTGTGCTCTGCATCAGTGTGATCCTTTTTCAAAGAACTATCATCACCCTTAGAGTCCTTCACTTTGGACAGGTCATCTCCAGTACTGTGCAGTTCATTCTGGCCAACTTTGGGTGGCCCTGCTCCACCTGCTGAATTAGAGCTGGTTCCTTTTTCACAGACCCTATTTTTGACTTCGCCAGCTGCATCCATATCCCAAGAGAAAGGTGCAACATTGACTTGCTGCTGAAACGCTCTCAAAGACCGTTCGTTGCGTGCTCGTTTACTGCCATCTTCTTCTCCTTCCTCATCCCATACAAAAGGTTCTGGCTGGTGGACGTTCCTTAAGGGTTTCACGCCCAGCATTGGTTTTCTGACCGGCGACTCTGTGGGGCCTGCCTCCACATCCTTCTCATCCTCTGGGATCTTCTCTGTTTTCACTTCCATTCTAGCGCAGTATGTTTGCCTATAGGCGGACCTAACTGACTTACTTGTCCGCAGTTTCTTCACTGTGACTTCATAGTCACCCACAAATGTGGACATTACTACACCTGGGTTGTCCTTTCCAGGAGAAGGGAAAACGTTTTTCTTTAGACCAGAATTAACTTCACTAGAAGCAACTTTTGTAACAATTTTGTCAGCCTGATTTGAAGACAGACAGTCTGCCTTCTTGTTCTCTGCCACTTTCACACCGGTGTTGATAATTTTACTTTGTGGGTCTGGTTCAATGCACAGGTCAGGAAGGTCACTGTAGGGGTCAATATCATCAGGAAACTTGCCTTGTTTTGAACTCATTCTGTGTGAACTGTCAACTGCAGTCTTTCTTTCAGCTTGATCGGCAACCTCTTTTACACTCTCAATTGCATTTCTTTCATGCATGACACTCTTGATTGCATTCATGGCTAATGCACTTTGCGTTGTAGCATCTGACAATGGCAAGGAGGCCATATCCTTGACTGAGGATGGATCTGAACACGCAGAATGTGAACCTGATTCACTCAAGTGATCTTCCAGTTCAAGGCTTTTTTCACCTTCCGCTTCATTACAAGCATACAGCTCAGCTGTTTTCCTCTTTTCATTATCATGGTCTTCAGACACATCATTTTTGTTCACAGACGCAGCAGGTTTTGAATGCTCCTGTGGTGACTGATGGTCTTCAAAAAACTCGATGACATTCACCGCATCGTCACAGGTGTCGCCACAATCTTCAACAGTATCCTCAGACTCAGAGACTGCTCCTCCTCTGATATCAGATCCCTTTGAACTATCGCAAGCACCACCTTGGTTCTCTGTCTCTGCAGAACTTGGGAAAACTGGAAAGGCAGATTTTTCAGATTCAGAACTCTGTTCCTCAGTGATATTTGGAAATTCTGACACATCTGATGTGGAATTTCCCTCTGAACTAACAGGTCTGCTTGGATCTCCTGAATGACCGGATGAAAGAATGGCATGATCTTTCGCAACAAAACTCTTTTCTTTGCTCCCTTCCGCAGAACTGGTTGAAACACTGTTTACTACAACAGAGGAGACTGGTGAATGCTGGCCTTCAGGAATGAAATGAGTCTTGTTCAAACCATCTAGGGCAGCTACAGGACTGTCTTGCAGTTTATTCACACCAGTAGTGGTGATCGTGTTGGCTTCCTCAATGCTTTCTTTCGGTGATCGACTGGGCTGCATAATGGTCCCTTGATGATTAACAACAGCTATAGAATTTTCATGTGATGGCTGTGGATCTTGCGCAGAGACAGATGGTTCCGACTCCTGATAAGGTTCTTTAGTTTCCTCTGATTGACTGGAAACCTCCACTTTCACAGATATATCACCTGTGCTAGATGAAACACTTTCTGGCTGCTCTACAGACTGTTCACCAGGTCCCCTCACTGGAGTTGTGGAGCCGACATCTGCACGTTCAGTGAGCAGGTGGGGTAACAATACAGAGGAGTCAGAAACCACAGGAGTCTGATTTTCCTGCTGATACGCCATGTCTATGGCCTTGTTCAGAATGCCTGTCAGGGTGGTGTCCATGGGAAGGTTATCCATCAAGACAGAAACACCATGAGCTTTTCTTTGCGCTGATGCATCTTGAATACCAGGAACCTGGTCCGCATTTTCCCTACAGGTGGATGACATTTTCCCTTGGCTGACAGGCAATTCCACAGAGGCATGGGAAGCAAAGGGACTTGGATTGACATCTGAAGACATGGAATGCACAATGGTTGCCCTATCCTGTCCTCCTTCAGCTGTTGATGCACTGGCAGAGGGTTCCAGTCCTTGCTCACTGGTGGGGAATGTATTCCTCTGCCATGATGAAGGCTCATCTCCACAGGTAAGAGTCCTCACAGAATCCTCAGAGCACTCAAAACCAGACACGTCATTGCACTGTCCAACTGTTTCCTCTGGAGCTTTTGAAGAATTATTCACTTCTACCGCACATTTAGCATTTCTGCTATGTTCACTAGACATACTATCTAATGGGTTAGCCTCATTATACCTTGTAGAAATCTGATCGCAGCTATGTCTCCTGTTCAAGCCGATACATGGTCTGTTTTTCCACCATAACCTTGCTCTGGATATAACAGAATCTGGGAAGCTCTTGCCACTGGAAGCTGAATAAAGCTCAGCAGCACGAAGCATATTCAATCTCTCTTCTGCATATGAAGTCTGAGCCGGCCATTCACTGCTATTCTGTTCCAGATGTGTGTCTTTCACAACAGTTTTCCTTGACTGCGGACTGCTATTACCAGAATGATAGCGCCTTCTGAGATAATTCCTTTGTAAAGGAGCATCTGACGACCTGGTACTAACAAAACTTACGAAAGAATCCATGAAAGATGGCTTTTGAACAGCTGTGGTCTGAAAACAGACGACTTCAGGCCAGGGACAAGTACTAGTGTGCCTCATTTGTCCACCTGCAATTAAACTTAGTGCACTGGAATCCACCGTTTCTGCTTCTGTAGACTCAGGTTCTTCTGCACTGTTCTTGACAGAAGTCTTACCATTAGCACCGGACTTGGTACAACTGTTTTTGGAGGCTGATGAATCACTTTCCTTGGTAGAAGGCTCATTGTTAGCACCCATCTTTACACTATTATTTTCTGTGGCTGATGAAGTACTTTCCTTGACAGAAACTTTACTGGCATCAACAGACTTTTCGCCAACACAGCTTTTGTCTTCTTCATCTTTATTGGAATTTTCCTCATCTGATATAGTCGTTTTTGCCCTAGTCTCTATCACTTTCGATTCAGTAGCTTCACAGAATGAATCTTCTGTTTTCTCTGCTGAATTACACAAATTCATTTTGTCAGTCCTTGATTTTTCTGCTTTTGGTTGTGTTGAAATCCGTTGAGATTCTGGATCGTTATGTTTCTGTTCTTGATCAGATTCACCAGACTTTTTATGATCTCCCCCTTGATCTGATTTACTGTCATCTGTCTGGGATGTTTCTGGTTTGGTATGCTTTGGTTCAGACTGATTACAGCCCTCACTGGATCTATGGACTGTTTCTTCTTGGCAGTCTTCCCCCTTGTCAGACTTCTCCTTTTCAGTTTTAGTTCCGTCTGCTTTCTGTTCAGAAACAGTGGCATCAGACTCAGGCAATGTCGTTTCACATTTATCTCCAGCAGATCTGGTTTTGTCTTCAACAGACACTGCAACATTTGTCTTGTTTCCCTTCTCTGACCTCCTCTCAGTAATCTTTGTGTTCACCTTGGATGTTTGAGTCCTATCCACTTTTGCTTGCTTCCTTCTGTTTTCAGCTGAATTTTGGCCGACAGATTTTCGTTTTCGGTTTGCAGAGGCAGGTTCAGGAGAACCTCTGACCTCAGAGGAGTTCAACTGTTCTGTATTGTGTGCCTTTGAACCTGATATCCTGTCAGAATTCCTTCTCTTTCTAGGTGACAGTGGTGCAGTTTTCACTTTCGCAGTTCTGGATGTACCGGCAGACTGTGAAAACCCTTTGTTCATTGAAACAGTTCCCATCTTTTCTCCTTTTTTGAGTCCCTCAGTCTTTGACTTGTTAAGATCTCTTGCTGGGGTATGATCCTGCTTTTGAACAGGTACCTCAGAACCATCTCTAGTAATCTTATAAGTGCGCCCTCCAAACTTGACTTCTTTCAAAGAATCTGTGCCGTTGAAGTGTTCAATAATAGTACCCGAGTGAGAGGCGACATGATACATGTATTTTCCCTTGGGACTACCAAATGACTTCTGACACAGATGACACACATAAGAGATACCACTTTTTGTCTGAGTCATTGTGTACAGGTGAAGATGTTGACTTGTAATATGCTGAGCAAGAACCCAGTTTCGACAGAAGTTCCTGTGGCACACTCTGCAGTAATGGGCCTGTGACAGATCAGCTTTCTTCTTGTGACCGTCAGCACGTTTTTTGACCCCTGCTGTTTTCTGTTTCAGAACTTCCCGTTGTTTACTGATCATTTTCCGGAGCCGCTGAGACATTTTCTTTTTCAGCTGCGAGTTGCTGCTCCTGGAGCCCGAGTTTGAGGAAGCAGCAGCAGACGACCGAGTACGGTTTCTATTGCTGCTTTCCTCTTTTTCTGGCTGTTGTTGACCAATGTTAGAGCTGGTTTCAACATTTGTCTCTCCATTCCCCAAACCAGTCCCATCACTGGTGCTTGTTTTCTCATTTTCTGAGGCTGTTGTAAGCCCACACTCCACAGGTTCATTCGTATCAGCTGTTGGAGCTACAGCACACACTTCAGCAGAAACAGCCTCACTCTCAGACACTTTGTCAATGACAGAGTTGTCACAAACTTGCTCTCTGTCATCGCTTTTGTTTTCAGCGGGTTTAACTACATCTTCATTTTCTGTCCTTTTTTGCACAGCAGTCGAAGTTTTTGTATCAGAGCTGTGTGGTGATTTTTCTGACAGCATGACTTGGTGGGATTCTGTTTCTGATACATCGCTAGGTTTTGCTTCAAAATCTAGTGTAATTACAGCTGTACAAGTGTCATTTTTAGATGCTGCCTCTCCGTCAGACATGTTCTCTTGTAGCTGCACGTTTTCTTCACTTTCTACCAACCTTTCATTATCAGATTCATGCTCTCTCACTGTTGCCTGTTCTTCTGCAGCATCAGCACCAGTTTCATCACTAACAGGATCACCATTTGCATCAGTCAAAGGCAACTCCATCTCGTTAAAACGCTGAATGATAATTTTTGTGTGCATAGTGCAATGTACCATGTATCCGGCTTTGTTGGGAAATGCTTTCTGACAGATGCTGCAAGTGTAAATGACTTTGTTTTTGTCCTGTCTGGTTGTGTACAGACGAACATGCTGCCTGGCAATGTGCTGCATCAGACCCCAATTTTTGGAGAAGAAACGCTGACACACTCGGCAGAATTTGCCAAGAGCTACCAACTCAGGAGTCTGTTTATCATTTTTCACGTTTGTTTCTTCTTTTGACTGTGACAGAGCCTTGGCTGTTTTACCCTCTTTATTCGGACTTTTATGCTTACTGTCGGAACTGCCACGCTCACGCCCACCTTCATCTTCACAGCATTCTTGCTTTCTACTCTCAGGTGATTTTACTGGTTTGAATGCCTGCTTTCTTTTTGAAGTTCTGGGAGAAGTCAGAGTTGGCGATACAACAGAAGTATCTTTAAGCGTTTTTCTTTTCGACTTATCTTTTGTTGATTCTAACACAGTGAGAGAATCTGGTTGCTGCGAAACTTTGTCTAGCACAGCCGCCGTCTCTAAAGCTTCTTTCCTATCCTGTAGCTCTCTGTTTTCAGATGATCTCTGCTCCACCTCTGGTGCTGATTTGACTTGTCCATCTGTACTGCAAATCACCTGAGGTTCTTCAGCCAAAGCACATTCTGTAACAGGTACAGTATCTTCTGGCACTTGTTCAGGGTGGTCTTCCCGAAAAGTTTCTGTGTGAACAATTTTGTTAGCCTCCAGAGCAGCAAGACACTCTTCATCCAAAAACAACCTGAGCAACAGGTCAGCATGTGTCATGACATGTGTCTTGAACTGATGTCTCTGAGGAAACACTTCATAGCAGAAAGGACACAGGTACAATGTCCCAGTCTCTGTCATCTGGATAAAGGCTTGGACATGCTGACCAGCAAAGTGACGGACCAGAACCCAGTGACGACTGTAGTAACGATTACACAGACCACAGTATTTGATATCTTTAATGTCTTGTGATGGGTCTGGTTTGTTCTCTGGAGTTACACAACCTTCTTCAGCAGCGTCATCTGCTGGCTTTGGTGAGGTGAAACACCCTTTTGTTTCAACGACTGCATCTGTTGGAGGCTGCTTCTTGGCCTCTTCAGTGGAGGGTTTGGGTGCACTATTACTCCTTTTTCTCTCTCCAGTCTTGTTTGTTGGTTTTGATGCACTACGGCTTCTTTGCGGGGAACTGGTGGTATCTTTCTGCTGCCTGCTCCTTGGTGTTGACTCTGATTTGGGTGGAGCTGAACTGGTAAACGGAGATTTTGTTTCACAATTTTCCGGATTAGGTACAGTTTCTTTTTCACTTACAATTCCAGAATGTTCTATACTTAACTCACCGCGCTCCTTCTGTCTGATCATGTTCAAAGAGACATCATCTGACCCTGTGGCAGGTGGAACAATCAACCCACTGGCAATGTTCTTACAGGCATGATCTGACTGATTAATATCCAACCATGGCAGAGTCTGACGCTGTTCAGTTTGTGATGGCGATGCATCGTCTCCACTTTTCTGAAACATGTCCAATTTTACTGCATGTGCACGGAGCACCCCAGCCTGTACAGAAGCAGCATCAGTGAAATGCTTATCATGTGAAGACTGTTCACGTGATGATGTTTCCGTGAACAGCACTCCTGACATCGTAGTTTCCATGGCCTGTACTTCTAAACCTGTGTTCTGTGAGGTTAACCCCTGTGACAAGCCAGTCTGCACAGACAATTCATCTGAGGGTGTGATCTGCGATGACAATGCATGGGACACAAGTGGTGGGGAGGACAGCACAGCATGTGACACTGCTGTCTTGGGGAGCTCTACAGCACTTCCCCGAGCTGTTTCGGGGATCAACGACTCCCTGGTAATCACCTGAGGCTCAGTATAAGCAAGGGCAATCGAAGAGCCTCTTGACACTGCAGACTGTACAAACTGTGAAGCCAGCACATATTCTCTTTGCTGTACATCTAGTGCAGTGAATGATGGTGGAACTGAGTCTATCTGTTTAACAGGAAGACCTGATGATTCACTGTCCACTGTCTGAAATGAAGAACTGGCAAGTTCAGTATCTGGGTTGATGGTTTCATTTGTACTGCTCTCTTTGCAACTTCACTTTCAATGGACACCTGACTACTGTGAACTTCAATCTGTTCAATAAATTCACTGTCTCCTTGTTCTGAAAACTGTGTGCTGAAAACTTCACAAGCTTTGGAAGGAATTCGAGAGGATGAAGTTTGCACCGGTCCGTTTCCATCCAAGTTTTTCTCATAAAAACTCTGTCTGATGGCGACAGAAGGACTGGTAACCTCTGGATGTTCTGAAAGATTTTCAGAAGACACTGGCACAAGCTGTTCATTTTCAGACACATCTGAAGAGTATGAACCAGAAGCAACACTCTGAATGATAGCATCAATACTGGCTAGCGAGCTGTACGTGGTACTATTTCTTTTATCAGAGGTACTGGTAACAATTTTAGACTTTTTCACTTTGGAGACACGGCTGGGTTTGACAATCAGAGGCTTTTTCTTGATACACTCTAACCAATGATCATTGAAATTTTCTATGGAGCACAATGTCTGCCCACAGTTCAAGCACTTAAAAAAACTACGACCTCCAGAACCACTCAACTTTTTGAAGCGAGGACATGGCGGTACAGCTTCCCTTTTGGGTTCTTTCGGCTTTGGTTGTTTGGTGTTATTGCTGACTGACTTCTTGGCCTCACTAGATGTACCAGCCTGAGGGTCTGAATTCTGATCTCTATGGGAATTTTTCGTAGGAGTTTCTGTGTCTGCTACCTTTTTCTTTTTAGGGTAGTACTTTCTTTTGGGTTTAGGCTTCTCTTCTTTTGCTTGGATGCTGCCTGGAACTATGGCACTTGCCGATGGTTCCAATCCCGTCTGAAAAGGTGGCAAACTAGCAGGGACACTATCTGCTAAAGGTTTCAGGTCTGTGGACCTGATGGCGGTTGATTCTTTGTCTTGAAGAACTGGCACAGGAAGGCCAACACTTGATGAACTGCTACTTTGTGATGATGTGTTTTCTTTCTTAGGCTTTTTAGACTTGGGCAAATCATTCGACTGTTCCGCTTGTCCATCAACGCTGTTCTTCCTCTTGGAAGGCTTCTTCTTGGACACCTCCTTCCTCGCTTTCTCAGCTTCTGTTTCTTGAAACAACTTTTCCCTATTTTCTCCCAAGCATTTGTTTAGAAGTTCCATAACTCTAGCCTCTGTGGCTCGTTCCTCTGCAGACTTGGTTTGCTTTGGCTTTGATTTGTTTGGTTTGTTTGGTTTGGGTTTGGCTTTGGCTTTGGGTTTGGATTTGGGTTTTGTTTTTGGAGCTTTACTGCACACTTGTTTGTGAGCACGGATGCCCGCCTCGCTGATACACAGCTCAAAGCAGCGCATACACTGGAACACTGTGCTGGTCTCCAGGCCTCCGAACGTAGGGGGCACTCTGCCGTCAGTAACATCAGGCTGATCAGAAGGTGGTTTGCAATTTCGTTTCACATGAACCCTTAAAGCATCCAGTGTCATGAATGCTTTGGAACAGATTAGGCAGCGATAGGTTGCAAAGGCCTTGTTGCCAACCCTCTCTGCTTCCGGAGGCACACCCTGTGGGAACTGACCAGCAAACATGGACATGGCACCTGAAGACTCTGCCACGTCTTCTGCTGCAAACGGACCCTGTACTGAGCCACTGGCAGTGTTGCTTGCCAAGGGATTCTCCGTTGGTACTCCACCATATGGTGCAATACTACTGTTTTCAGTAGTGTTGGATACAGATACTGGAGATGAACTGGTGCAAGTTTCATAACCAACAGACGGTATGGCCGAGGTGACACTGACGGCAGGAATCTTTGTCATGTCAGGGACAGAAGGATTACCGACACCATAAGCACCAGCAAAACTTGGAGCACTACTTGCAACCGTGCAAGTGCCCATAATGTCAGAGGAAACATTTCCAGACGAACTTGTGACAGCAGCTTTCACAGTTGAATAACTGACAGCAGGATTCAATGAAGAGTAGCCAGCAGTGTGGGTTTACTGCTGAACAAGACAGTAGGATCTTTCAGATGGCTGCTAACAGCAAATCTTGAGGTGCTCGGTAAGACAGAGGGATGCTTTGTTGAACAGCTGACAGAAACACTTTCTGTGATGTTTGAAACAGAGCTATTCATAGAAGATCCGTGGATGGCAGGATTTCTATAAGTGTTCTGGACAGTCTGATTCCCCGCTAAGCTGTCAATACGATTTCTCTTTTGCTCTCTGAACACCGGACCAGGATCCGGGTTAGGGTCAAAAGCATACGGGTCATGATTTCTGGACACTGGAGTCTCCGACACCTCTGGTTGCTGTTCTTGTTTCTTGAGCATGTTGAGCAGCTTTGAACCACGCTGTTCTGGCATAAGGAAAGAAGGCATCTGCCGACTGCCAGCGGAAGTCACAGGTGCAGAGGGAATGGCATTACTGCTGAGGGACACAGCAAAGGAGCTATAGGAACTGCCACTGCAGGCAGCAAAGTGGTCCTGGCAGACACAGACCCAGCATGGTGTTGCATCAAAGATGTAGAATACTGAGACACACCTACTGTGGCAGGATAAGATGCGACAGTGTTGTGAGTCACTGGGCTTGGCTGGGAGGACTGCTGGATAAGGAGTCCACCCTGGGATGAAGGTGGGCCCTGGGAAGGGTAATCCACCATCCATGCAGATGGTGATGAACTTGTAACAACAGGCACACTGGCGATATTCGGGCATGGGACGTAATCTGCTGTCCAGGGGGATGGAGGCTGGTCAAGATGCTGTTTTCTTCTTGCTCTTTCTTCCTCATGTTGAGGCTCATGGCCTGTTTCAGCATGCGCATCATCTCCTCTTTGCTCGACGCCACAGACTTCTTGGCACCTTTGTTCCCTCCACTCTCTCCCCCCACCCCCTTCCTCTGTCCTTTGCTCTGGCCTGTTCCCTTTTTCTTGCTGGGGACAGTCTGAGAAGCCAATGAGACGGCGGTCATCTGAACAGCTGAAGCAGATGTCACAGTCTCAGCGCTTGACAATGGAACCGGTAGAGGAGATCGATTGGAGGAAAACAAAGAAGAAAAAGACGGAAGGGTCTGTTCACCTGCCTGAACACTTTCAGCAGGCATTGAAAAGGAAGCCAGTGTGGCCATCAAAGTTTGTGCAGTCTGTACCGATGTGACAGGTGCTGGAAGAGTGGCAGAAGGTTGAGCTACTGACGCCTTGGGTGAAGATTTCTTGCCGCTGCTTCTAGACTGCTGTTTGGGGGCTTTGGGTATGGGCTGCTTCATTGAGGTTGTAAAGGGCTGCTGGTCTCTGAGCAATAGTTACAGGCTGGGGACCGTATTCTGTGCAAGCTGCACTGGCACCCTGCTAATCACCTGGCCACCGACTCCTGAACTATCATTAAGAGCACGCAGAGTGTCTGAGATACTGTCTACGGAAATCTCTGGCAACTTGTCTGGTAAGGAGATCGACAGAGCACTGTTCTGTTGTTCACCTGTGAAGAGGAGATTGTTGATGGAATAATGGCGGTTTCCCAAAGCTACATCACCACTGAAAGCTGGGACTTCACTGGGGATTTTAGTACCGCTCATTGTTATATCCTGCGGCGAGACAGTGTTTGGTCCTGGAGCTTTGGGAATCAGCTTGTGTGTCTTTGGAACAGCCTTGGTAATCTGATTTGCCAGGGTCACAGAGGCTGATGGAAGACGCACGATGTGGGGCTGCTGCTGTGAAGACATGACACTGCCACCAGATAAGTGAGTCAACATCTGCGTGCTGCTCTGCATCACTATCTGAGCATTCTGAAGGCCAGCACCAGTACTTTGAACAGTCACTGGCTGCCTGAAGGTCATGACGTGAAGGGGCTGAGTCACCTGGATCTCTCCTGAACTGGTCAGGCGCAAAGCTGGTAATGTAATCTGTGGCACACCCTGCAGTAGTTGTGGTTGCTGTGTTGACACTGGAGATGTAGTTTGCTCCTTTGGAGGACACGCTCTGTTTGGCAGTAGCTGAGCTGGTGCAGACAACCGCCTGTCCAGTACCTGAGGATGACCAACTTTGGGCTGAGGTGCTATAGTTTGTTGCGGTGTCTGCTGCCTAAGGCTCGTCTGGTGCTGTATCAGAGCTCTTGCTGGCTGTTGGTTTGTGGACTGCAGGATCTGAGGCACATCAGAATGTGGACGAGAGGATTTATACTGCGGCTGCAATGGTACATTCTGCCTGTCCGTCACTTGTTGGGGTAGAGTGACTGTGCTTGAGCTTTATTCTGCTGTTGTTGCTGCTGCTGCTGCAGATGAAGTTGGTGTTGCTGTACTTGCTGCAGATGAACTGGCAACTGAACTTGCTGCTGGGGAAGGGCCTGTTGCTGGAGAAGGCCCTGCTGCTGGCTTGACTGTGCAGTGGCCACCTTCTGAGCAGCTGCGCTCTCTTTCGCCTTAGCAATGAGGTCGTTCAGTGCCTGCAGGACATGCTGGGATTCTTGGTTAGAACATGGTTTACATGGCTTGCTGAGATCTGTCCAGACTCGATGAGATGCAGCAGTGTCTGCACCGTGTCCGTGGACAGCTGTTTGAACACCAGATGCTGAATGGGGTTTGCGTTGCTTGCCTGTCCACTAGCAGGAGCACAAGACTTGGCTGTTGTCATGCTGACCGGTGACAGCCCGCTCTGCACTCGCTGGGCAGGCTGTGGAACTGTTCTCTGGGTGATGTTTGACGTCAACCCTGTATCATGAATTCTGTCTTTCAGAGTCATGTCCCTAATTTGCGGTGAAATCACATTACTAACATGGGAAACAGTATCTGCTGCCTTGCTGACAGGGGTTAATACTTCCACTGCATTAGACTTTAACCGCTGTGACAGGCTGCTAATGCCAACAGTCGAATCTGGTAAACAAGAATCGGCCAGAGAAGACTCAGCTGGAACTGGCTGTATGGATGGGGCAGACCTGCGTCGCACAAGTGCCGATTTGACAGCCTCTCCATTCTCTTTCAGCAGATACTGTTTGCACATGGAGTACAGCACAGAGAAATCGCTCTCCGAACTGAGGTAGGCAGGACGCAATGTGCCACAAAGTCGTTCCACTTCATAGAGGGTGGCCATGTTGACTTCCCGGTTGGTCTTGTCACGGCCTGGTTTGTTCAGACATTCCCCACCGTCAGCCGCACAGTTGCTGCAGCACTGAGATTTGCTGGATTCCTTTGCCCTGCGCAGGTGTGCTGCACAAACAGCTTGCAGGGACTGTTCCGTAGGGACCATGGAGAAAGCCGTCAGTGCGCAGCAGAAGGAAGCTTTAGGAGAGACATGGCCCACAATGTGAGCTATTTTCTCACAGACCTGTAGAGGACAAAAGAAACTGAAGTCACAGCACGCTAAAAAAAAGTATAGAGTATCATTAAATGAACCCACTCATAAGAGAACACTCAAATAATGGGACCATAGTAACTGACAAAAATGATCTCATCCACACACACACACATTCTGTTACACTAATTATCTTTCATTTAGCTTATATGATATAAAGTAAACAACATGGTCAGTACATACGAGTGAACTTTATCCCTGTCATTATATTATGATTACGCAGACATGTCACAAGGATAAGACCCTCTCATATTACTTTTTGTCCTCATAATAAAAGCGCTTATGAAATATACTTGCGTGTGAACTATGCAAAGCAGCAGCAATCATGAAGCTATGGGAATGATGGGAATGCAAAATTCAAAGAAGTTAGATCCACACGAACAACAGGATTCAATTCCCCATCAGTCAGAATTGACAGAACAGTCTTGCTAAAATGCATGCACACTGATGTACACTCACACACACAATATGAAAGAAGATACTCTAGAGGAACTACGATGTGATCTATGACGTTTTCTATCAAAACCAACCAACAAAACCAACCCAAACTGTAATTACAAATACTTTTGACCATACAATAATCTCTTGTTACTAAACTACGCCTAAAAGAACAGAAAGGCACAGGGGACGGAGAAGGCAGCATCACACCCATCATCCCCGAAAACAACAACAACAAAACATTGTTAGCACTGATCACTTTACTCTACAAGACCCACCTGTGCCATATCTCGCTTTCGAGCAAGCAGTTCTTTGGTTCCTGATGTATTGGACTCTTTCAGCTTCTCCCAGAAGCCCTTGTCCACGTTGATAGCGAACACACATAAATCCAAGCAGAACTGCAGGAAAGTGTCTCCGCACTGTAAACAACAAAAGGCAAAAAAAAGTAAGTCAGTTTTAAGTGGTAGGAATCTTTTCTGATTTCATTTCAGCCCTGTTAGCGTGTGTAAGTATGCGTGTGTGTGCATGCAAGTTCATGCATGCGTGCCTGCACTTAAATGTGCCCTAACCAGTACATGCGCATACATGTGTGTGCAGACCTTCATGACAGCCATTTCATGCGAATGGCTGCAGCAATTTTGAGGCATCTTGGATCACTGGATACATCACTTTAATCACTGATTATTAACCATGACAACATTTTGACTCTGACTTTGCACTGATGCCACAGTTGTGTAAAAGCATTGGAAGGCAGACATCAAGCCCATCAATACCACAGGCCATCCATCCATCTGCCCCAATTTGTAGGATGTCAGAGTCTAACAAAGACAAGCTACTAATATGTCAAACTCTACTACAGCAGATCTGTTGCATTCATCCATAGCTTCCAGTGATGCCTCCAACCCCCATTCCACACACGTACAAACCCATCAGACACCATGACCAACTAGCATGCCTTTATGCTGCAAGGATTGGGAGGGGGGGGGGGGGGGGGATAGTTGATGGTCAAGGCAACCAAACTAACCCCCCCCCCCCTTTTTTTTTTCTGCCGACCCAAAACTTAAAAAACAAACCACAGCTATTACTAAGAAACAAACCAAAACAAGCAAACCCAAATTGATCTCGGTAAGATCTTCACTACCAGTCACTGAAACCTCCCCCGAAGTCGGAGTGTGGCTGCCCATGTGGCGGGTAATCAAAAACGGTCACACACGTAATGTTCTCATCCCCAGCTGATGCATTTGTGCCATAGTGTTCAAATGCTTCGGCTGTTCGGATGATCCCTGGAGTCTTTTAGCCAGGGTACGACAACAACAACAACAACAAGTCACTGAAACCGAACACAGAAGGTACTGTTCATATAATCTCCAGCAGCTGAACTTTCTTCCCTGAAGAAACCTTTGCCGTAAGACTTGCTAAGACTACGTAAGTCTCCTGCATTCAAACTGGAAATGTTTCCAATTTTGATAGTGAAGGTGAGAGAAGTTCAGATTCTGAACACAGACTGGCTGCGCTGTTAGCTGAGGTGAGTGATAGTGAGAATGAAGAGGGTGGTGGTGGTGACGACGACGACGGCGACGCAGCACAGGCCAAGCAGAGAGGACATGACGGAGGAAGTTTTCGTGTTTCACGATGCGAGACTGACATCAAAATTTTTCATTTGTTCTTGATGTGAGTAAACCATATTCACTTGTGTACATGGTTTACTCAATCACGAGAATGCCACACCCCCTTTCAGTGCTTTCAGCAGAAAATGCATCATCTGCCACCATGTGTTCCAGTCCATGTTTTCCAGCCAGGTGTGTACATTTCAGCATGTTATCCTATAATTATTGTTTATGTTTTGTTTTTTTTGTTGGTTATCTCACTCACACACACATATCATATGTGTACACATAATCACACACTTGTGAAAGTAATGACAATGATCATAATGACATATTTTTTATATTTTTAGAAACAGCATGGGTGAATGGAAAAAAAATGTTTCGGATAGATAATGATTTATTGTGCTGTAGTGTCAGCAGCTGTTGCTGTTCTGCGGTGGATGGATTGGAAGTTGATCCATGTCATTACTGGTAAGGTCAACCCCCACACCATGACGGATGTGACCACATGCTGTGGGCAGTTCAGGAAACCCCTGACTGTCCAGGACTACATTCAGAAGACGGCTGGGGTGGACAAAAGAGACCAGCTGATGTTATATATGCCACTAAACTACAAGACCAGCAAGTGGTGGAAAAAGCTTTTCTTCCACCTCTTCACCCTGAGCCTCATCCTGTATGACAAATCAGCTCAATCTGACAAAAATGGCACATGCTTTCATTCATATCATTTTGTACAAAATTATATTGATTATTAGAGTAGCAAGCATGCCAGTGTGTACATAGTGTGATGGTGCAGGTTTTTGTTTCTTCATAATGATATAGGTTTTTGTTTCTTCTTCTTATTTGTATTGGTGTCAATATCAGTGGATCATTAAGTTCCCTACAAGCATTTCTTGGAATATTTTGTGAGTGAACAGACTGTTTCAGAGACACTGCACTTCCCTGGATTAATATACTAGACATCTGTGTGTGTCAATTTGGATGAAAAGAAAAAAAAAAAAATTTCTAACCTGACTCTAGAAGATGAAAGATGAACACAGCAAGTTTGACATTTTCATCCCAACTACTCAATACGTTTCTAACCAGTTCTGAAAGTTCCTTGCCCTTACTCCTAACATTTTTGTTGTTGTACTTTTTTGGATAACCTTTATAAATACCCAGTACCATGGGACAGTGGAGGGAAAAACTGCCAGTACTGAGTGAGTTAAGTGAACATACAGAAACTTAAGTGTATGAACAGGTTCCAGCAAGGGATCGAAACAACCATTTCAAACTTTCAAAACGACACATCAGAAGAAAATTTCCCACAAGTCTGTAACTTTTCTGACACTGACAAAGATGCCAATGGCATGCAACTGGATTCATCCCCCGCAGGAGCCTCACGGGAAAACATACTGAGATCTGTGATGAAGATCACCATGCATGCACACTCCTGCAGGAAATACTCTTATGGTTTATAGACGAGGAAAGAGAATTTTCTTCAATTCCCTGCTCTAAATTTCAAACAAATGCAATTTCAGCCCCCACCCCCACATATTTCCCCTGGTTATTAACTGAAGACTGACTACGCTTAGGCATACTATTTCTTTTCAATGATTTCCCCCCCCCCCCCCCCCCCCCCCCCCCCCCCCCCCCCCCCCCCCCCCCCCAATGTGATTTGTTTTTTGCAAATATATCTGTTTGCTTTCTGTTAGTTCAGACAAAAAGCTGATTTCTGGTACAGGACCTAATTGTGTGTGCTACTTTTTGTCATGAATCTTTGTTTTCTTTTTCCAAATCTACTACGGGATACACCCTACATTCTGAAGAGCTTTGTAGTCCAGACAAAATGATACAGGGATTTAAGTAAAAGAGAAAAAAAAAAAAAAAGGGGGGGGGGGCAAAAAGAAAAACTAATAATTCTGAGACTGTAAAGAAAACATTCATAAGGATGTAATAAAAAAAAATTATGCGCCTGTGATTTTACATTCAGAAAATCTGACACTCAGGGCTTAAAACAGGAGGAGGAAAAAACCACTGAAACTAGGGGGGTCCGGGGGCATGCTCCCCCGGGAAAATGTTTTTTTAAACCGAGTGTAAATCTATGCCATTTCGCGCTTTCTGGACATAATTTCAAGAGTTATTTAGTGCATAAAAATGGCTGTAAACACATAATTATTACAGGCAGACATATATTTGGGACAAGGGGAGAAGGGGTTAAACACATAATAAAATAAACACTCCCCCTTTAACTTGAGTGTTTTACAGGTGTTCACCAACTATAGTCTTTGGATGAAATCTCACTTCTGGGGTTGCTCAATAAGTTTCACTTTTCAGGTTTAAATGATCACACAATATCAAGTTTGAAGTTGGTGCACACAAAGTCAGTAACTGCATCAAACACTTTAAAGTTCAGTCTCATATAACAGAGATCAACTTGCGGAATCAGCACATTTTGAAAGTCACAATATCCAAATTTTGATAAATGAGAAACTTGTGGAATCAGCACATACTGAAAGTCAAATTTTGAAGTTCCTAAATTATAATAAACACTGAAATACAGGATTTCACAAGGACACACACACACACACACACACACACACACACACACACACACACACACACACACACACACACAGCTTTGTCATTTGGGTGTTTGGGTGGTGGAGGCATTAAAGAAACATAGCAAGGAACTCTGTTTCTTCTTGCTGCTTGCATTGTCTGCACTGTCTTTGCCATCCACCTTCTTGCTTACTTGAATTTCAACCCTATCTTTGTCTGCTGTTTCCTTGCTTTCACACTCTACAATTTTTATTTCATTCTCATCCACCTTCTTGCTGACAACTTGACTTTGATTAGTTTGAACCCTATCTTTTTCCTTGCTGCCTCCCGCCTGGCTTGTACTCTCCACATTTTCTATATCACCCTCTTTTTTCCCCACAGGATTGCAATGTTCTATCCTGGCACGTTTTACTGCTGCTAAAGTGTCTTCAGTGACCTTTCTTGTAGTTCCACTCAGCGCCTTGACGTTTGACACGTGCTTCGCTGAACGAATGTGATCTAGAGCTTTCTTCCCGCGACCACCGTAACACTTCCCTTAAGCACAGTTTGCACCAAGCTAAACCTGGTGCAATAACTTAGCGAAGAAAGTCTCCAATGACTTCTTCGTCAACTTTCTGAAGCGTCCACTCCCATTTCCACTTGTTTTTAATTGCAGATTCGTCAAAAGATCGACCCGCATGAACAATGACTGTGCGCTCCGCCATGTTGTTTTTCCGGAAGTCCGACCGGAAACTTCTTCCAAGAATAATCAGGGGCCATAACTTGCGCGCAGTTGCTATGAACGCTTGCAAGCCGATCACGGATACCTTGCTCCTGTCGGTTTTTTTTTTTTTTTTTTTTTTTTGACAAACCGAAATCGCGGAATTCCGCCCAGACGCGGAACGTTTTAAGCCCTGGACACTATAAAGATTTAACTTTAAAAAAAAAAACTAATCATGTGACAGTGACTTGCCTGTTCACGACAGCATCAATGATCAAAAGGAGCTGTTCGGTCGAGTGCGACACCTTGGCTACCGCCCAGAGACTGGCAATGAAACGATCCTGGTCCTGGTCGGCCTGGTACTGCAGTTTGATCCACAGCTGCAACAGCTCCTGCACAGAAGGCCACGCTGATTTACATAATGGCTTGTTAAAACGATACACTTCCTGCAAAGAAGGCCACGCTAATTTACATAACGGCTTGTTACACCACACACTTCCTGCACAGAAGGCCACGCTGATTTACATAATGGCTTGTTACACCGCACACTTCCTACACAGAAGGCCACGCTGATTTACATAATGGCTTGTTGCACCACACATCTGTTGACTTACTTTCATTCTTTGCTTTTTGACCCTCCCTATCCATTCCGCTTTTCCCCCAACAACTTAATAAGAAAAGCATCACATCAATGTACCAACCAACAACTTTTAAGAATGGATGTAACAGCAAACAATAAATGATATGCTAGTGTCAAATTCGGTCCATCCTCTTTAAGCCTTCAATAAAATAAAAAAAACAAATAAAAAAACAAACAAACTATCTTTAAGAAGGGGAAAAAACATTTTGTTTAGAGGTTAATCTCTATTTTAACACACACAAAAATATGTCTGTCTACTTATCTTTATATTCAATATACCAATGAAACTTCTCTATTTACATGATCTACGTGTCAATCAGAGGTATCTGATCATAATAACAAGCCTTTTTTCTGCACGTCAAGTTCATCCATGTTCTGAACTGATCAAACTTCTTAAATTTCAATACACTTACTACAATTAGGTCAAATCCAAGTTACTTCAGAGCACATAGCCATCTAAACATAAGGCCGAAATAAAACCCATTCTACTAGCATATCTCCTCTGAACAATACACAGATCAAATGCATGAGCAAATGAGCGAATAGCAAAGTAAGGACTATTCTTTCACGTGTAAACTGTGATAGTTACAACAAAAACAACCCCTAAGGTGAAATACAGTCACACACAAAAATGAATGTTTTCATTGATTGACTCGAACGCACTGGGATTACATCTTTTGAGTTTTCCAATAAATGCCTCTTCCATTTTAATTTTGGTTTCATTTAAAAGGATAAAGCAGGAAAATCATTCTTTAACAGCAGGGAACAAAGGGAGTGGTCCTTAAATTCTTATGAGTGCTATACTTTTCATCTTGTGTCACCAATTTCACAAAAGGATATTTTGCAGAACATTTTTTCTTAAAAAGGCATGGAAAACAGCGAGAAGTCTATTTTGTCGTGTAGTATAATTTCATCTGAAGTAAACCTTTTCTTTCCTGACCTCCCTCCCCAATCTTATTACCTTGATATCACAATTTTCATTTCTTCATTACTCACCATGGAGGAAGCAGAATGGAGAAAAGAACCCCGAGACAATGATGTTACCTTTTTTGTGTTGTTATCGGAGGGTTTGATCCAGTTCTGCACCAGGAAGGTCTGAGCCAGCATGGTACACAACTCCTTGTGCTCCTCCTTTCCCAGCAGACTGTTGATCATGCGTACACTCTCCTCCAGGCCCACTGTCTGGCACTGGTGGAAGCAACACAGTGTGATTCCTTTCAATCGCCACAACAACACTGATATAATGAACAAACAACAGAGGAATACAAAAACAGAAATCCTAATCCTCACAAAATAAAGGTGGAGGGGAGAGAGAGGTGAAATGAAAGGAGACAAAAAGAGATTAGGGAAATCAAAATGAAGATAAACTAGCGAAAAGACATAGGTTTGCTTTAATAGTCATTGCATCAGTAATGATGTGTGAAAGGACATATTATTGTCACTGCTTTTTATTTACACAAACGTGATTGTTTTAGGTAATTTTCATTCCTTGAGCCACACCACACTACATATAGTTACTGGGGACAGGACAAACTGTAAAATCTGCGTTTTCAACCTACTGGTTACACAAATGATTTTTACTCCAATCAATGTTCATGATACAAATGTAAGACAGTTTGTGATACAAGGATCATACCGATTCCTGCTTTGTACATTCCCTGAATTTTTTGGCAAAATTTTCATTTTTCTATAATCGATTTTCAACATAAAATTTCTAGCAATAGATCCCTGCAGTCCCATTTAAAACCAAATTTGAGTCTAAAATTACTGCCCCTGAATACGGATTTCACATCAGTCTGTAAGAAATGGATTCCCATTCCTACTGAATCATGTTAACTCTGTAAAATGGGATGCAATCTTTATCTTTGATCTGGGGCCACTTGTCTGCATGCACTGAAAGCCACTTTTTCTTTTTTTTGGGTCAATTCACCAACAAAAATGACTACCACAAGGAGTAAACTCCATGAGCGTTGCCAACTGGCAACGGTCTTCCGAAATTCCCTGACTTTTCCAGTTTTCCCTATGCAGCATAAACCCTGATGACAGGAATATACATCATTGTTCAGTCCAAGTTCATAACATCATGATGATAGTGATTTGGTGTAAGTAAAGCTCTACGTAACATTGTGATGAGTTTGTGATTAGATACTATTTTCACAAAACTCCAAGCTCAAACACTTTGGGATAAGAAGTCGGAAAAAGGACAGTCAAAATAAACATAAACGATTTCCTTATGAAACTTTTTCATCTGTGCCACAGAAAGAAAGTAACATCTTTTCACCAACCCTACCTCCTCCTGCAGCCTGTCAATGTTGTTCAGGCGATGGAGCAGGATGAACCGTGTCTTTCGCAGGGTGAAGTCCTGGGCCAGAGACGGGTGCTTCAGGCACCAGGTGCACAGGTTAAGGGCAAACTCATCGCAGTTCTCCTGCTGCATCAGCTCTACCCGCAGCTTCAAGATCTCAGGGTCCTGGGCCTGGATGTAGACCAGTCCTGCGATCCACACACAACAGCTACACGGCAACTGAGCAAGTAACACTGAGCTCGTATGAACATTTGAAGACGAACAAGCTTGCATGCAACAAACAAAAACCAAACAAATTTTTAAAAATTTAAAAAACCGTTTACAAACACACCTGTGCACGCAGACACTCACCAACACCAGCTTGCATGCAACAAACAAAAACCAAACAAATAAAAAAAAAACATTTACAAACACACACACATGTGCACACACAGACACTGACACGCACACACACACATCGGAGAGAAAAGTGCGTCCAACCTCGCACACATATACACACGTGACAAAGGACAGGAATCTGTTTCTATGATATGGAAATAAGGGATATTCTAATGCCATCAGTCTCATACACTCATTCAAACTCTTCATCTGCAGCTTGTTACATTTACTGCGGAACAAGTACAGAAATCTAGGAGCTGTCCACATGAAGCAAGGCAACAAACCAGAGGGAAACTGACATGGAGGTTCGCTCGTTTTACTGCTCTATCTCTGCCAACTTCAAGATCTGTTTCTAACATAAACTAACTATAAAATAGTAAGTCCAGTTGACCACGGACTGTCACTCCGTAGGAAAAAAAATTCTCACCCTACATTACGAAACAATCAATAAAGACAATATTCACACATCTGCATTACTAACATGGTACATGCAGTACTGTATTCTTAAGGCTGACAAAACTTGCCGGAGATGCCAGCCATTCCACTCCCATTCTACAATAACAAGAAGTAAAAATTCAATGAAAAAAAGGAGAAGAAAAACTCATGTGCAACAAAAAATTCACTGATAAAGCCATAACAGGAAACACTGCACAAAGGACAGTAGTGTCCACACTTAACAATGTGTAATGCCTAGTCACCATCCGACAACAAAAAAACTGGCATGTGTAATCACAAAAAACTGTGTAAGATTTTTCTAAAACAAAGACGAGAGAGAGCGGGATACAAAGGCAAAAGAACAGCAGAAGACCGTAAAGAATGATAAAAATTAGGCAGCAAAAAGGAGCAGTCAAAGAGAATGAGAGAAAGGAAGAACTTACCTGCAAAAAAAAAAAACCACCTAAAAAACCCTCCCAAAAGATAGATATGCTGACAGAGCCTCTGGACTCCCTGCCGAGAGCTTACTGTGCCTATTCTGACTGAACACGATCAATGAGAAACAATCCATGAAAAATCCATCTTTGAATCCGGTTTTCTTTCTCTCTGTTTTCAGTGGCCTTACGCCCAGATTAACATGGACATCCCCCTCAGTCAATTTTCAGGAAACCAGGTAAAGTAACTTCAGGTATGTGTCAATCCAAATCTAAGACACTGGACAATTTCTAAAACCTGTAAAGAAGAAAGAAGGGTCTTCCATACCTTCCCCGTCCTCGTTATCATCCTCGCTGCCCATGACCATGCTGAGGACGGGGTGGGTCCAAGGGTTGTCCATCAGTGTCTGCAGCACACTGAAGCGCTTGTACTCCCTGGGTGCCATCAGCTGGTGGCAGGTCAGCAACGACGTTCGAAAACTCTGCTGACTGGGCGTGTCTTTGTCGCACTGCTGCCATTTGATATCCAAAACAACTCGCGCACATTGTCTGGAACACAGTGATGAAACATGTGATAAGTTATGGCTCCCACCCTGCGGATGGGTGCTTGGAATGAGCGGTGTTGGTGTGGTGCCACTGAGGTGGCACAGAAGATGGGACAGGGAAAAAAGTTATGGCTCTCACCCATGTGACAAAGATGGAATTTCAGAGCTGATGTAAGGGCCGATTTATGTGGGATTTCCATCACAAAATAAATTCTAACGGTTTTAGTGAAAACAAAACAAAACAAAACAAAATCCAGTATCACAATGTGTGTGCTTTGTACGGTATCTCTTCTTTTCTAGATCCACTCTGACTTCACGTGAACTTTCAGATCAGCTTTACTCATGGACACAGTGTTCTTAAAAATTATGCCATCGCCCCACTCTGCCTTTCTCCTGTCAGTAAGACCAAGCAACAACTATGTCATGATTTAGTCTTTGTTTTTCAGCCAGCAATCCTGGAAGCAGCGTTTTTCTGGCATCTTCGCTGAATTGATCCTGGAAGCTTGCAAAAACGTATATCCAGATCTCAGATGGATGCTCAACCCATGCAGAGAGCAACTCCACTCAGAGTAATCTCCCTGGCAATAATATGCTGACGCCCTTACCTTTGGTTTGACTGTGTGTGTTGCTGAATTCTTTTTCTGTGTTTTGGAACAATAGTAAGAAATCAGTGCTCATAAGTATAGGGTTTTCCTCATCAGGACCATGCGTCATTTTATTAACGCCTACAGGCCACATATTAGCACTACTCAGGCTTTGTGAAGCTCACAACCACACATCCCAACCAATTGGCACCGATGAGGATTGTATGAAAGCCGTGAAACGTGTGCTATTCAGGATATGTAAGAACAAGTAGTAAGAGTAATGAAAAATGGCTAGCTTCTAAATGAAGCACAGTGAAGCTTGCCAGCCAGATATTTTCTTCAAAGACTGGCAGGCTGGAATGCAAGCACTGAAGTAAGGAAATATCTGAAACTGAACTGCTGCCATCCCAGTTATCCTGAAACTGAATTGTGGTCAACCTAGCCAACTGGAAATTATCACAATACAAAAATCAATTTTCTACAAGTACCCATAAGTAATTCAAACCAATTTAAACATAATATCTATATATATGCCTTTAGCAGCACATAAAGTAAAGAGTACTTGTGTGCACCTTCACTGACTGTTATTATTAGAAGATAAACTTAATTTTTTTTTAAGCCAGACTTGATCTCCCTGATCTACTCCCTTTTTTGTTTTGCATAACTGGCACAACTCACCACAAAGGTTATGGTAATGGCCTTGACAAGTTTTGAGCTACTGAAGACTGTAGCACTTGCTTTTAGAACCTTTGGCAAGGCGCTTTACAAATTCTCTATTGTTATTTTTATCATTATGTCTTATGGATCATTGGCATGAGTCATATTTTTATCATTATTATTATCAGTATGTCTTATGGATCATTGGCATGACAGTCAATGATTGCAATTTTCTGACTAAAACAGAGACTGGTAATTGTGACAGCGATTTAAATTTCGAACCTAACATAAAAAGTTACTGAAGTGATGAGGAAATTCTTGAGAATTTCTTTTCAGATTTTCCTTCAGGTGATTTTCCTTCAGCATCATGCGCACAAAACAAATTAAAAAGGAAAATCAACAAAACCCAGCTTACTGCCTTCATACAAATGTCTTATGGGAAAGAATGCCAACGAAATCTTGTTTTGTCTTGAACGGAAGAAATGATGACACCATTGATTATTAAACAAATTAAGTGTGAAAATAAGTCTGGCTTAAAGGTTATTCTGCACTCATACATGCATATGCTCAGTTGTGGCATGATGCACCCACCCAACATTCCACACTCTGAAAATGAGGCATCACACATTCGTTTCTGACACAATGAGAACAAGAAACACATTTATACTCTACTTATACACATGAAAAATTCTACCGCACAAAAAACACAATCAAAATAAAAGAATCCTGGGTTATATGTTGTAATAGGCTCGTTACCTGGCCAAGTTTTCGAAAACACGCACATGTATAAACCATAACACACACTTTCTCAAATAGGTCATTACAGAATGTTGCAGCAGCAGGTCATGGTGATGCCTTTGGTCGTCTGGCACCAGGATCATGATTGTGTGTCTGTGGTTGTCTCGGGAACTCTTCTTCAAAGTAGATGTCTTTTCTTCTTTCCCCTACCCCTGGGGTTTAGAACTGTCTTTCTTTCTCAGTTCTCTCTTTGGCACCTTTCTCTGCATGAGAAATCTTGCTTTCACGTCAGCTGCTCAGACAATGTTGTCTCAAATCCCAATCTGTACTGCCCACTCTTCTCTCTATCCTCTATAATGCTGTGATCTCCTTCGTCTTTACCAACATCCAGTTCATATATGGATTTAAATACAGAATCTTCTTTGGACTATGTCCATATCCATGTTGGGCCTCTTTACAGCATGTTCATATCCACAATGAATCCCTCCAACTGTTTACTTCCAAATACTAGCATTCACAAACGTTTTCTGCATAACAAAGTAACAACCAACCACATCTCACCAAATTGACATCGACTCATCGAGAAGTCCCCTCAACTTCTGAGGTCACTTTCACAGTGTTTACCCTACAGAAAGCTACAACCACTTTATCCACACACATTGAAATCAGCCTGACAGTGGCATCAGCACAGTGCCTTAGCCCTTACACTTACAGCAATACCCGCTGAACAAGCAAAGACTCTAGCAAGTGAATTGTCATGGCTTGGTCTGTTCACCTTCACTGAACAAAGTGCCTTGTAGTCTGTAAAACGAGGTAAGCATTAACTCTTGCGTACTGACAGATACCTAATCATTTGTGAGCATGACTGCTTCTCCTCACAAACTAATATACCCATGCACACAGATATATGTGGACACAGAGCATTTAAGACTGATCCTAGACATATGTGCGATAGTATGACCTGACAGAATATGCTACTGTGTCAGTTTCAAAATCCTAATTAAGTTATAAGTTCTAATGAACCATACCAACCTAAACAATCTGTCAAGAAGCTGTGTCAGCAATGGCCCATCTACAAGGTGTGGCAGCAGTTCGTTGAACGACCCAATCACAATCAAAATACCAACCACAAGATGTTCAAAGTCTGCCTTGTCTGCGTCTCTCACAATTCTCTCAAGAGCCTGAAACAAACAATCATCAGAAAATGTTGTACCTATGTGTAATGTTTAGAGAAAAAAAAGCAGCTATTGAACTCCATCCCCCCCCCCCCCCCCCCCCCACACACACACACACACACACACACAACAAAAAAATCTACTCTGCTTGCAAATAATTAAATTCATAACAAAGTGAATTGTATATTTTTCAAAGTTTAAAAAAAAAAAACAGTTTCACACAAAACACTGATAAAAAAAACACAAACAAAATAAATCACTTCTGTGAGATTAGCACAGGATGAATTGTGTCTGTATTTTTTTAAACAGGGAGGGTACATTGTGAAGTGGTGGTGGTGGTGGTGGTGGAGGGAATGTAGGGGGTGGGGGATAGAGTGAAGGGGATGAGGGCTGAAGTATGGCTGGGTGTGGAAGGTACAGGAACAGAGACAAGGGGGAGGAAGGGGACTCACAGGATTTCATCACTTTCCTTTTTGAACTCCACATCATATTTCATTACCACTGCATCCATAATGTAACACTCCTGGTCTGAGACACACAGCCTCATTCCGGATAAATCTGTCATGTTCTTCATCTTGATCTAATACACAGGCAAGATAAAAATTAGGCTATAACATAAGGCCTATGATTATAACTGCAGGCAGCACTGTACTGGCTGCAGTTACTACCAGCCCAGCATTTCTAACTCTCTCTCTCTGTTTTTATTTTCATTGAGAGAAGTCTTGTTTATTCCTAATTCTACAATTACATCCCACCCAACCTAAACATTGTTTGCCAACTATATCCAGTCAAATTTTGGCTGTACTATGATTATCCAGCACATCTAAGAGGGCTTTTTTTGGTCTACAACTCCCTGCAGTTAATTCTCTTGATTTCTTATTACCAGTGATCGAAGATTTTTGTGGTGATTATCACATCTTATAAAATTTGTTTTAAAAAATATAAAAGTATTAGTCTATTTTTAACGAATCTAAACAAAGACATTTACCAAGGAAAAAAAAAACACAGAAATTTTGGGAATTGTTGCATAGTTATTGCTAACAACAACAACAACAACAAATGGGTGGAAAAACTCACAAAACTGTGGAGTTAAACATGGCCTCAAGTTGACTTTGGAGAAAAAGAAAAACAATAGCTTTATATTTATGATGCTATTAATATGGCACTGATTTTTATACTACCTAATGTAAAACAGTGTAGTTTCCTGCTGTCCTGTTTTTCCTGCTGTCCTGTTTACAATGGTGTTTGGAATATGATTGTTCTAGTGTTCAGATTAAGAGAATTCAATATACAGTAATGATGTACAACACACCTGACACACTGTATGACGAAAGTGGAAAATGCATAATAAATGTTTTGACCTTTTTTTCAGCTTGTGCATTTTCAGCTTGTGCATAACTGTCACTTTTATATAAGTTTTAATAAAAGTTCATCAGTTTCATGATTTTGACAGAAGATCCAGGCCTGAAACGAAGTGGCAAATGTGAAAAACAGAAAACAATCAACAAACAAAAAAGTGACTGAAAATGAAACTCCACAATAATCTGACAGTCAGAAAGTGTGTAGCATGTCTCTTGTCACCATGTTTTTAAATCCAAGTAACTTTTGTTTAATGTTTATTACAAACAAATTTTTCTGCACTTCTGGAGCTTCCCCCATCTCAAAATGACACCGTTTTCACCATGAATTGCTGAAAAGCACTGCCATGTTTGGCAAAAACTTCCGCTACACAAAAACAGTCAGAGAGTCCTGGTACAAAACGGATGTTGTTCACACACAGTATAAAGAAATCACACTTGACAACTTGTAAAATATATTATTGCTTCATCATTAGCAAGAAAAAACAACTTTATGGTTGATCCATTTTTGAAAACCCCCGTTTCACAGTGAAAACGTTTTTCCTTTTGTACTAATTTCTTCTCTCGCTTTGCCTTATCAAAACTAAACAATTAAAAGAAAAATAATTTAAATGTCATAAAAACTAAAACAGCTGTCTTCACATCCTAACTTTGAAATGGAAACAACAATCAACTGCTGTTACCCCCCCCCCCCCAACACACACCTTTTTTTTAGTAGTTCCTGTTTTTGATGTTTTACCCCATGCAAATAGAATGGAATGTTTAAACTCAAAACTATTTTTGAATAGTCAATATTGCACAGAAAAATTCTTTCCTGTTGCACTCATTACAACGGTGTATTGTGAAAATTTAGTCCACATTACTTACAACAAAGTTTAACACTGTGCAGCATCTGGATCCAATCATTAATTCAAATATTTACACATTACTTCTATTATTCAACATTAGTATGATGTCCAAAAATGTATAAATACTTTGTTTAACCAAAAATACACAATAAAACAAAAGGCATTCTTCTTTGACAAAGATGTTTATTTTCCTAAAATTGTGCAGCCAACTCGATTTCATGCTATGGCCAAGGTTTGACTAGGAAAGTACAGTACTGTAGTGTATGACTATGCAGATATTAACCTTATATCATTCCAATGAAAAGCACTAAATCAGAAAATGAAGAATTTGTGATTTTGTTCAGTTTCACAAGAATATAAGGTCATTTAATCTCTTTGGGGGGGGGGGGGGGGGGGGGGGGGGATTTCTCACTTATCCGAAAGATTTTACCCCGGCGGGGAGGGAGGGGGAGGGGTGTGTGTGAAAACATCTTCATTTGAGGGTCGGGTATCTCTGTGGGGTAAATATATTGTTACACAAAGAGTGTGAAAACACCAAGTTCGTAACATGTCACTGCAGTGGGCATCATTCACAAAATGTAAAGTTCTCTACTCCTTATTTTATTTTTTCCAGATTTCATTGTAAAAAGCTGGAATGTGATTGGTAAAATTGCCAGGCTGGTTGAGTTGCACCAAAACAAAATCATATAGAAAAAAAACACACACATATAATTTTCTTACTGAATTAACTGATGATTAACTGAATCAACTGATGATTAATAAAAAAAAATTGCAATCTTGATTTCTTTTGTTAGCACTTAACATGAAGTTATGGCCCCTATTCCAAAAAATGTCAGACTGTTGTTTTTGTTTGTCAAAACTTTAAACCCTGCTTAGATTTTGCTTTTTAACTTTCTACTGTAAAAAAGTTGTTAAAAGCTGAAAACACCCATAGTTTTTGATGGTGTCTGGGTAGGTAGCTTAAAAAAAATATTCATGTCAGAGTTATTACTGTGTGAACAATCAATGTCATGATCTGATAGAAAATGCTTGGTAGCTGAATGTTCATATCTGAGGTTACATCACTATTGACATTTGACACCAATAATTTTCAGCAGCATCATTATTCAAGTCTGATATCGACGATTTTCCGAAGCCTTAGAGTTTACCTAGTCATAAAATGTTCATTAACTATTAATATCTCATAATGAAATGTGGCCCTCTGCGGTCGGCTGGGCTATAAGCAACATTATCTTATCTCATAATGAAATAATTCATTTTCGTATGATTTTCTTGCATGATTTGTGAAAAGTAATGCTCTGAAATGACTGCTTGTCTGCTTTCCCTATAATGGTAACACTGTCTCTGTGTCTGGTTTCCATAATCCATCAATTTCACAACTTCATTCATAAAGAAAAAGTAAAAACAAGTCTAATGTAACTTCTGTCATTTGGATAAATGTTTTCAATACAAATGTACGATTTATTTAATCAATACCAATGCCAAATAACCACAATACCTTCAAAATGATGCTTTTTTTTTATTTTGTGCACTCCAAAACTTGACACGTTTTACTTTGATTTTGTGACAATTTTTGGTATCTTGACACAAACAGATTAAACTTTTTAATAGTGATAAGACAAACAAGCAGCAGAAAATAACATACAAACTGGTATGGTTAACTCACGGGCTGCAAACTGATTAGCGATAATCAACAATCTGGTCAAATGAACCATGCAGGGGAAACAACCAACAAAATGGGGGAAAGAAAAGTAAACAAGAAGGCTAAGCTTTTTTTTCTTAAACGCCAAGGTTTGGGAGTAATTTCATTACAGTGTAAAATTTTTGTAATATCCAATATGATGTGTTCAAACTGAAACTTCTCTGGCAGTTTATCACAGGTCTGACTGACTATCGATGCAGCTGTGCTGGCGAGCATTTCACGAACACTACAGAACGATCAAGTTGCAGTCGTAACATCGATGTATGTTGCACACACGGTTGTAGGAAAAAACGGCACCGGAAAAAACGGCACCGGAAAAAATGGCACCGGAAAAAATGGCACCCGGAAATAACGGCACCCCAAAGTAATAGAAATACGAGAAAGTGGAAAAAATGGCACCGTTAAATTCTGATTTGTGTTGAGTAATTTGTAAAGGATGTTTATTTTACTTTCTACGTTTAAAAGTGCAAGTTTCTTGCTTAGCATTACAACACGTGTAAGTCATAAAACAACCTAAGTAAAAAACGTGCAAGTAAAACAAATGTGACAAAAACAAACATATCACATTTATGTGTGGTGTGGTGTGTGTGTGTGTGTGTGTGTGTGTGTGTGTGTGTGTGTGTGTTGTGTGTGTGTGAAATGGGGTGAAATGGGGTGATAATGTAAAGGGTGAGCTTGTTTATGTGTTCTCTCTCTCTCTCTCTCTCTCTCTCTGGTGTGTGTGTGTGTGTGTGTGTGTGTGTGTGTGTGTGTGTGTCACACCATTAGGCCCTATTACCGGGTGCCATTTATTCCGGGTGCCATTTATTCCAGGTGCCTTATTTTCCCGATGCCATTTTTCCGGTGCCATTTTCTCCGGTGCCGTTTTTTCCGGTGCCGTTTTTTCCCGACCCCGCACACACACACACACACACACACACACACGCACATCCACACACACGCACATAGATTAACACATATACAGTGTTGTGTTTATGAAATCAGTGTGCATCGCTGATACTGACTGAACTCCGAGCCAACAGGGGACTATTAGTCTTGTTCAGCTGATGACCCGTAAACTAGGGGGAGATGCCATGATGTACTTCCTGTTTCCTGAGGCCAGTCAAGGCCATTTTCTTCGCTGAATTAAAATACCAATGTTTGCAGCAATCCGAACACATTCTTGTAAAGTATTATCAAACTTTTACACTTACATATGCATTTAAGTGCTACGCTGACCCCAAAAAGCATAATGATAAAGCAACATGCTGGTGTAAGTTGATGTTACGCGAGTTCCGACACCTTGGAGTTAGAATTACTTCAGACAAGTCGGACGCCTCGGCTTTGCGCGTGGAAATAACTCTGGGTGTAACATCAGGAATTGAACGATGCAAACTCGTTGATGTCATATTACAACTAACTGTATGATTTAAACTCCTCTTTTTCATTGCATCAAAACAACGAAAAACGGCACGATAAGACAACTGAATGATTTAACGAAGCCAAGGAAATCGTGTGCGTGATATCGGGTACACATGAAATGGCGACTCTCGAGCAAAGACTGAATGATTCTTCCAAGATGTTTGCAGTGAAGTCAAAAATAACTAACCTCATCAACCCGTTGACAAAATATTGCAGTAGCAAGACTTCTCTCCGACTGCTTAAACTCTTCCTGTGAAGCTTTCAATTCTGCTAGAATTGAAGGCAAATCCATGTTAATCGGCATGCCACTATGTGGCCATTACAACTACGTAAACACCAGCACACGGGCCTAGCCGACTAACGCCGCCTGGCTGTGACGATGCGAGAAGGGAGCAAACTCAGTCGACAACAGTGCGACATGGTCAAGGCTATTTTAGGATAATCAGCAATTCATCCGCAGAATAGACCCTCCGGAAATCTCTGTCCGAACAGAAATCGATTCTGAACCATCATTGTTGAAAATACATCCTTCTTTCAGTATATATCACTCTCATCTCAGTTTTATCGATTCCAAGAACGCACTGGAATGTCACATACCGTACACATGTCAATAAAACAGCATGTGCTAGTTGTGGCTTTGGATGCGTTCACAAGCTTCTTCTTTCTTTTGAAAGGTTATAGGTTTCTGTGACTGATAATTGTCACAGATATTTTGCCTATTGACATTACGTTAAAACAACAAAGAATGACAGGAAAAAGAAATAAAAGAGAGCGAATTTAAGTACATTTAGAACAAGAACGAGTAGTTGTGGCCTAGTAGGCTAGGCCACCTGGCTTGTTCCTGGCAATAACACATCGCTGATAAGACAGAATGCGGGAAATTCTCAAGTGTTTGCTGAAACTCATAACGTTAGATTCCAGAGTTGACATATGCATCTATTGTAAGCAAGCATATGAATGATAAAGTACGTTCAAACTCTCAGTATGTCTGGCAACAGTGAGCATTGGTCCGCATGCACTGCAAGCACGACTGAGTGACCTACTTTCAAATGCCCGTGTACACGCACTGTCAGTTGGGACAAATCTGGTCACAACTGGCTCTAACTTTACTTCGTTACAAATTTAGCTAGTTTAGAATTCTGTTTTTCGTTTTTTGTCTCTGTGTCCGCGCCATACAGCTGACGCGCGGTCCTAAGACTGACAGTCACTTCGATTTTTCTTTTGAGATGCACTGACGGTTCCTCGGCAGCGGAAAAAGAGTTAATCTTTTGACAGCCGATGCGAGTTATTTTCGTCCTTCGGGACAACCCCAAGAGTCGGCCAATCAGTGATGTTATCTGGGCTGCGGAAGGTGACACCTTGAAGGCGTTGGCCGAGATGATGACCAACGGTCTCTAGAGCCTCAGTGCACATGTTAGGGCTGGGCCTTGAAGTGTCATGAACCGAGTTGCATCGCCATTGTGTGGGTGGTCAACAACCAGCGGCGTGGGACTGCCTGCCGTCTGTTTTGTGTTGCTGTGACAATATCCTGACTGCTGTTTTTCTTCCGCATGCCAGAGTTTGCTGATTTTGTCATGATCACCTCTCGTCTCCACCCCGGGTGTCAGTCTTAGTCTCTACTCCAGCATGGCTCGCGCGTAGTGGATAGGTAGGTTCGTAGTGAGTGTGACGGTCTTCAGGACAATATATGTAGGC
>CM031615.1:45911910-45916910 GCA_018398815.1 Conus ventricosus | reverse complement strand
CAAGTGGAGAATATCCCCGGAACCCTTTTGCAAAATTTAAAGGGTTTTTGCAATCCACACCTTTTTTAAGGTTTTTGTAAAAAAATTTTTTAGGTGGGGCTAAAAAAAGCCTCTTTGGGCGTATGAAAAAAAGAACAATTTAATCCCAAACCCAAAAGCGTTTAAGGGTTTTTTTCCATTTTGGGGCCCAAAAGTTTTTGTTTGCTAAAAAATTTCAAAAAATTTAAAAAAAGTTTTTTTCCCCCCCTTGTTTAAAAGGTAATCAATATTTTAAATTATTGTGGGGGTTTCTGTGAAATGGGACACCTAAGAAAATTAAAATTTAAGGGAACCCGAAAGTAAGGTTTTAATCCCCCCCCAGTTAAAAAAGGGTAAAACAGGGGGGAATCATTTCCCCTTTTGTTGGACAATAAAACCAATAAAAGTTTTTTTTCATGGGAAAAGGTTTAGACCTTTTTAAATCAAGTATTCGCTAGGTTTAAAAAGGGGCCGTTTTGGATAAAGTTTTCTGTGGTAATTCTTTCCCTTTTAAGGGTGTGCTTTTTCCCTATATTTAGAATTTAATCCCAAACACGGGATAATCGCATATTGTAAAAACTTACATTTTTAGTTACTTTTTTTTGGAAAGACATACAGAAAAAATTTAAAAGCATTGGAGATTTTTATAAAAATTTTGGGGAAAATACCCAAAATCCAAATTTAAAACTGGATTGTTTTTTTTGTACTCCCGACCCCGAAAAATTCCCTTTTTGTTAGAAATTCTTTAATATAACTGAAAAAAAATTTCCTGAAATCCCCCTCGCCTTCATTTGTATAACAATCAGCATGGGCCCAAAAACAAACAAAAGCCCTTTTTTAATTCCCAAAAAATGTACCAAACACTTTTTTCCTTTTGGCAAACTTTTATTTGATTTGAGTTTTTAACCTTTTTCGATATATCCCTGGAGATTTCCCTTTATAAACCTGCTTGATTAGTAGGAAATTTTTTATTTTTTTTTTACAAAAATAGGTAAATCATTAAAATACCAAATTTTTTTCCCAAAATTTTTTTCCCAAAATGAAATCAACGACAGGCCAAACGTCGAAGTTTTTTTGCAGGCTTTCCTTCTTTTTAATTTTGGAAAAACTAAATTTAAGTTTTCCCAAAAAACTGGCATAAGACCATCTATCCAAATCTTTTTAAATATTTTTTTAAAAAAAAAAGAAAAAAATTTTTTGGGGAAAGTGTGGAAAAAATTTGATTTGAAATACCGGGGCTAGCCCTACTGCGATGTTTTTAAATTTCATTTAAAAAAAGACGGGATCCTTTAAATTCTTTGTGTTAAGGGGGCATTTTTAAAGAAAAGGGCATTGTTTGGAAAATTTGGGTTTAACATAAAATTCTGTTTTTTCTTTCTTTTTTTCCCCATGTTGTCTGCCAAACATGCTAAGGCTTTCCAGGGGCCCTGTCCTTTAAAAATTTTTTTAAAAAAAAGCTTTTGGGTTTTCATGTGGATCAGGAATTTCTAAATCTCCAAAAATTTAAAAATATCTTGGGAAAATTTTTCCCTTTTTTATAAATTGAAACTTTTTCCAACCCTTTTTTAAAATCTTTATGCTGGGAAAAATCTCTTGCCGGGAAAATATTAAAAAAAGGCCCCCCCCTTTGGGTTTTCAATAACCTGCTAAGTGTGCCTTTGCTTTCTTCATTTTTTTGATGATTTTCCCCCACTTTTTTTTTTAAATTTTAAATTTCCTTTTATTTAAACTTCTTTTAAAAACCCCAAAAAGCTTTTTACAATCTTTTTTCCCCAGAAACCCTTCCCCCCCCGACGGTTTTTTTTATATGATTAGAATTTTTGGAAAGGAAAACCCTCTTTCCCCAAAAATAAACAGTTTGTTTAAATTTAATACATTTTTACCACACTCCTTTCTATTCCACCAAAAACAAACTACAACTATGGGTGGGAAGGAGGTTTTTTTACTTTTCCCAGTCGGGAAATTTATAATTGTATTTGGGAATTTGTCCTCTGGTAATTCATAAATTATACATTTCATTGACTGTTATTATAAGGGCCAAATGATCACTTTCCCAATTTTTCCCCGAAAATTTTCCAAAATGCAATAAAAAACTAACTGGGGAGAAAAACAAAAAAGTCAAAAACACTTTCTTTAAAGTGTAGAAAAAACTGGAATTCTGGTTCCCCTTCCCCTTAAAGAGCAAAAACAAATCAGAAAACGACAAAAATTTTCAAAAAAACGGTTCTGATTACAGTAGAAAAAACCCTTTTCCCAAAAAGGAAGTTGCCCTTTAAATCACCGGCAATCAGCCATTTTTCATTCGTGTTTTGGGATTGCATGTAGCCACTCAGTGTTTTGGGGCATTGGCCCTTTCGGGAGATATACAGAGACAACATTTTAGAACCCAAACTTTTTTAAATTTTTACACTGGCCGCGCATAATATTTGTGGTAGACAGATGGGCAGGTGATGGGGCAGTGAAAAAATTCTGTACCTTTCTCGATATAAATTTGCCCGGGTTTTTTTTTTCTTTTGAATCAGAAACTCCCGTTATTACTGGAGGGGAAATAAAAAATGCCCTTCGGTTTAATTTTTATTTTTCATACATTTTGAGATTGCAAAACCAATATATATAGGGTATGGTTTTGCTAGATGTTTAATTAACCCCCGCTTTAAATTTTTCAATACCGATCGGCATTCCATTGTAAAATTCCCCATTGATTTATCAGGGTGCACTGATGAAATATCAAAAAATTCCCCCTTAGTAAAAAAGAATTTTAAAAAGGGAAAAAATTTCCCAAAATTTAACACAAAGAAGGGGAAAGGGTAAATGAAAAAGAAATACTTTGAATGTCTGTTGATTAAAGCAAGGGCCCCCAAGCCTTAAACATTAGAAGAAAAGAGAAAAGACAGAGACAAACCCAAAAAAGAGAGAGAAGAGGAAAAAATCTTCAAGATAACGATATTTTTCCCAAAATTTTAAAATGAAACATCAACAAATTTTGCCTGGCTGAAATAAAACCAAATCTACGTCCTTTTTAAAATGTTCTTTCCCCCGCCAGAACTTTTAACCAACGCCAGTTTCTAAGGGGGCCCTCGTAATTTGTTCCACCCCGCGCCTCTGTCCTTTCGAAAAAAAGGGAGGTCACTAAGCCTTGGTTTGGGGAAAAACCCGGGGGGATGCCGCACAGAAGTGTATGGAGTTCAGCCGTACCAGTTTGAACCTACAGCTCCTTGTACAGTACCACCTTCCTCGCCACCAGACGCTCGTGTTTCTTTCCAGGCAGTTCGACATTTTACAGGTTGACCATATTATGTAATGTACATACATACGCACGACACAGATAGTACATGATATAAACATGCACACACATACATCTGTTCACACACACACACACACACACACACACACACACACACACACACACACACACACACACACACACATTACCGTGGTATGTAACTAACTTTAAAATGATTATGTGATAAACACATTTTCCTTCAGTTGTTTAGATCTATCAGATAATAGCCTTTTCCTTTAAACAGAGTTTGTCAGCTACTGCATCATCACACTAATTCTCTTCCCTGCTGTAGAAATCTTTTCAATAGCTGTTCACTTTCAGCCCCCCCCCCCCCCCCTTTTTTTTACATTCCTCATTTTCAATCTCACTCTCTCTACTTAAATTCTGAAGTTCTACAATGACAATTAGAATCTGAGGGGTCTTTTACAATATATTGCAGTCAAAGATTCTGGCTGTTAATGTAAAATCTGATGCGTGACGTGCCGTACATCAGATCTAAGCTGCAGATCTAAGCCCATTATTCTCTTACTCACCAGGGCAGTTTATAGCATACAGATATACCACAACTGCATATATCTTAAAATGCACACTAACTCACCATCCTGTATCCAAAGACTGATAAATAATTCACTTACTAAAGCATAATTATGGTTGTTGGCGGAAACTTGAACTTGCTGGGGTGCCTGATGTTCAGCAATGTCCTGAAAAATAAAAAACCCAAACTATTATTCATTGAAGTCCAACAAGTTGTTATTTGTGGACATGGACACTTTCTTGTTAATAAGAATCGTAACTTCAGTTTTGTTGGAAACAGTAACAGCACTGAAAAAAAAAATCAATCACAGACATGCAACAGTTTCTGTGGCAGCAGGCAGTGTGACTGACTGACTGCCACTATGACAGTAACAACGTATGTTTCAGTTTGATGCCAACACTCAACAAAAACCAACAACTATCTTTACAACAAACCATACACTGAGGATGAAATGAAACACAAAAAGATCAACCACCCATTCCATAAACCTTACTTCTTTACGTCTCTGAGTTTGGCTCTCTTGCTCCTGACACAATCGGTGTCACTGTTGCGTTTGAGGCTGGCACTTGCAGCTGGCGAACGAACAGAGAGTGCTTTAATACATTTTTCTGTTATAATAGGTGGCACAGCCTCCTTTTTCAACTGTCTTCGGACCCGAATTCCAGCTTCCACCTTTACCTTCCAGGTGTGTTGGTCTTGGAAACTGTGCTCTTCGAAGTGACGACCGCAAATGGCATGATAACTGTCCCCAAGAACAAAATCTTTCCCTCGTTGTGGTGACAAAATTTATCCACAATCGCCTAAACATCGCTGGAAGCACCTGGAAAAGCATGAACGCTTACTCTTTGCTTATTTCCTGATGAAATTCCGCAACCAGACACAGCACACACACGCCCCAATCTCACTTCAGTCGAACCGGAGAGCGACTTGGCTTTTCGACGTCATCAATCGGGAAACCCCGCTTTTATCGAAATCGAGGCTCTCGTTCCTGTTTCAGCCTCTCACTTTCCCAATCCGCAGGAATGCTCCTCTCACTTGCAAGATGAGAGCACAGGCGGCTGACTAGGGCTGGGTTTCGCAATACGACCACATACCAAAACTGTGTATTTGGTCAAGATAGATTTGTAAAATGGGTGAGAACCCCTTTAATTGACCTTTGATTGA
>CM031615.1:45901910-45906910 GCA_018398815.1 Conus ventricosus | reverse complement strand
CTTCCCCCCACCTACCCCCATGTGTGTGTGTGGTGTGTGTGTGTGTGTGTGTGTGTGTGTGTGTGTGTGTGTGTGTGTGTGTGTGTGTGTGTGTGTGTGTGTGCATGTGCATGCACAAGCGCGCCTATATCAAACCTTTAAGATGATGAGAAGATAGCAGCCTAAGCCGTGATGGCAGGCCTATGAGTTGCACAAGCATCTGGAAACAAACACCTGGATAATTGACCCAATTTCATGCTGTGGACCATCACTTTTGTCGAGGTGTGTGCAGCTAATGCACCCGTTCAGTACTGTTGTTGTCACTGTTGTGATTTTCCCTCTTGACTTTTTCTTCTTCTAAGTTTTACTCGAATTTTTGCTGAAATAATAATCCCCGAATGAAATACTACTGAAATGTATTCTATTTACGCCCCATAAAGTCTGTTCGTTATTAAGTTCATTTGTACCAGACTACATCTGATTTCTCTCGTTGCCTCCACTACAGTGTTATTGGGACACGCAGACCTGTTCTCTCGTCCATGTCCCCTACTCATTATCAACTTGTCCACTTCCAACTGTTATCAATTTGTCGACTTCTCATTTTTATTACCAAATTGTCGACTTCTCACTTTTCTGCGAAACTAATCGTGTTGATGGCCACTTCTTTAAAATTTGGTATGGAAACAAACAAGTTACACGTCTGTCCGAGTGACAAGTTATGATGTCTTCGTTTGTCTTCGTGTGTGTGTGTGTGTGTGTGTGTGTGTGCGTGCGCGCGCGCGCGCGCGCGCGCGCGCGCGCGCGTGTGTGTGTGTGTGTGTGTGTGTGTGTGTGTGTGTGTGTGTGTGTGTCATTCATTTAACGTCTTTCCACTAATCGTGATATTAGACGAAGAAAAAAAAAAAAAAAAAAAAAAAAAAACAGAGAAAGTAGTACATGAGTAAAAGAGTAAAACTTGTGCATGTCTAAACTGTATGGAGTTCTATATATTCATGTATGTGTGTATACATACGGATGCTTAGGCGTGAAAATGTATGTGCATTTGAATGCAAGAAGAATATATAGCTATACTAGTATAATAACAACAACAACAACAACAACAACAAAATCAACAAAATTATACCCCCCCCCTCCTCTCCCCTCACCCCTTCACCTCTTCTACCCCTCCATCACTTCCGCATTAAAAAAAAAAGACTATAAATAGTGACCAATTGGACTTTTCTCTAGACTTACAAAAGGTCAAAGGTCAAAGTTGGTGAATCGAATATACTGAGCGAGTTATTCTGCGATAAAACTGGAATGAATATCTTCAAGCTTTGACATGAAAGAATATGACTAGGAGATATTTTGCATCCACAAATGCAAACTACATTTTTGACATATTTTGTTTTGAAAGCATCAAGTTTCCATCTGTACATTAAGGAAAGTAATTTTTCAGTCGTAATAAAGTTATCTTTTATATTTTGAATATTAAAATGGTCTTGGTTGTTTTGATGTTTCACTTCATTTTGGAAAACATTCCAAATGTGCGACCTTAGTAGACCATAATGCTCGTGCAAGGAAAGAGGAAAATGAAGGCATTCAGACTGAGAACCACACTTAGCGCCATGTTTGGCTGCCCTGTCTACCTTTTCGTTACAGTATAAAGAACAGTGAGATGGTATCCAACAAAACGTATCTGGGTACCCCTTACAATTAGCATGTGTATCAAACAACTGATTTCCATAATCATTTCTGGCCGGGTGTGCAGTTGTAAGGCTTGTAATGCCTGCAAAACTGATTTAGAATCTACACAAAAAAGAATCTGAAATACAGTTTGAGGGAAGTTGATCAAATAATTTAAGGCCATAAGTATTGCTGTTAGTTCTGCTGTAAATATGGACTTGTGTAATCCAATATAGAACGATTTCTCAATTTTCAAATCAGGAATTAAAAAGGCACACCCTGTTTTACTGCTTATACAAGAACCGTCTGTGTATACCTTTAAATGGTTCGTGTAGTTTTCTTCAATATGGCATTTAGTATAACTGGCTAGCATATTTATGTTTTCGTCTTTTTTAATATTTGTGTGGTCAAGGTCAAAATAAGCTTTTTGAAGTTCCCATGTTGGTATTGGGAAAAATGATGGTCTGACAGATACTGAATCTTGATCTGTAGAAATGCCAGAGTCGGTTATAGTTTTGGTTGTGAATGTTGCTAGTGTAACTTGAGAGGATATTGATTTAGCTCTTTTAGGAAAGTCAATATCTGACCTAACCTTTACGTCAGAGTTGATGTATGTTTTGATAGCTGAATTTTTAATTACATATTTACAACACGCTAGTCTTCTATACTCTTCTAATGGAAGCATTTGAGTCTCAAAATATGTTCGTGATGATGATGCATGAGTTGGTAGACCTAGTGCTACTTTTAATGCCTTACATTCAATGCTTTGAAGCTTTTTAAATAAATATTTTGGAGCACTGAAAAAAACTTCTTGTGCATATGTTAACTTTGATCGCATTAAAGATTTACACAGTGTTACTAATGTACATGAGTTTTGTCCCCATTTTTGTTTAGAGACTATTTTTTTTATTAAATTTAACGTTTTCATTGCTTTAGTTAGTAAATTATCAATGTGTATGTTCCATGTTAACTTTGAAGTAAAAAGAACTCCCAAAAATTTTACCTGTGTTACATATCTAATAGTTGTATTACCCAAAGTAAAGACAGGCATTCTATCTGGATTTGAGCCATTGTTAAAGAGAATGATGTTTGTTTTTTCATAAGATAGACTTAGCCCATTTAGCTTCATATATTCACCCATCTTGTCAAGCTCGCATTGATAAATCTTTTTTATATAATTTATACTACGCTGGGGTGTTTTCTTTTTCAGAGTTACTTCCATCCACATGCATATATCATCCGCATATTGGACAAGTACAACATTGTTCGATATCTTACTTGGCAAATCATACATTAATATGGTGAAGAGAAGGGGAGCTAGAACTGACCCTTGAGGGATTCCCATTGATAAGTTTCTGGATGTTGAATAAGTTTTCCCTATTCTAGTTTGTATCACCCTGTCTTGCAAAAAACATTAGTTATATACGTTTCCAGACAGGCCAATGTCTTTAATTTTGTTCAAGAGCTGGAAATGCCACACTTGGTCATACGCTTTGTTTATATCAAAAAAGGTGGCTAATATATATTTACGTCTGGCAAATTGTTTTTTTATATTAGTAGATAATTTTACTAAGATTTCTGTTGTTGATCTTCCTTTTTGGAAGCCAGTTTGGTTAATTGGAATTACATCATATTTTTCGCAATAATGTACAAGTCTATTTAGAACTATTCTTTCTGAGAGTTTACAGACATGGGATGTTAATGCTATAGGCCTGTAGTTCTTAATGGGTTAGTAGATTTACCTTGTTTGTGAATAGGGACAATAATTGTCTGTTTCCAGATTTTCGGCATTTCACCACTTCTCCAACATTTATCAAATAATCCATGAAGAAAATCAATAAAATTTTCTGGCAAATTCCTTAACATCTGATTAGATATTGCATCTAATCCTACAGATGATTTTTTATTTGGAATTTGTCGTATAGTGTGTGTGTGTGTGTGGTGTGTGTGTGTGTGTGTGTGTGTGTGTGTGTGTGTGTGTGTGTGCGTGCGTGCGTGCGTGCATGCGTGCGTGCGTGCGTGCGTGCGTGCGTGCGTGCGTGCGTGCGTGGGTGCGTGCGTGTGTGTGCGTGCGTGCGTGTGTGCGTGTGTGTGTGTGTGTGTGTGTGTGTGTGTGGGGGGGGGGTGTTCATTTTTTCCCCCACAACTCGCCAACACGTAGACCTAGAACGGCAAAAATGACAGATGGAATTTAAAAAAAAAGGATAATTAAGGAATACACACGCCCTCCCCCCCTCCCCCCGCAAAAAAAAAAGGGGGGGGGGGGGGCGGAGGGAGAAGTTGGCAGGAGGGAGGGGGTAGGAGGAAGGAGGGGGGTGTGCAATCCAGATCATTGGAATCAAACAGAAATACCCGAAAACAGCATTTCTGATGTCTGTTGTACATCGAAACGTCCTAGCACTCATCAACAGCAGCAGCTGGTAGAATCACGATTAGTTCTTGTCACTCACCATCGTGAAGCTGATTGGCATAAAGACCACCTGACGTTGATGTTGGTGACAGGAGCTCCGGCTGGTCAGCTGCGTGTTGAGCTCAGTGTGGACATGCCATGTTCTGTGAACGTATGCTTCCGAGCCCAAGATTGATTAGATGCCAGTTTCAACACTCACCTGCCGGACAATGTTTACCCACTTCTAAAAATAACGCTGCTAAATAAATATGATTGGATCTTGCTATAGGCTACGCTCTGATCTCTGTTTATAACAACGTAATACAGCTCTTTAATCCGCGTCGCATGTGAGACAACGCAGATATGCCTGTGAACCAAGAGCACCGATTTGTGACCAGCTTGGGTCGAGCTTAGCAGACCGACTGCGCCCGCAATGTGTACATGAAGGCCGAACGCGTGAAGCAGGCGAGAAAGGGTTAAATCTGAAGGCCGCGCAACGTCACTCGATCTATTCTTGTCGCGGGGCAAAACCCACCGACGGGACCAATCAGCATCGAGCAGAGGAAAAGACTGCAGAGGACATGCAGAGAAACTAGATGGTAATGGTATTGACCCCTGTCTCTGTAGGGTACATCCGTGACGCTTACCTGATCCGTCTGTGTGTGTGAGGGCTCCTGCTGTCACATGCAAGAACTGCCTGCACCATTCTTAGACCTCTGCTGTCAGTGGGGAACTCAAGTTCGGCTGACTAATAAAGTAGTACTATATTCGAAGAGGTGTGCACATTATGGACGGTTTTGAACATCACAGATGCTGGTTTTGGATCCATTGGGATTCTCTCTCTCTCTCTCTCTCTCTCTCTCTCTCTCTCTCTCTTCTCTCTCTTAGTACACACACACACACACACACACACACACACACACACATATATATATATATATATATGTGTGTGTGTGTGTGTGTGTGT
>CM031615.1:45871910-45896910 GCA_018398815.1 Conus ventricosus | reverse complement strand
AGAGACTTAATATTGAAGAGAGTAACACACACACACACACACACACACACACAGAGAAAAAGAAGAATACAGCCATGTTCACCTTCAGTGCTTCTTTCGCAATAGCGAGGACCCGGATCTCACCAGCACGCCAAGAAAGCAGGCCATTATTATTATTATCGGTCCCCCACCCCCCCACTGTCAAAGCTGTTGCACACTCAGTTTGCATTACCAAGCCCCGTTCCGGATCGGTGACCTCAATATGCAGGCGAATAACTTCACCGATTTCCGTTCTATCTTGATGAAACCAAAGACGTGGCCGGGAAGGATAATAATGATAATGATAATAATGATAATGATTATCTATGGCGCTTAATCTTACATCATAAGTCCTAAGCGCTTACAAATACATGAAAGGTTAAAGAAAACATAAATGAAGCCAATAAGAAGATGAATATTGCAATAAGTACCATGCATCTACCAACAAGGGTGCATATTGACACCCATCCACGCACACGCAGAAACACACACACACACACACACACACACACACACACAACACATGATCCCATACACACTATCGCACAACAACGGACACAACAGCATGCGCGCACACACACACATATGCGCGCACCCCCCTCCTCCACATACACACGCAAGGATCAATATCTGGCCTCGTTTTCCCCCTCCACCCCCTCCCCCACTCTACTCACCGTCATTGGAGTCCCGCTTTGCTTGTACTTGGACAGGCGAGGCTGCCCTTGGAGGAAACCAGCCATGCCATTTTCTTATTCGCTGGTCAGCTGGGTCGGCCTATTGCTTGAAGGCAGCTTTCGCCTGCATGCCAGCCACCATGGGTGTGCTTCAACTTGTGACAGTGTGACACAACCAGCGGCGAAGTGTGGTGAACAGACAGTCAACCAACCCGTGAACAGGATGTAGACAGAGAGCCAATCAGATCAACAGGAAGTGGTGAATGCCTTCAATAAGCACAACGGGACTCCAGTCAATGAAAGGCGAACGCACTGATCCTGTCCAGTTTATCTCTGTGACGAAACCGCTCCCCCATGACGTCTGTTGTGTTTTGAGAGCTGGGCAGAATTCTCCTTCTTCGTCGTCGTCTTCTTCATTTTTTTAAACCCCGCTTCCTCGTTCCTCCGGCTGGTGAAAGGAGCCATCTTTCGTTTTTTAGACTGTTGGCCTAAATGATATTAACTGATTGGTAAGTCATTCTGTGCATGATTCATATTCCAAAGCTGCAGAGGCGAAACACACTCCCCACCCATTCAGTGTTTACTCTGTGAGGAAGCGTCGACGTCCAAAATCGTAAAAGTTGAATGGGGTGATCGTGTTGGAAATGGTTTACACACAACAATAGAGGTTGTCGGTCGGTGTTGATAACATGATCAGCTGCGTCAAGACAGGTGCATGGTGTCTTCGGTTCGGATCAATAGGCATGTAGCCTACTAGAGTCCGTGCGCCATACCCACAGCCTGCAATCAGAAACCCACACTTTTCAACGAAGGGAAAGAAAAAATTCACAGCAAACAGAAATACCCCTGGAATGACACTACTGTCTGGTGGCCATCACAACGCTGTGTGTTTGACATCTTCGTGCGACAGAGTGGCGGGACGGCCATGCGGCGGAGAGCAGCAGTTCGTTCGATGATTTTGTGCTAAATATGCTGACGATGCCCCACTCCCAACCGATCATTTCTAAAAGTGACATGTTCATTTTGTGAATGCGTTCTCTGCTAACGTTAACATTACAAACTGAGGACTGTCAGAGTTTGACAGTATTCGTAATATTGATGTAGGTTGGCGGTTCCTTTGCATGCCTTTGTACTGATCTAGCAGGCGATAATAAATATCACACGCCAGTTATAGATTTCAATGAAATTGCAAGCAACAAAAGGCAGAGACAGTAGCCTACATTTTAACAAGATTTTGTCGTCACCGAATTGAAATTTCCGCGGGTGATAAACTACTGGAACCGAGTTTTCTTCATCGATACAGACTTAAACGGAAGTGAGAACAATGGAGTTTGGCCTGTGCGAGAAACTGTTGATAGTGGCCTCATTGTTTTTCAGTGGCGTCTCATTTTATGACATGGAGAACGGCTGGTTGGTTGGATTCAGGGACCCAAACAGTAAGTTTGGGATGATTCTTTTTAATTGTTCTTTTCTCTCTCTTTTTTTGTTGATGATATAGAAGAAAAAGAAACACCCGAAGGTGCTGGGGAGGACCCAGAGAAGCACTGTCTTCACCTGCCTTTAGAGCAGTCCTGTACCACCCTTGGAGGCCTGCGCTGTGTTGACGATGGGTACAGGCACGCACAGGACACTCCATTAAGATATCAAGGGACATAACTGCTCCTGAACAGAGGTAAACTAGACTACAGGATGCAGCTCATAACAGCCTTAAAGTAGCATCCCCATGGGTGTACCAGCCCGTATTTCATGACTGCAGAGCCCACCGGCGAAAAACACCACCCTCCAGCTGCCGAGCACACTCCACAGACCCAACCACACCTGCCCACGGACAGATGAAGACAGTGCCACTCCAGACACAGCCAAGCTTTCGCCATACGGTCTTATGTGCCCTCAAGAGAGAATCCAAAGTTGTAGTCTTTCCCACTGTCAAAGAAGAAAAAAAAAATATATATATATCATCAAAAAAAAAAAAAAAAAAAGAAGAGAGAGAAAGGGGATATCACCATTTTTTTTCCAGTTGAACTTGTTGCCCATCTTATAAGTTTACAGTTTACCGATTAATCGACCGTTACTCTTGCTCTTGACGTTGTTATTCGGACAGATATATTGATAAATACAAACAAAACGCGACAGACACTAAACAGTGTCAACTAATAGCTTTGGCATCATTTTGCATAGCATGCATCGCTTATTTACCCAACGGTTTGTCGCAGGAGATACGAAAATGGCTGCGAGACTACAAATCCATGCAGCAGGCGCGGAGGTGGTGGCTCTCCTGATGTCCATTGGCCATACTTTGTGTGAAACGACCGACTGGTTTAGGAGGCTTAACTGCCAAAGATGGCCGGTCTCTGTGGAGAAGCTGCTTGGTGGAAGTAGTGAGTTATCTGTTGATCGCAATTTATTTGTATATTTATTTCTTTATGCGACTCTTTGCCATTCTTCCATATTATTTCACTTACTCATTTCTTTCTTTATTCTGAGGTTTGAAACGATCCGCCTCTATCACGAAATGGCGGGTTATTTATTTATCCACGAGTCATTTGTTAGCTTTCGCGAAAGAAGACGGGGTCGTTTGCCAGCATGCTCGAACAAGGCGTCCTGCCAACCATCTGACAAACGCACCTTTCTTCGTTTTCTTTTAGTTCAAGTAGACGCCAGACATGCTGAGATTCTGAGGTTAGAGCTGCAGAGCTTGCTGCATCAGGGCGCTGTGTTCAGAGCCAGGAGAGAGAGAGAGAGAGAGAGAGAGAGGAAGGGGGCGCAACTGTCCCTCCTCTTCTTCCCCCGCCCTCTCATCCCATCACTCAATCACACACACACACACACACACACACACACTCACTCACTTACTCACGCACACACACACACACACGCGTGCGCACATACACACACACGCGCGCGCACATAGAGAGAGAGAGAGAGAGAGAGAGAGAGGAAATTTCAGTCGAATGAAACGTAAGAATGTCGTAACGACTGCAGTCATACAACCCTACTCCCATATCCTCCCCCCACCCCCACCCCCCGACCCATTCCCGCCCATTCCACGCATTCACTCCTGTCACCTATTCCCGCGTCTCTCTAACCCCCCCCCCCCTCCCCCTGTTTTTTTTTGTTGTAGTTGTTTTGTACTTGAATCAGTCGAACGAGATGTGAGAATGTCCGCGAGACTGAGTGAAAAGCTCTGGCCTTTTAGTAGTGTGAGCGAGGGTCGGGCTGAACACGTCGTGTTTGTTATTGTCGATTGTGTCGGCGTGTGGCGGCATGCGTGACACAGTTTATGACTGGGAACCCTTCGTCCCCATGGAGGTGCCGTCACCCATCATTCTGGCCCGTATGACTATGCCGTGTTCCAGAGAAATGAGAAGGGAACAGAAGAGTGCTGATGCATAATCCAGGAAAATGCACACACACACACACACACACACACAACACACACACACACACACACACACTCTCTCTCTCTCTCTCTCTCTCTCTCCAACCCTATCCCCCTCCAGAGCGCGTGAGTGGGATTGTGTGTAGGTATGAACACATAGGCCCACCGCATGAATTTTTAAAAAAAAATTAAAAAAAAAGAAAGAAGAAGAAGAAGAAGCAAAAAATGCTGTTGATGTACATGTATGGCTTGACGTCCGTGTGTTTACAGCTCTCCTGAAAGTGTGTGGGTGCTGCCGTGTGTTTTTCAGCTCTCCAGAAAGTGTGTGGGTGCTGCCGTGTGTTTACAGCTCTCCTGAAAGTGTGTGGTGCTGCCGTGTGTTTACAGCTCTCCTGAAAGTGTGTGGGTGCTGCCGTGTGTTTACAGCTCTCCTGAAAGTGTGTGGGTGCTGCCGTGTGTTTACAGCTCTCCTGAAAGTGTGTGGGTGCTGCCGTGTGTTTTAGAGCTCTCCTGAAAGTGTGTGGGTGCTGCCGTGTGTTTACAGCTCTCCTGAAAGTGTGTGGGTGCTGCCGTGTGTTTAGAGCTCTCCTGAAAGTGTGTGGGTGCTGCCGTGTGTTTACAGCTCTCCTGAAAGTGTGTGGGTGCTGCCGTGTGTTTACAGCTCTCCTGAAAGTGTGTGGGTGCTGCCGTGTGTTTTCAGCTCTCCTGAAAGTGTGTGGGTGCTGCCTGTTTCTGTGAGGGTGGGGCCAGTTCGCCATGCCTGATCCTCAGCGCCTTCAGCATCGTCGTCAGCATGGTCGCTGCTCTCATCCTCCTGGCCAAGATTCCCTCACGCCAGACTAACGGTGCCATGGCGATACCAGTGGTTGGGAGCGACACGGCGGTCCCCCTAATGTTGGTTTGCAGTTTACATTCCGAACGCCTTTTCTTGTTTGTTTTTTTTCTTTTCTTCTTTTTCTTTTATTATTATTATGATTATTTTTAACAATTTAGCTGCTTCTCGCAGAGAGAGACACAGAGAGAGAGAGATAGATAGATAGAGAGAGAGAGAGATGCAGGGAGAGAGAGAAAGAGAGAGAGAGAGAGAGAGAGAGACGGGGGGGGGGGGGGGGGGGGGGGGGGGGGGGAGGCATAGAAGGAGGGAGAGAATGGTGTGTGTGTGTGTGTGTGTGTGTGTGTGTGTGTGTGGTGCGCGTGCATGTGCGCGTGCCTGCCTCCCTGCGTACGTGACCCAGTAGGTCCACCTACGTGTTCTAGTAGATAGTATGAGTCCCAGTACCACGTGTTTTCCCCTCATCATCTTTTCCCCATAGAATGGCCCTTGGAGGTCAAATGTCAAGGTGACCAAACTTCGGGACATAATGACCCAGATTAAACAAGGCCATGAGACAATTTTTGGTGATGGTGACTCAGACTGAAATCAGAGGTCAAATGACACAATTGTAGTTAAGGTTCATAAGGCTCTCTTTGGTTTGTTGGCCATGCAGATTGAGCTGTAAGGTGAAGGTGACAAAAAAAAAAAGAAAAAGAAAAAAGAAAATGGGGTCATGGTGACTCATTTTGGGTTCAAGATCAAAGTACATCATGGAGACCCGTATTGAGATCAGAGACCAGCCTAACCTATATTTGAATACGAGTACTTTAGGATCCGTTTTTTGTGAAAATGACAATTTTTCTTTTTCCTTGATTAATCCTAAGTACCCATTCAATACAGTCTCATAAAGATTAATCAAATTATTTTGTAGCCCAGCTTTGGAGGTTTACCAGGCAACCGGCATATAACAAACACGTAATTTTGGTGTAACTGTTTGTGATTAAAGCTAGGTGAGTTATTATTCTGCATGTAATTTGGAAGGTCATCAATGACAACATTGAATAGTCTCGGCTTCATGTGTTTCCTTGGAGAATACCTTTAGGTAGATGTATCTTGGGGGATAGCCCATCTGTTGTCCTTACACAGGTTTTTGTTGTTATCATACATTGATCATACTACTTTAAAACTGTTGCATCTGATTTCTATTCTGTATAGTTTTGTTTGTCGAGCTTCATCTGAAAGTAGACAAAACAGTTGTATTATCTACCATTTCTTTCATTTGATATATTTCCAATGATGTTTTAAGAATAAAACCTGTCAGTTTTTTCCTTGGAGTTTTTCTGAATCTAGCCTGTTCTGGAGCTAATGGTTTGTTGTCTTTGTGATAATCTGGTATTTAATGTCTAGCAAAAAACAGTTTCCCAGCATACTATTCCTTGTTATTCCCTGCCCCCTCCCCCCTTATTTTTTTTAGTTGTTTAGGTTTTAGAGGTCATCGTTTTATATACTGATTCCTGTTTTCAGGCTATGTACCCAATTGCAAGACTTTCTGGAAGTAGCTTCTGAATGATGGGAAAAGTGGGCGGGAACTGGCTTTTATGATCTCATTTGTAGTTCCGCCGATACCCGGCGATTTCTTTCAATTTCTAAGATGTTGTAAGGCATTCCATATTTCTTCATGTGCGATGGGCAAGTCTAGGTAAGAAGCCGAGAAATCATTTGTTTTTTTCTGAATTCTTCCTGAACTATATTGTTAGGGCTTTGATTGCGTTTGCATTTTTGTCAAACAGCTTCTTTAGATGGTTTATCCCTTTTGCTGCTTTGATATGGATTTGTGTTCGTCTTCTTTTTTTCTTTCTCAATGATTTTTTCTAGATTCTATTTTCATTTGAAAAATAATTCGGGTTCTTCTAATTGTTGTAATAATTTCAAGGCTTTCCAGATGCTATTTAGATTTTTTGCACATATTTCACTAAGGCTAGCAACTAGCTGATTTTTGTTTGTGCTATTCTTTCTTTTTTGTTAGGTGCCAAGCTCTTTTGAAATACTTCTGCTATTTTTTGGTGCATGTAAATGCAAAGGGCAGCGGTCTGAGTATTCTGTGAATTCTCCAGCTTCCATTTGCATGACGTTTTCAACTACCGTTGCCAGAAAATAAGGAAGTCTAATGACACTGTTACCACATGCAGAGTGACAGGTGTATAGTTTCCGTCCAAATCTCTAAGTGTCCCGATCATTTTGGTATTAACAAGTTTATTTTCTACACAAACACCAATTAATCTGCGTCCTGTCTTTCGAACAGAGCTGCCCATCGTACACCTGTGATAAGCACGATCAAAGACATATGATGATGGTAGGTATAATGAACGCTCTCCGCGTCTGACTGGATGAAGTCAGTGGCCACTCATTCCTGGCATTAAAGTCTCCACATAAATGAATATTGCCTTGAGAACGAATATTTTCCTTTGTCGTTTTAAAGATTTCCCCATATCTTACGTGATGGTCTTTTCCACATGATGAATGCCTCGGAGCAAGCGCTGTATGTCTCACTTTTGATGTCTTTCTCTGCCAGTTACTTGTACCCTTTTACATGATCTCCGAGTTCTGCCTTGAAAAGAAAGAAAAACAAAGACTGTGATTTCACCTGATGAAGTCCGCGCTTTTTTTTTTTACCCCCCCCCCCCCTCCTCCCGGGCGCAAAATCAGCTACGAAGATTTCTTTCGCTTTCTCCTTATCGAGGTGGTCTTTCTTACGAAAACGATATAATTTGAAATCATTCCATAGAATTGCTGATTTCTGAGTTTATCTTTATGCCATTTTATGTTTTCAATGTTCTATTGATGTTATGTGAAAGTATCTTCAATTTCGATTTGCTAATTTCATAATCAGAAAGTACTCCTTTTAAAGTTTTCTACCTGTACTTAAGTACATAGCTTCCATTACTCAGTGTGTGTGTGTGTGTGTGTGTGTGTGTGTGTGCGTGTGTGTGTGTGTGTGTGTGCGCATGAAAGAGAGAGAGAGAGAGAGAGAGAGAGAGAAGAGAGAGAGAGAGAGAGAGAGAGAGAGAGAGAGAGAGAGAGAGTGTGTGTGTGTGTGCGCGCGCGTGCGTGCGTGTGTTGATCCAGTTGGTGAGATTACAGTATTGTCTGGGCCAATACAATGACCATGTTTTGGGTTCAATACGGTAGTCTCTGGCCAAATCACGAATTGGTTCGCAGCATCTTCGCTGTTACGGAGCGCAGTAAGCTGAGTTGCCATGTTGGCCAAACGGGGCGTACACATCGGTCGAGCCATGCCATGAGTCCGTGTCGAAGGAACTGTGGAGTATCTGTATTGTCAGTCTCAGCTGGGTTAATGATCCACTGCCTGAAGTCGTCTGGCATACCCTGTCGTCTTGTGTGTTTAGTGCAGCTTTCCCGTGACCAGTATGACGCCGCAGAAGAGAATATTGTCAAAGGAGGCAAATTGTCTTGGCCGCTTGCTTGAAGGATGGAGTGCTTTCCCTTGATTGAGCGCACGTTTTCTTCCGTTCGTTTTTAAGCCTGGTCGAGGTCTCCTCCTTGATCTTACAGTTATGCCATGACAGCTGCTGCCATGGATTTTTGTCTTTTCTTCGCTTTTTCTTTTTTAAATTTTATTTCCCCTCAGTTCGTTTAATTAAGTCAGTTTTCAACAAAAAACAACAACAACAAAAAACAAAAAAACGTTTGATCGATCGAATTTCATGACGCCTGGCCATTTTTATCGATGTAATATTATCGGCAAATGAAACAAACTGCAGCGTTACTGGAACACAACAAAAAAGCAGAAGAGCACACAAAACAATGTGTGAAGTAACGCAGATTTAATGCACGACACAAAACAGGACAAGAAATTTTCGGCAATATGCCTTCCTCAGCGACAAAAAAAATACAGACATAAACATGCCCAATACTCCCCTTGTGAAGCGAAGGTAACAATTTGTTTTCTGTGTGTATGATCTGAGTCAAAGTTTGGGTTACAATACGTTACCGCAAATGCTCTCTACCGCGAGAATACATTACCGCAAAGTCGTATATTACGATACCGCAAAAAGACTTGCTACTTTACCGCAAATAGATTTTGTTGATTTCTGTAGCCTTTTAGAAGGCGTACTTGCACTCGCCCGCCGAGACGTGGAGAAGCAGAACAACCTGCTTGAAATACAGGCAGCCTATCAGCATGGAGCCATTACTCAGTCAAACTATGTGTGGAGACTGGCACTAAGGTACCAGCCCGTCCGAATGTGATGACGCTCTCCAGCTGATGTGATGCTGAACTGTGATTGATTTTTAAATGCCAAATTTTACTGTTAATGTTTAATTAAATTCAGAGACAAAGTAGTAGATGCTGAACGTGATTTTGAATGCAAGGGTTTTTTAAGGTACATTTTTAAAATGCCAAATTCAGAGACAAAGTACTGTGGTACTGTCAAAAGTACCTGTTGAACAGATTTGCGGCAACGTATTCCTGCAGATTGCGGTTTTGTAGCATCGGTTTTGCGGAAATTATATACCCACTTACACTATAATGTGGCTTTTTTTGCGGTAACGTGGTGCTACCCAAAGTTTTTTCTTCGCTTCACAAGGGGAGTATTGTGCATGTTTATGTCTGTATTTTTTTTGTCGCTGAGGAAGGCATATTGCCGAAAATTTCTTGTCCTGTTTTGTGTCGTGCATTAAATCTGCGTTACTTCACACATTGTTTTTGTGTGCTCTTCTGCTTTTTTGTCGTGTAATATTATCGTTTTTATATCGTTATTTATGAATTATAATCATAGCTTGATGATATGTTCTTCATGTCCGTCTTTGCCGATGTTTCCCTGTGACAATCTGAGGGACAGCCACATCCGGTGTTGTAGCCCGCAGAACTGTCTACCCCCACCTCCACCCCACACGACACACACACACCAGGGGCATCGGGTTCCCCCCCCCCCCCCTCTCCCTTGGCTCAAACAGTCCTCTGGACATGGGCTCGCTTACTCTCCCCCCGCTCTCTTCTCAGTCCCTGGACGGCACAGGGTAGCTCGGACTGCTCTACTACCTAACCCCCCCCCCCCCCTCGCTACCTACCGAGTCTCCCTCCCCCCCCCCCCCCCCCCCCCACCGACAGTTTGGGTCGCATGTCATGCTCGATTTGCCCGCCCCTTTCTCTGCCCGCATTACCCCCCCCCCCCCCCCCCCCCCCCCCCCCCCCCCCCCCCCCCCCCCCGCGCGCTCTCGATTGGATCCTTTGCACATGAGAAAAGTCTGGAGTGGCCATTACGCACTGGCGATATTCCGGCCAGACAAAACGAACACCTCAGAATTTTTCTCGATTTTGATTCTTAAAACCTTCCATTAGTGACTTTGAAGTTTAAAAGGTAACAATTTGTTTCTGTGTGTATGATCTGAGTCAAAGTTTTTTTTCTTTTCTTTAAAGAAAGATAGACGTACAGATGGATATTTTGTTGAAATTCATTCTACTCTTGTTTTGAATGCAGGAGCTTTTTGAGAGTTACTTTTTCTCCCCAAACTTCTCGTGACGTAATTCTCTCTCTTTCTCTCTCCCACACCATAACACATGCACGCGCGCATATACCCATAAACACATGTACACACATTACGCACGTAGGCCTTCACTACGGTCAGCAGATTGTCTATGCATGCATGCCTGTGTATGCGCACGTGGTGTGTGTGTGTGTGTGAATTTTCATTTTTGCACATGTTTCCAAACTGTTTTAAACAAAAGGTCTATTGTGATTGAAGGCTGATCGGGTAGATTTGAAATTAATTACTTAGCTCCACATACGTTTTTCCTCCTGTTCTTCTTCGTCTTCATTTCTCTCCCCTGACGATGAAGTTCTTGACGTGTAAACAGAGAGTCAGTTCATTAGTATAGACGGCATCCCCATTTCCCATACACACCTACCACACCCTTCCCTCTCCACACACACATAGACCCCCCCCCCCCCCCCCCCCCCCCCACCTCCTACCTGGCACAACGACGTCCGAAAAATTCTTCGTCTTCCGTGTTTCTCTGTGATGACATGCGTCAAAGAGCGTTGACAGCACCCCCTCTCAACACAAACTTACCCATACCCTCCCCCAGCACACACACATGCATACAGACACATCCTATCCAAGTCACATACATACATGCAAATTACACACACCACGCGAACACACACACTTGTACTGATGCTCACGCGCGCGCAAAAACACACACACATGCCACATCCCAAAGTAAAACCCCCCCCCCCCCCCCACCACCTCCTATACCGCCAGTGGCTTTCCCAAACCCTTGCCCCGTCGTTTGCAGCCAGTGGCTTTGTGTGATTTAATAATGAAAAAAAAAAACCATCAACGGTTCTAGCAAGTGTCAGATTATTTATGATAAACTGCTCCCCCCCCCCCCCCCCCCCACCTTTTCCTACTGAGCTTTACACTGACCCGTTAAGAAACTTTATTGTGGAACCGTGATTTTAAGGTTGTTTGTTGTTGTTGTTGTTGTTGTTGTTGCTTTTTTGTTTTGTTTTGGTGCTCTCAGCACGAGAGAGAGAGAGAGAGAGAGAGAGAGAGAGAGTCAATTCACACACTGATCTACGAACATCGGGTACCAATTTGGACACCCCCACGCTCACGCCTTTGCGTAGTTCTTTCTTTCTGGATCTCCTGCCGCCTGTTAAGTCCAATGTTGACCCCATCAGTTCCAGGCATGTTCTTTGTTCCGCTGACGCCGACTCCACAGTTGCAGTTATATCTGCCTGTTTCCTGTGCGATCGCACTTGAAGTGCACGCGATATTTTTGATCGGTTGGACAGGCCCTCCATCTTGTTTTCTACAACATCTGTGAATGTGACGACATGTGGTCGTCTGGTTTGAAATACCGTGGAAGCTTCAGCTTCAGTTCTTCTTCCTCAAACACCGGTTCACTCAAAACGAGTAGGTCACCAGCGCGCATGTTAAAAAGTAAATAAAATACCATAAAACAGTGCGACTCAGACTGTTGGCCCCTGGAGCAAATTTAGCAACAAGGGTCGCACTCGATATTCAAGAAGATAAAAGCATGCCAAATTCAGGCCCAGGTAATAGTAAAATATCAGGGAAGTAAAATAGAAAATCGTCAATATGCAGATCTCAGAACTGTCGAATCAATTTGTTTTTTGAATGAGATTGCATTTGGGCAATCTTGATGGCACCCGCAGCGAGTTCCACAGCCGTACAGAACTGGGATAAAAAGAATGTAAGTGGCTGTCAATATTTGATGCAGATAGTATAACATTGACCGCCACTCCTGGTGCTACTTTTATTCAATACTAGTTGTTCCATTGGAATATCAATTACTTTCGCTCTGCCTTTGAAAAAGGTGTTAAGTTTAATAAAAGCTCTTCTCTCTTCTAAGGGTTTCCATTCTAATTTCCTCATGTTCTTCCTAGTATTCCCCTTTTCTCTGATGTGGTTCCCTGTTACGAACCGTGCTGCTCTCTTCTGAATCTTTTCAAGGTTATCAATGTCCTTTAGATGGTAAGGATCCCAAACTGAGCAACCATATTCCAGTACTGGTCTAACCAGTGTTTTGTAGCAGTCGTCTTTAACCTTTTGGGGCAGTCATTGATATTCCTGTGTAAGAAAGCTAAGATGTTATTTGCTTTCTTACATACTAAATTGTAATGTTCTTTCCATTGAGACGACTATCTATAATCACGCCTAAATATTTGCAGCATTAGTTTCTTTAAGAATAGTATTATGGATAGAATAATCTGATCTAATTAGTGACGTTTGTTACATATACGCAACACTTGGCACTTTTGAGGGTGAAATTCCATTTTCCAAGTTCTTTCCCACTCTTGTAAAACGTTTAGATCTTCTTGTAGAATGCGTTGTATCATTCTTGCTTCTGATTGTTCTATATACTAAACTGTCATCTGCAAAAAGCCTTATAGTAGTTCCAGGAGAGAGATTCTACTTATGTCATTTATATAAATTAAGAAAAACAAGGGCCCCAGAACAGTTCCCTGTGTACACCTGACAAAATGGTTTACAATGGGATGACGACCCTCCCACAACAACTTTCTGCGTTCGTTCTCCCAACGAGGAATGATCTAGCCCATTTTAGCAAAGAACCGCCAATGCCAATGTGTTCTAATTAAGCAGCAGGCCCTCATGGTCAACCTTATCAAAGGCTTTAGAAAAATCTAATAAATTGCATCTATTTGCTGTCTGTTGTTAAGACAGTTACTAAAATCATTGAGAGTTGTTATAATGTTGAGTCTCACAACTCCTTCGCTGTCTAAAAACCATGCTGGGCGTTATTTAAGAAATCATATTTGTCAAAATGGTCCATTATGCTACTATATATTATGTGTTCAAGTAATTTAGCTGATATGGATGTAAGAGATACAGGTCTATAGTTCTCTGCTTTGTTTTGTCACCCTTTTTAAATAAGGGAACAATGCTCGCATCACGCCACTCATCAGGTATTACTCCCTGGTCCAGTGAAGCTTGGTAAGTAATTGGTATACCTCACTCAATTCATTGGCACATAATTTTAAAAGCTTGCCAGGAACGCCATCGGGACCAGTAGCTTTGTTTTTCATTAATATTGGTCAGTAACTTAAATACTCCTGCTTTGTTTACTTTGATGTTTTGCATTTCAGGGAGTTTATCATCATCCTTTAGTCTAACGTTAATTAAAGGTTTGGGATTTGAGAAAACTGAACAAAACTGCTTGTTTAGTAAGTTTGCTTTCCCTTCAGGGTCCTGTATAAATTAGGTTATTCTGGTTGTTTCTCAGGTCTGGAATCCCAATGTTGTCCTGTCTCTTGCTCCTTAATGTAAGACCATAATTTCTTGTTCGATGATCACCTTCCGAAATCATCGAATTAACATAATTGGAGTGAGCAAGTCTACATTCTCTCTGACACCTTCTCTTAATATGTTTATACCTAACCATAATCTTTCTGAATTAGGATTAGTTTCAATTTCTTAAAGAAACGATGTTTCCTTCTCAACAAACGTTTAGTTTTAGTAGTAATCCATGGCTGGTGGTTCTTGCTTGAAGTTATTTTAGTAGGTATGTTGTCATCCATAATAAATTCCAAGTTAGTTTTTATACACTTCCAAAGATCACTGACATTATCTTTAACACTATGGGACCTCAAAAAAAGACGACTGAAATTATGAGTATCCCTGCGCAATTTGGTAAATCTGCTTGGTTCCAGAGTCTGATGGTACGTTTAGGGGGTTTTCTTCGAAAGGGTTGAAAGTTACTCTCTAAGAGAACTATGTCATTGATCACCCAGGCCTGCAATTAATTCCTGATTGCCTAAAGCGCCTGGACAATTGGTAAAAAATAATCCAGGAATGCCTTACCACGAGTTGGTGATTCAACTGACTGTACTAATCCAAGGTCTTTGGTGGCATCAAAAAACTGAGTATTAATATTTTTACTGTATTGATTACCAAGTATGGCATCTTCACCCCAATCAATATCTGGTAAATTAAAGTCTCCACCAATCCATAATATTGCCTTCCTATTGGCCAAAACAATATTAGAAATGTCTCTGCAAATAGACAAACATACATTTTCATCTGAGTCTGGAGGTCTGTAAACTGATCCAACAATGACAGGTCTCTTATTCTTGAAATTAATCCTACAAAATAAACTTTCACTATTTTTGCCTTGATATAAAAACTCACTAGCTAAGTTCTTCCTAATGGCAATCAAGACTCCCCCACCTCTTTTTCCAAGTCTGTCCTTCTCATAAAATATCAAAATCCTCCATTAGAAGTTCACTGCTGGATGTTCCAGTTTCTAGCCAAGTTTCTGTTCCAATTACAACATCAATGTTTTTTTCAGTGACTAAATTACTAAGTTCTTCCTTTTTCTTAATAAGAGATTGAAAATTTACGACTATGCATTTAAGTTTATCTTTTTCTCTTAATGATTTAGGGTTCAGTTGCACTTTATGATTTGGATTTTATCAGTTTTAGAATCAGGGTGGATACAACTTAGGACAAAATTTCAAGTTTTCTTTTGGGATCGTCTGGTGAGATAGGGTCAAAACGGTTGCTTTCTGAGCTGCAGTTTTTTTAATAGAATCTTCAAAAAGTCTTGAACTAAAGTTTGGAAGCCCGCAGGTTAAAACAAGTCCATGATATATCAACTATTGCATAATGCTTCATAAACTGCTGAATTCATTAACATACATTTAGTGTGATACCGTGAATTGCAGACGTCACAGGCAACTGCTTTATGTTTCCATGTGACTCTCAAATTGCAAACTCCGCATGGATATTTTACTTTGGTGGACGGACCAGGATTGAGTTCAATGTCTCCTGATAGGATAAGACTTAAAAACCATAATTTAACTCCTCTGTGTCTAACTCTTTTAATCAAACAATTCCTTATCACTGTACTATTTCTGATGTTAATTGAAATCAGGGTTCAAATCTGGGCCTAGTAATAGACGTAAGAACAGTACTCGGCACAGGTGCACACAGGAGAGTAACATGGTTCAGGTTGCACAAAGTTTAAAACCTGCAAAAATGGAACTAACAAGCGTCTAAGCCTACATCAACATCTAAAATTTCAAAATTAAAACTGAGTGCTAGGAATATTGTATGTTCCTGTCACATTGAAAGAACAAGAAAAAATAGAAAAACTTTAACGAAGCCGAGGAACAACACGCTGGAGCCATCTTGAAAAGCCATTTGGCTTCACAAGGGGAGTATTTGCATGTTTATGTCGTATTTTTTTTTTGTCGCTGAGAAGGCTTTTGCCGAAAATTTCTTGTCCTGTTTTTGTGTCGTTCATTAAATCGTCGTTACTTTCACACTTTGTTTTGTTGCTCTTCTGGCTTTTTTGCGTGTCAGTAACGCGAGCAGTTTGTTTCATTTGCCAAATAAAAAACTCCACCTTTAAGGGGGTTTAAAACACAATTTCGTAAGATAAAATAAAATTTAAGCATTTATATCTACCAATCGTGCTGATCCCATTAAAATCTCAGTTACTCGTATGAGTAAAAGATGTAAAAATTGAAAGAATAAAAGAAGTAAAAATGAATTTAAAACGGAGCTCCAAACAGCAGCCTCCTCGCTGACAGCGCCAATCAGTTTCAGAAATCGCTGCGTGCGACATAGTCCATTTAGTTCATTCAGTTCATTACAGTTCACTTTGGGACTTTGGATAGCCTCACAGCTTGTGTGTCCCAATCATCTTATTTCATAACCATTGGTGCCTTAATGCATGCATATGCCCTCAGGATATATTTTAAACTATTCTATTACTTTATTTCTATCCAGAGCATATTGAGATTTTAACATAATTAACTCAGCGTTAGATCCAAAGGTTTTTAAAAGTATTCAAATCTTTGCTTTTTTTAATGTGCGCAGTAGTTTGTTCTCCAACACGGTGCCACTCTGTTACTAATGAAAATTTTCTAAATTAGTGCACAATATTTAATTTGGATTTTGTTACAAATTTCTTGTAATTTTGATTAGTTGGGGGGGGTTAGTTGAAAAATGTGTTAAAATTTGTACTGTTAAGTCCTCTTTAAATAGCTTGTAAGTCTCAATCAAGTCTCCCCTTAATCTCTGAACTTTATAAACGATGGTAAATTTCACCTCGCAATCTATCTGCATGTTATTTATTTTTTCTAACATATTTGGAATCCTTAATTAACAAGGTGGCTCTTTTTTTGGACTTCTCCAATACTTGCTGATTGCCTTTTTAAATAAGGCTCCATATCACAATATCCTACTCCAGGTGGGGTCTACTAACTAATGCCTTATATAGTAATGTAAAAAATTCAGTATCCCAAATATGAAAAAGAACGTCTGATTATGCCGAGCATTTTAATTTGCTTTCATCATTAACACTGTTATGTGCTTGTCAAATTTCAGACTGCTATCAAACATTACAACCAAGATCTTTTTCTTCTGAAACGGAAATCAACATCTGAGACAGCATCATTATAGTTCCATAGTATATGTAGACTCCGGATATTTTTCCATAATTATAACCTTGCATTTAACGGATTAAAAATATAAAATTCCATGTTTCACTCCACTTAATGAATCCACAATATCATCTGTAATTTAAGATAGTTACTTACAGGATCATATATTTTCAGTATCATCTGCAAATAATATTACATGAACTAATTACACATTCTGGCAGACATTTATAAAATGTGAACAGAATAGGTCCAAGAATACTTCCCTGCGGAATACCGCTTACAACATCTATATTTGAAGAATATTTATTCTCCAACTTTACCCTTTGTAACTCGATTAAAAGAAAACTCTTAATCCATTGTATATATTACCCATTTATACCATAACCTTCTAATTTTTTTTAACAATCGGAAGTGGGGACACAGAGTCCAAAAGCTTCCTAAAATCCAAGTAAATTACGTCAAAAGCAAGCCATCATCGATCATAATTTGTAAAATCTTCATTACTTCTAAAGTTTGTGTCATACAAGATTTACCCTGTCTAAATCCATGTTGGCAATCTGAATATAAGGAAAAATCATTCTTAAGTTTACTATTGCTCTCTCACAAATGACTCAACACATTGCAAAGGATACAAGTCAAACTTACCAGGTCGATCAATTTCCTGGTCAGACCTGGTGCCTTTTTTAAAATAAAGCAGTTACAGTTGCAAACTTTCAATCACTGGGTACCACTCCATCACCTTATTGCATTTATTGAACAAGCACACACAAAGGCAACTGCCTAGTTCTACACATAACTCCTTTATACCTAGCCAGGTAAACCATCTGGACCAGAAGCTTTAGCAACATCCAATTACTTAATTTTCTTTTATCGCTAATGGTGTTAATGACTATATCACACAGAGTTTTTCCATCAGATAAAGAGGCGCTGTCCGATTTAGGAACATTTTCAATATTTTCATGTATGAATACACTGAAAAGAATTTATATAGCACCCTCGGCGGTCTTATCAATATCACTAACTGCAATATTTAGCCATCTCTTTTCTCAGGGAGTCTAATGAAGAGTTGACATCCAATTTTGAGCGGACATATTTCCAGAACAGTAGGATTCTTCTTTACTAATTTTGCAATTTTATCTCATAATCTCTTTTCGCTTTTCTCACCTTCTAGAACATTCATTTCTTAACTAATATAATTTTGGTAATCTATCCATCCTTGTGTGCTTCAAAAATCTTTATTATAAAATTGTACTTTTTTTTTTTATTTTCTTTAATTACAGGATTTCCTCATCCACATTGGTCTTAAATTCTTGTTTGCCTTTACTTCCAATTTTGGTATATATAAATCCACTGCTTCTTGATTTTATTTCTTATATTTGACCAACATGTTTCCCACGTCTAAACTATCTAACTCAGTCCAGTCAACCTTTCTAAGATCCTCTCTCATTTGTTGTAGTTCCCTCTTGCATTCATTATATTTATGATGTTTGCTTTGCTTGGTCACAGTCATCAATTTGCGATATAATTACATCAAAATAACAACACATCATGATCGCTTTTCCCGAACTGGACGTGTGTTCAAATGTCAGAATTCCGGTTATCGTCGTTACAAGAATCAAATCAATCAAGCTAGTTTTGTCCTGTTCTTCTTCTAGTTGGAACCTGCGAACGACTGAACAGATATGTATGCGTTAACTGCTTCAAACAAGCACTTCGTTTTTCCTCGAGGGTTCTTGCCAGTTCTTTTTGATAATTGAAGTCTCCCATAATACAGACGTGATCGAACTTTTTAATAAAATCTGAATGTTAAAATATTCCAAAAGTTAGTATCAATCTCACATATGAACTAGGACTTCTTTAACATACATCCAAGTAACAGTTTTTTTATTGTCCTTTGCTTGAAAAATAACACCACCCAAGCTCTCTTGAAAACCATGTTCATTTAGTTCCTCATCAAGGTTGAAGCATGAAGGGAATGCTTTTACATACAATGCTACCCCTAAAATGGGGTCCTTATTCACAAAACAATCATAACCAGGGAAAACAATACTCAGGCATTTTTATATCCAACCTGTCGTTCAAGCTTTAATTTTTCATAACGCAATCACACTCGCATTTTTTTTCTTGAATCAATGAAAAATAACCGCTCATCTTGTTCAAGAAACTATCCAGATTTGAATAAATTACAGTGCAACTATTTGAACAAGATGTATCTTGATCAATATTAAAACAATGTACATTTTCATTCACATTCAGTCACTGCTTCCCTCCCCCCCCACCTGCTCCAGCACCACTGGCCAACCTCTTAACAATTTTCCCACCTCTTATGATCCAGTCATTATCTCCTGTTTCCTTCTTCTTGGTTTCAAGCAAGTTCTTCAATTCCCTGTGTCTCTGCCTCTGTAACGGGGTGAAGTCTGGATTGAAATAGATTTTTTCCTCTCTTTGTTTTCCTACGCTTAACCACATCTGCTTAACTGCGAGACCACAGTGCGCAAGATTTACAGCTTATGGATAAATTGAAAATAAAGATGAAATAAATTCTGAAATAAGACAGGGAATGGTAAATCATGAATAACGAACAAGTTGAGTAACTCTCCCATTATGGAATAATTACACGCCCATAACTCTGAACGAATGCTGCTTTCGATACCAAATCGCGTGGTCACACGCCACAATTAGAATTTTGCATTGAAACACTACATTAAGAGTTTTGAGGCCTACCATAAATTTGAGCCAGCATTTCATGTTAATCTGATAACTGATCAGAGAAACAACTCCCCACCAATTATTTCCCTTATTTTGTATGACTTTAACCGATGAAATCACAGTCTTCAAATACATGACCTTCCCCAAAGTTGACGTAACATTTCAGGCCTTTGCACTCACTCGTGACTCTACTTTTGCGCCAGCTCAAATAGTCCCATTCCTTTGATGTTAATCTGTCTGTTTAGAACCACCTGGTTTGTACTTTGATGGCCATAGGAAAGAAAATGGGGAGAATGAACTTTCAGACACAATAGAAATTCTCAAAACAAACCAATTGCGCCAGTCTGTAAGTACTTGACTCCTCAAGCAAGGCCTTGGCGCATTGATTTTTGGTGTGCAGCCTATGCGTCTGTTTAGTATTGTACACAAGATCTGCAATGCAATACCTTATGTATTTGTGTGTTTAATTGTATTTTGGCTCCTTTACACGTAAAGCTGCAATCTGTATCGGTCTTTCTGACACTGCTGAACTGATTTCAGCTCCCCTTTAAATCATGTGTAGTATGTATGGTCTCAAAACTTAGCGGATGTGGTGTTGTGTATATGGACTAGTTCGCACAGAGTGACACCCTTGAGGAAACTGACACTGAATCTGCAAGGAGAGAGAGAGAGAGAGAGAGAGAGAGAGAGAGAGAGAGAGAGTGTACTTCAAGGGCTTATCATATAAGCCCATGACATCATGCATGTGCCTGCGTTTGATAACATATGCCTCTAAAGAGTACTTACGTGAGTTTCAGTTGACAGTCTTCTGGGCTTAGTCCTGAAGATACAATACCTAATGAGACTCGCACCATGAAACTATGTCCAATAAGAGGGCACTCTGTTGAAATAGATCTCAGCAGAGACAGGGAGAGAGGGGGGAAAAGTGCTGTGAAGTAACACCGGTTTTCAAACATTTAATATAACTGGAAAAGGACTGGACGTTTTTGAATGCCACTTGTTTCACACTTGTGTACGCACGCTTTGCATCCCACCATCACTTTGTCATATTTCAAATTCCACTGTCTGTCCAGCACTCTTGATCTGCCCAGTTTACTAATAAATCATCATGCCAAATTGTGGAGGTTAGGTGAAAAGTGTGCATTTGTTCAGATCAAGAAGTCGGACACATACTCACCAGCCAGAATGCGCATGAGAGAGAGAGAGAGAGAGAGAGAGAGAGAGAGAGAGAGAGAGTGGGGATGGGGCGAGGGATGATTGAGTCTGCAATTGCCATTTTCGTGAAGTCATTTCAACAGGATCTGTCTCTACAGTGTGTTGACTTACAGGATGTTGTTTCATGGGATCAGCTTGCAAGGTTTCATCTAACTGGGCTTCATCTCAAGGAATGGCATTATCCATCAGCAACAAAGATGGCATTCTGGCATTTCAAAGCCTGCTGAAGACAACTTGTGAGGCAGTGCTGTTTGGGACACATTTAGAGGAAACCCATTCCTAGAATTAGGAATCTTTCAATATAGACAAGGAGGATAACATTTTGGACATAACTCGAAGCCTGTAATGCATACTGTATTCAATGATAACACGCAACTAATTGAAGTAGACAAGAAAGCAGGACACTTGCCTCACAGAACAGCACCAAACCTGAAAAGCCCTTCTTATTCCATGTGTGTGGCAAGTTCTATATCAAAGACTATCCCAGTCCTTTTATTTTCAAGAGGTGGAACGTTTTTGTGCATGGTGGAAAGAGAACCGCCTGGATTTGAATGTTAGTAAGACGAAGGAATGGCAATTGATTTTCGGTCACGCCGCAGCCCCGGCACCGGCAATCCACAGGGAGCTGTCAATGTCAAGTCGTCAAGAGGCAATCCACCGGAGGAGACACTGCACTGCCGCTGAGTCACTTCGGTGGTGTTCAGTGGCGCCTGTTCTGATCTAACATACGCAGGACACCGCCTACTAAGCCCCCTACTGACGACAATACCTGCTTAGTCGCGGAGCCGGCGTGAGTGAGCTCTCCCTCCGGAGGGCTCCACCACGTCCGTCCAACGACAGCTCCCATGGACTCGCCGATACCGGGGACCCCAACGGAACCAAACCAAGGCCACAGACGTGGAGAGGACATCGACACTGAGGTCACCATGAGAGCAGGGCATGAAGGGCCACAGAATTTGATACTTTTTTCCCCATGCTAATCGATGAGAATGAGGATGATTAAGATGATGCTACGGATTTCCATTTCGGTCTGAGACTACATGACAGGGCTGTACTCCACACTTTTTTTCATAATAATAAATATATCCCGGCGTCAACCAGGCCCGAGAGATACAGGCACCTGAGTGTTGGTCAGGAAATTTGAGCAACACTCTCAGAAACGCATCCATTAAGTGGATGAAACTCGACTGTGTGGTCCCAGTCTTCTTAGCTGAGTCCGCAGCAAACTCAGCTCTGGGTAGGAGCCGGTCGGGGCAGAAAAACCCACATGACTGATGGGATTCGAACCCAAGACCTCCCAGCCGGCAGTCCGCGACGCTAACCACTTCGCCACGGCGGCTGGTATCACGTGTTCTTGACTGTCCTGAATTTGTCCATATACCTTTCTTATACTATTGTTGCTATACAAAATTCTGTATGTGTTAGGTGAAGAGTTTGATGATTTGTGCTTTAGATGCCTGCTAGCTGGAGGGCAGCACAAGCAGCATCAATCTGAATTATATGCCTCTGTTACTATAAAGAAGCTTAAGTTATTGTACATTTCATTGTCATAATTGTACACAATTCAATACTCTTGAGCACAGCCGGTTTCAAATCGTAAATAGTGTTTGAAATAACTCTGCCACACAACATGGACAAACGAATCACATGACAAAACACGACCCCCATCTTGCACTGAATTTGACAAAAGAAGTGACTGCTTGTTCTTCATTTTCATTGTCCTGGCTGTTGTCTATCTTCCCTGAAGAAGATCTAACAGGTCGAAACAGGTCTTGTTTTGTCTTGCGACTCACTTGTCCAGGTTGTTTGGCGGAGTTTTTTTTTTAAAACACTTTTAAAAATCTGTTTAGATTTCTGCCTGCAGTTGCCCCACTTCGCTACCAGCTGGTTTCAAGGTTAATTAACGAGTGTATACATGTAAGCTGCTCAGCTTGTATTATTATGAACTATTCAACGCTCTTGATTCTATTGTGATTTCAGTTCCATTTGCCACTGGTGATTTCAAAATGTGGGATTTCTTCCATTCAGTTTCGGTACAGCGACACAGACAACTCAGCCTTGTTCAAGTTGCAGTGAATCTTGGAAGGCTGTTCTGCCTACAGGGCACCATGTTGTGCCCCGTCCTCCCAAATCCTGGAATAGGAGCCCTGCACACAAAGAAAGCAGCCGAAAAATTCATATAAAGAGAGAGCAACCCTTTTCCACACCAGGAGGGTGGAGCCATTCTGTCAGTAACCTCATCACCTGCACCCCTGAACAGTGAACATCGTGGATCTTCAGGTGGTGGCCAGCAAAACTAAATCTCCCCATTCCAACAGCACCGTACATTATCAGTTCCGTTTGTTCCCTGCAAGATTCGTAATACAACAGTAATAGTGTTCGTGTTTCATCGACAGGCTGTTCTTGTTTAATTTGTATGACTGCAGACCAAGTTCTGTCAATGTACTGCAGACCAAGTTCTGTCAATGTGAGCCTTGCAAACAACGCCTGTTATCTTATGTTACCCGGTTGTGTTTGTTTGTTGCCATAGTTGTGAACTAATTGTAACAGTTCTTTTACGGCTTTGTCTTGCTGTTTATATTTCATTGATACATTGTCGTTGTTGAATTCATATTGGACTGCATGTAAAGCCATATTCTGTCAAAGCCAGCCACAGATATGATGCCTTGTGGGAGAAGACACTGTAAATAACTAAGGACAGGAGAAACGGTATTGTCCATGCCACATTCTTTAATTCTGCTCTCTCGCTCACCCTCATTCCAGCAACAGGTCCAAGTCAGAGACGTACAAAAGAAAGATTTTATTATAACAATGTCTCTACTACAACACACTCTGCATCAGTTCCACCAAAGGAAAGGGAAGGAGCCCCTAGAAACAGAAACAACTGAGTGACTTTCAGTCAACACAAACGATATGACCAAACGCATGATAATAATAATCATCATCATCAAACTCTGCTCGGGGTGGAGAAAGGGTGGTTTGTGGTGGAAGAAACGGGGACTGGGGTGGGGTAGGTTGTAAACTCAACCCAGACACCAGAATCCAGAGCAACATCACACACTGAAACGGACACAGCGTCTATCACATGAGGAAGGGACGGGGAGGTTGCCGTGAAGGGGGGAAAAAAAAAAAAAATCCAATGTACAAACCTGGAGCAGGAGTAGGTAGGCAAGGTTGGGGTTGAGGAATGGGGATGGGGGTGGTGGGCATCTAGTGCCAAAAGAGACCACATGTCTGAGGTAACACGGCATTCTCTTGAGAAAGCAGGGGTGGGGGGAAAAAGGTTGCAGAATCAAAGGGAACATTCGAAGGCCTACCCCTACACCGCAGGATGAAGGAAGTAATAACAGTCACTGTTATCAGATTCTGTCACGACTCGGTCTCCGAGTCAGGACACCACCAAATCTTTTGGGCAATGTGAAAAAAGAAAAAGAAAAAAAAGAGGCGAACACTTCTAGGCATTCTATAGTCACCAATGTTTCAGTAATGAATCAACAATGAAGTGACGCAAGTCCAATCGCACTGAAATGAGTACTGGGGAACAGGATGAACAAAATGAACACGAAACGTGCACATGAAACAAAACCCACGTTCTCTAAGTCTGTCACACGCTCATGTACGCGTCTCCTTTGAGGCATACAACAGTTCTGTGAAAAAAAACAGAACAAAACAAACCCCCAAAACACAACTGCTACAACAAAAAGTCAAGTGGATCAGCCATAAGACAGCTGAAGACCTGTTCCACATAAACAATAATTTATGCATAACTTGCACTCCAGTGGTAGAATGCATACTTGAACAGCCAGACTGTACAAGCTACCTTGTCACCAAACACTTGTCTACAGAGCCTAGGAATCTGACTGACAGCCATGTATGGAGAACAAGAGATCACTCACAGTGCAGACAGCAACCTGTGTGTAAGGCGGATGGAGAAGGGAGATAGGGGGAGGGGAGTTCACAGCAAAAAGGTTTGTGTGATAAAACTTCAGGTTTAGAGACCCACATTTGCTTGCCACTCTCTCACTCTCACTCGCAGGCATCAATGAAGCTTCATCTCTCTCTCTCTCTCTCTCTCCAAGTACCAACATCACAGCAACTTAAAGTGCTGCACGGTGCTGTTAAAGATACTTTACTAGCACTTGCCCTCAAATACATCTTTTCTTCTTTTCCTTTCATAATGAACTAGAAAACTTGATGTGATAATACAATAATATTCAACTTTCAAGCTCAA
>CM031615.1:45794410-45869410 GCA_018398815.1 Conus ventricosus | reverse complement strand
ACGAAAACAAATGATGGTGAAAGAAAGAACTGGTGTGTTCCTTCTAGTAAAGAGCTGAATAGATTACACAACTACCCATCAATAGACTTAAAAACTGCTCGGTTCATTTTCTTGTCAATACTTAGACATTAACCTAGACAAATACAACATATTCATTCACTTAACATCTGTGAAGACATCACGAACTACTCGCTTCAGTTCTGTTAAAGTGTAGCACAAATTACACTGCCTATATGTGGACTGTTTCCGTGAAAGGGAAAAAACAATCCTGGAAGGAATGTTCCCCTCCTTTTTCTATGCCATGGACCTGATAGTCAAGCAGCCTCTCCGACTTGTGTAGCCACGAAGAAGAAAATAAAAGCTGTGGTGCTGTGAGGTGGACCCTCATGAGGTTGAGTGAATCACACAATTCATGGCAGTTCAACATCGAACACACAATAATCATGGTCATAAGATTCTGACATCACGAAAACAGTAAATCCTATCTAACGTGACATAACTGCAGACCAAGTGTAACCAAACCACTGCACTTCAGTAGGAATAGGCTATGTACAGTGCACACATCAACACGGGTAGTTTTCCCTTTAAACTGTGCGAAGTGACAAAAGGTGAGTGACAAGAGGTCCTGGGACCTTCACTGTGTCTCTATAGTCACTGGAGCTGGCTAGGAACACAGACAGGGAATTGGGGGGGGGGGGGGGGGGGGGGGGGGTGGGGGATGGGGAAAGGGGGGTGTGTGAAGAACCCACATCCTCTGACCACGGCTGCAACACTGAAACATTGGACAAAAAAAAAAACGACAGCTGGCTAAAACACATATACCCGATGTGAGAGTCGTCAGCAGCCAATCAGGTTCAAAGTGAACAAGTTGAATCATCATGTGCGTCATGAAACGGTGAACACGTGGAAAAAGATCTATCAAGCACTTTGGAATGACAATCGAGAGAGCAAGGGACACCTACACAATGCTGGGGTGAGGGGGTGGGAAACCCTTCCAAGCTGGAGGACGAGGGTGGTGAGGGGAGGTAAGCGGGCTTTGTGTGTGGATGTGATGAAGCGTAGACAGATGAAAAAGACACCAGTGAAGCTGAATGGGACTGGACATGACGGGTGGGCAGAGGAAGGAGGTCAAGGATGCTGGTGCACCAAGTATTGATTGTGAGGGAAAATAAGGTCCACAAGAAGAGGGAAAAAGTCAAAGGTGCACATCACTTTCAACCACCTGTGAGTTCAGAGAAAACAAACAACAACAAAAAAACAACCCAGCCAGGTGATTTACAGTTTGCAGGCCACTTTTTTTTTTATAGCTCACAATGATTTTGTTATCCCTTTCTTAAAGATCACTGGTCTCCACTGTACAGTGAAAGAGTCTCCATCTTTGGTTGGTCAATGACTTAGAAATCTCATCACTTCATTCATGGGCAACACTGCTTTCAACTCGACTCCAACCCTGTACTTTCCCAACAGCTGGACCTGGTGGCAAACTAGGAACATCTCTTCAAAGATACAATACACTGTATTGACATTCCGTATCCACGAGACGATCTGCTGGAGAAAAACCGACTTTATTGTGCTTCCTTTGGAGTGCAGGTCTACTCCCTGAGACTTCTAGGTGTGCATAGGTTTCTTGTCACCTTTTCCTGTATCCGACCAGCGCTTGCAAAAAACAGTTTAATGCCTGTGGACCTAATAGCCGTCTCTTTGAAAAGCAGTGTGTGTGCGTGCGTGTGCGTGTGTGTGTGTGTGCATGTATGGTGGCACATATATAAGGTGTAATACGGTAGGCCTGTATGTGTGTATGTGTGTATGTGTGTGAGCATGTCTGACAGGTTGTGAACGCCTGCTGAGTCTGATTCTACATGGGTGTTATTACCCTCATTGGGATGACCAGAATAGCACTTTCACGTGACCCATCAACAGACCTGACTTTTAAATTCCCAGCAGTCAGCAGTTATGCGAGCACATCCCAGGGAACAACACAGACGACAAAGGATCCCTCTATGACAAGACGATGCAGAAAGTACCACCTCCACAGAAAGACAAACCTCATGAACATATGTGGAAAATGGATGACAACTAGCAACACTGACGTTCTCTATCACCTACAAGAGGAATCAAGTCCTATGTACATGATCATGACCTTGCACAGGTTACGTTCTGCTCCAAGCGAAGGTGAATGTTAGTAATTAATGTATGTTTCATAAATACAATGTTTCACTTTGTACCATCACCACTCCTTTTCAGAACACCATTTAGCAAAACAGACCCAAACTCTCACTCATCTTCTCTGTGACTGAACAGTGATTTTGCAAAGGGTAGGGATGCCCTAAAAATGTCTTCATCCAAACCTCTCAGGGGCTGACCCCTTGTCCTCTGTTCCACACACTTACCATTACCTAAGGGCACAAACGTCTTCCCTCCCTGAATCAGTTTTGCAAAGCCAAGGTTTTGGAGGGGTTGGGGGCAGGAGAAAGCTGAACCGGGGACGATCAAACAACTGTACTGTGACGAGGGCAGACAAACTGTGACTTCACTCATCAGCGTATGGTATGCTTTCACTTCGACCGAAAAACGGTGAGCTGGTGGTTTCGTCGGCTTCAGGAGAGCTGGCCAGAATGGGTTTCTTACTAACCCCACACCGGTGAGCCTGCATGGACTGTAGGCTTATCACTGACGGTCGACTACGCTTATCGTAGCTGTCCATGTGCGAATCTAAGTCCCATTTGGAAAGCATTTACAACACGGATCTGAAAAACAAAGAAAGGGAAACAAATTAAAAGTCCGGAGGTGCCTGGGGGGTCACGGACACATGATCAGTGAGATCAACACACAAAACACTAATCCAAAGAAACAGTACAAGAAGCAACCCAAATGTGACATCTACACACGGAAAATTAAAAAAAAATCAATAACAGAAACAAACCGGAAAAGGCCAACATCACAAAAACCAAAGCTGAAAGGTGGAATGCAGAGGCTGCACAGGATGGTGGAAACCAAGAATAAAGGTCATGCACACAACTACCAACCAACCTGGCGGCCCAACAAGCAAGCCAGCAGTTTCTTCATCACTTACTCGTCTTCTTCACTAACCAGCTGCGCACTTGGAACACTGGTCAGGAATGTCTCTAACACACAGCTAGTCCATTTCTTACTTAATTAAAGTAAAAGCCTTTCATCTTTACAAAGAAAAAAACAAAACAATTTGTCCATTTCTTAATCAATTAAAGAAAAAGCCTTTTCTCTTTACAAAGGAAAAAAAAAAGAAGAGAAAGCGAGCTGTAACACCTGTCCCATCTTCCTGCTTACCATCAGAAGACTCAACATCTTTAGACCTCCACTGAAAGAGACTTTGGAAGAAACTGCATCTTTGCAAGCAGATGCGTCACATTTATCACATTTCTATTTCAAACATTATGTGTACACACACACACACACAAATTACACAGGTTAAATAATCCATCTGTCAAACATTACTTCTCACTTTCAGACTTTGTAAGAGAGAGAGAGAGAGAGAGAGAGAGAGAGAGGAGAGAGAGAGAGACTTTCACGTTTAAAAAGAAAATCACGAATAAAGACACAACCATGATATAAATAAATCCTTACATGCTTCATACTACAACGGTCGTCTTCCTGACAGGTAAAAGACTGTGAGAATGGACAGGACCAAAGAGTAGCACATTTTTGTCCAAATAAAACCGCACCAGCATGCAAAGCAAGCACAGTAAGCCATAACTGGGCATGGCATGCAAGCAACATATGGTAGGGGAAAAAAAGGAAAAAAAACACAAAAAAACCCTACACCCTCAAACCAATCATGCCATCAAAAGATTTCATATCCTTATTTTCCATGCTACAGAAGGAGCTGTAAGGCTGCCCCCCCCCCCCCCCCCCCTTATTTTTCATTCAGTCAATTAATTAAAATATATTAATTTACTAATCACATTTATTTGTCTATTCACCAACACATTAATGGTCAATACATCAAGTCAATATATACAATTTATACAAGACTGACCTACCCACACAAAATCATTTATTCCTACAGACGTACATGCTGATTTATTTGCCTCTCTCTTTATGTGTGTATATAACTTTGTCACTTACTCATAAGATAGTGGACTGCAGTGATCAGACGTGTTCTTCCCTTTTTGTTCATGTGAATTGTGTGAAAAACGAAAAGCCTGTTTGTATTCAAAGCACATGTGGACTACCTACAACTCCACTGTTTGCCGCCATGAATTTCACATCTAAACCAGCCGTGCTATAATCTTCACACAAAGTCACAGCTTGTCATACACACGCACACTTCTCACAATGTGTGAAACATACACAAAACATAATAATAATCTTCAGTATCGTGAAACACTCTAAGTGGTTTCTCTATGGACTTGAATTACTAATTAAAAAAAAAATGTAAAAAAAAAAAAAAAAGAGGAAGAAAAAGCAATGTCCGCAACTGGAAATTCTGAACACCAACATGGAGGTTTTAGTATGAAAGGTTCAACTAAGAAATGTTTTAGTATGCAAGATGTTTGGTGTGCTAAAAATCAATGTGTATAGTTATGTAGCCATGGCCCTCAACGCATACCAAAAGAATGAAACAGCATTCACTAACAAGAAAAAACAAAGACCCCCCCTCCTCCCCCCCCCCTCCCCCCCCGATGTTTCCAATGAAGCAACTAAAGACCTAATCAAAAGTTCAAGGCAATAACTGCCAAACATGCAATCTCATCAAACTTCTTATGACATCTATACATAGAAATTTTAAAGATTCACAGTGCATTTACTAATGGATGCAAACGAGATTGTATCTCACATCCCCAAGATTAACATGGTATAGAGGAAACATGGAGTTTTTCTTCCAATGCAGAACAACCAAATGAATATGCACTCTTCGGCTGCTGTACTACCCAGTCAACGCTGCAAATTCAGCTTGCCATAGTGTTGTTGCAACATTTGAAATGCCATATCTGAATGTGGCAAGAGTTTGCATGATGAATCAATTTAAATTACGACAGTGTTTCATATCCTTTTTTCTTTTAAAAAAAAGGAAAAAAAGTTTTATCTATATTTCAGTATGATCAATGTTAGAGATACTTTGTACATGACGCACCTTATGTAAAGCATTCACACTGCTTTGAAAGTGTGAAGAAACCAGTCTCATCATCTAAACCCAAAGCATTAAACACATGGCTCTCAAGGTAACAAAAACAAACGAAATCCTATCAACACAAAACAACACACACTGTTCTTTATCCCTCACAGAAGACATTTTTTTCCCCTCATTCAGTTGCAGCAATACCAGGGAAATCTTTTTTTAACACTGAACGGTTAACTCTAAAACTGAGGAATGAGAAATGGTCACAGAGTAAATCTAGGTATTGATCATACGAGTAAAGGACAACTCCCACCTCTCCAAAGCATCCACTCAAACATGGCATGCACACTCACTCATAACGCACACTCATACAAAGGAAATTTGAAAAAAAGAAGAAAAAAAAAGAGGAAAGGACAGAAATCCATACATTTTCCCTAGCTTTGGATACTAATCGTCTCCGAGTTTCAAAATCTTTGGTGAAGCTAATGACACTAGACTTTAAATTCAAGTATAAAAGCTGCCAAGTGATACTGTGTGCACAAAGTAAATAGGAGGACTAGAAAGGTTTTCAAAAATGAATCAGAAGAAGAAAAAAGAAGAAGATGAAAAAAAGAAAGAATGAAAGAGAGAGAGAGAGTGAGAAAATCACAGCCAAATAGGAGTGCGAAGATTGCAGTGTGAAATATTGTTTAAAAAAAAAGGAAAAAAAAAAAAGAAGAGAAAAACACCTTCCTCCTGGGCTCCCATGGCTTGTTATCCTCCACCCCCGAGTTCTGGAGTTGACTTGAGCATGCAGTTTCAAGCATCATCAAAACTTCCAACTCAATGCGACCTCAAGTAAAAAGAAAAGAAACGGAAGGAAATGGAATAAATCTGTGAAAAGACAGAAGTGCAGCTGAGTTAGTGTGTATGCATGCTACAGCGTCCACATGTGCTCTTGTGCATTGTGCTTGTGCTTCTTTGTTTGAGTGAGCGAGACTGTCTACTACAATTGTGAAATGCTTTTCTTCTTTCTTTCTTTCTGCGTACGCAGGCTGATACTCCTGCGGACACTCCCTGTATAGCCAGGCAGTGGAGTTTTGTGTGTATGACCCTTTTTTATCCCGCCATTAAGGCAGCCATACTCCATCTTTGGGGAAGGTGCATGCTATGTGTCACGTGTCATCCATACCAATGGCCAAACTGGCCTTCTCTTCCGAAAGTTGGTGATGGGATTTTACGTGTGTGCAAGATGTTATGCGTGCGTTCACACACGGAACCTCGGTTTATAGTCTCATTCGAAGGACTATATGGGAATGGAGTCAGAACCAATGTTAACTCCGAGGGAAAAATCCCCCTATAACCGAAATTCGAACCCGCAACCCCAGGATCACGAGTCCGGCGCTCTACCAACTGAGCTATCCGGCCCCCGTGAAATGCTTTTCAAAAACATCTAAACCAAATATTCATTTGGTCTGCAAAGTAACTTTTGAGGTTTGATAGTAAATAACATCCAAGACTGATGTCATATTTTGGGACAGTTGACAATATTAATCATACAGATGTGCCAGTGAAACACAGTTGATCATAATAGAATAATACATCCAAAACCGATGTTGTGATGTTTACCTTTTCAGTTAAGCTTGCTTTATGTGGTGGCACTCTTGCTCAAGTTGCACAAATATGATTAGTGGATGAACAGATATGCAATTCAATCACAATACATTAAAAATTGAATTGACTGAAGAATTTGTAAAAATACCTACTTACACCAACCGTAACAGTTGTAGGCTCTCTCTTTTTATAAAACCTAACTTACAACGTACAAATAAGAACCCCATACAGGTGTACAGTATTTGGAGTAACTCTGAAGATTAAACAAACATTATAGCTTTGACAGTGTCATGAAATCTAAACATTTTGTTTGTTTGTTTTTGTTTCTATGAAGTTTGAGGCTGAAGGTAACTGTAGACATAAAAGCATCGATCATCACCAATTCCTACCAGTGTGCTAACAACTTGTGATCTAATTGTTGGACAAAACTGATACAGGATGCCATGATGAATGGGGGAAAATGAAGGTGTATCGACAAAATCACAAATGTCATTTACATGAATTTCATACACTTTTACTTTTCAAGGAAAAATGACTGGATTAAATTTAGTAATGAAACCAATCCCACAAGGAAGCAAAAAAATTTACTTAACCAGCAAGTGACAGCATGTTATTTAACAAGCATAAAAGAGTGTGCAGACACTTGCACACACTCACCCACGTACATCAAACATTCACTGCCATAAATACTCCCCCCCACCCCCCTCCATCTCTGCCTAACTAACAAATGCAAGTTCGAATCATTCAAATAAAGTGAAAAATGAAAAGCGAATGAACGACAAAGTCCACTGACAGACTGTGACCATGGAAACACTTCTGACATGTTCAGACGAGAGCATGTCTGATCCATAACCTTTACTTTGATGGTCATCAACACTGGAGAGAGGGAAGAACAAAATATAAAGGGAGGCTGGCACCCAAGATGCTCACAACACAGAGTGCACTTGAAGATGCAACAGTCTGCCCATAATGCAACACTAAGGATCATTGAAGAAATGCCCATGATGCAACGGCTTGCCCATAATGCAACGATGCAGATAAAGGAAGAAACACTCATGATGCAACAGTCTGCCAATAATGCAACAGTGCAGCTAATGCTCATGGCAATTTGCTCGGTAAGCAACTTGCAAAACTGTTAGTCACACATGAAGGCAAAAGCAATTAGAACAAAAAAAAAAAAAAAATCAAAAACAAAATTAAACACTCCCTACCCCCTAAAAAAAAAAAAGAAGAAAAAAGAAAGACAAGAGTAAAGAAAGCAACTATACACAGAGATACAAACGTACAAAAGTTGATTATAACAGCTGTTTCTATTCCCATGAAAGTACTATGGAACTGAATGTTGACATTGAATCAACAACATTTAATTAAGTACAGTCTTCTGATAAATCAGTGATGACATTATCTGGATGGGTTGGGGGTAAAACTAAAGTCAAAATAACAGTTATGAAGATAATCTACTTGTTAATATTACCCTTACCACTCTGAACAATGTAAAATTTGAAGAGAAATCCTGTTACATACCCAGTGCGATACCACTTTTCCTGGACGCATGCTGCGGGCAACCTTCTGACAGCTTTCTGAGTTCTCATTCACTTCTGATACACATGCACTTCCATACAAACATTACACAAATAGTGTTTGAGCTGATCACACACATGAAAAACAGAATCAGATGGTGAAGGCAAAATGAGAGAGAGAGAGAGAGAGAGAGAGGAGAGAGAGAGAGAGAGAGAAGAGAACATTTTATTTTGCACAAAACATCTCAGACTGAAAAGCATTTCAAGTTTTATTCATAAAAAACATGAATCATAGCAAGGACAGTTTTTAGTTGAAGAATCCTTCACTGGAGGTGGGGTTAGGGGGAGGGAACCAAAACAGTAGAGTGCAACTGGTACTAGAGAAAAGAAAAAAAGACAGAGAGAGAGAGAGATTGAGAAATTGAGAGAGAGAGAAAGAGAAAGAGAGAGAGAGAGAGAGAGAGAGAGAGAGAGAGAGAGAGAGGGGGGGGGGGTTGGGTTGGGGTGGGGGCAGGCAAGGAGGGAATGAATACCCATGTATTTAAGAAAAGAGAGAAAATAAAATCAATTGACAGATTACATATGTACATTTTCCATACAAATACCAGTGGTTAATCAAGACAATCAAAGTTGCAAAACAAGACCCTCCATATACATACATGTATCTGCACACACAGGTATGGGTCATCTACAAGTCAAATACTTATCTAAAAAAAAAAATCAAACAAAAAATACCAAAGCAAACATACAAAAAAATAAAACAGACAGAGAGAGAGAGAGAGAGAGAGAGAGAGAGAGAGAGTTGGGAAGCAAAGAGATACTTCATTCAAGGTAAGTATGCATCCAGCCCTGATACCATCGAAATAAAACATGAAGCTATTTCTGCACTTACACTCAAAATGTATTCATTTATTTTTTTAAGTATTCCCAGCCCCTACCCCAAACAAACTCTGAACAGTTCTACTTTCAATAATTGGCCACAGTGTCAAAAAAAAAAAAAAAAAAAAAAATCAAATCAAATTGTCATCATTCTTGTTTGTACACAAGTGTATCAGAGAGAGAGAGAGAGAGAGAGAGAGAGAGAGAGAGAGAGAGAGAGAGTTTCATTCTACGAGAAAGTCTGTACAATCTTCATTTCATCCCATCTCCCAAATTCAACCCCCCCCCCCCCCCCTTCCTCTTGTCTCTTGTTTTCTCTCTCTTGTGAGTTCATTCACGAGGACCTGTTCCTCCAAGTTTTCTCTGGTCATCTCTCCACCTACACCCCCCCCCCCCCCCTCCCACGCTGCCATACCAACAGACTACAATTCTTGTGAACAGGTAAGCCAAACTTTCCAATGGTCAAAAGGCGGCCAGCAAAAGGAAAATAAACAGTGGGTTCAGACCGCAGGCAAACTCCAATGCTGGAGCCACGCTATCCTTGTGATATGTGCCATCTTTTTTCATTTTCCATTTCTGCTGAGGGATTCCAGAGCATATGCTCCCCCCCCCCCCATCTCCCCCACCCTACTGTCGCCTGCCTACACCAATGGCCTTTTCTTCTTCTCCACTCCTTGGCTATGGCTCCAAGGTTTACCACAGGCAAGATCTTTGCCGCAAAGATGGCCACTGGACACAACATTTGAGTACATGTTTCCTTTTCCTTCTTCTTTTTCTGTGGTGAGTGAGTGTGTATGTGCATGTGATCCATCCCTCCCACTCATGACTGGTCATTCTTTATGAAGGATGGAATGGCATTTAACATAAGTGCAAGTGCTTTTCTTTGCCCCCCCCCCCCCCCCCCTCCCCACCATTAAATTGACACAGAGACCCTTGGTTTAAAGTGACATCCCAAGGACATGGAAGCAGATACGGTTTGCCCAAATGTCGACTCCCGGGAGAAAATCTCTTGGAACCAAGCTGTCTGAAGTGGGAACTAAACCCTGGATCCTTGCATCAAAAGAATAAGACTTTATCCGCTAGGCCATGCAGCCCCAGTCACCTGGCCTCCTCGGAATTATTGCATCGCATCATCCCACTGACAAACAGGGTGCCATGGCAGACACATCGAAGTGCAGATGTGCAAAGACAACCTCTTCCACTCTATCACGGACACCGAGTATCAACAACACTTTCACACGGCAGTGCTCTTCTGCTGGTTATCTTCACTGAAAGTGAAAGACTTCTTCTGAACGTTTTGTGGTGTGGGCCGTTTGTAAACTAACATCATTAAGGACTTCCTTGGTTAGTTTGTTATCATTTGACTCACAACATAAAAATGAATATCAACCCCCCCCCCCCCCCCCCCCCCCCCCCAACCACCACCAGTCCTTACCATCCATACCATATTCATTCATGGGCTGTTTTCAAATCCACTCATCAGCCCCCACCCCATCCCATCCTATTCCCCAACTAAGCCTCTAGTATTTAAAATCCACAGAGGAAGCAAACTGGTAATTCAAGGAGGCATGTCAAACGGACTATTTCAAAGCATTGTCTACGTTGATAATATGGCCAAATGATAAACCTATGTACAAAATCATTTTGAAAGTAAGTTTACAATAGTCATCGTGGGAAAATGGTGTCAACTACTTGGCATGACATTTCAAATTCTACCAAGATGCCTGACCTTCACTGTCGTTAGAGCAGAAAAGAAAAGGCTGAATGGAACAGGAAAAAAAAAAAAAACAACCAACCAAACAAAAACCCCAACTGATTTGATCTGTTCAATATCCTTGTGTTTGATTTCATGGGGCAAAAAAATAACAAAACAAAACAAACAAACAAAAAAACAACAACCCCAACACCCGCACAATAACAGGAGAAGGATGATGATAGATTTTGGTTGTGCCCTAAATACAAAACATCAGTGCAAGGTTTGCAGAAAATCTGCATGCATTGTCTTTGTGAAACATTTCATCAACTCATTAGCACAACCACAAAACCTGTATTCACCCCCCAGGAAAAACATGCATACACACACACACACACACACACACACACAAACCCTTTAAACTCAACTACTACACTGTGAAATGCATTTAAAAACCTGAGAAATTCTATTACACATTTCCAGCTTTTGGTCAACAATCTTGCTGTGACAAACTTTCACATCAAAAAGATATCTTTCAAACGAGGATGCCAAATCATGCTGTCCAGTTCACAGGATCAAGTGGAAAAGACCGGAGAGGGACTTCAGTTTCGCACCTTGCTACACATTCCGTTGCAGTGGCCTCACATCATGATCATGAAGCTTTTTCACTACCAACGCTTGGAAGAAATTAAAGAAACCGAGAGATGCAGATGAGATGGCGCACACTGAACACTATTAAAGCATCAGTGACCTGCAACATGCATATCTGGAAGGACAAGAATTGAAAGGATGAGAGAGGTGGTGGGAGAAAAATACGTTGCAATAATCCCTCTTCTAGCATGTTCCCTCCTTGACTCAATCCACACAAATGCATATCAACAAACAGGTCATGAAATGCAATTGTAACACAACCAGTCTCCATAAACTTTTCAACGCTCGTACCATTTCAACTTTTAAACTGCTTTATTAGTTTTTATCACAAAAACAATAATTTGTCACTGCATGTCGTATTTCAGCAGAAGTAAAAGGAACAGCTTATGACCAAAAGTATCATCCTCTACCCAGCGACAGACTTGTATAAGCACAGATCATCAGTTTGACCGTAAGTTCCCGAATTGACAGTTTTTAATGACATGGTCATTTGTAGCCAAACAGAAAAGGAATGTTTTGAACTCAACAGATTTCTCGGCCAATTTGGAATGTAGCTGCTCAAACCCTACCCATGAACCCCTCACAACTCTCCAGTCATCCACTTCCAAACCAGCACACTACCATACAAATATTTATCAGACTATTTTCCCCTTTCAAACGATGCACCGTAGAGGAAAGGCAGAACTTTAAACAACATGCATAAAGACCGGGATTTAAACAATTTCACTTCTCAGTTTGAAACAGTGTCGCTGGACAGTTTACCACATAAACACGTCCAACAGCAACCAGCGCACGTTCAAAACACGTCCTCAGAACATGTCTGTTCATTTTCTTTCCTTCAGTCTTCACTTTCATCCTTTAACATCTGCCTCCACAGGCTCTCATGGTTCTGGGTGTGTCGTTCAATGCTTCATGACTTGAAATTAGGGCATTTCTCACTACCCTATCTGCTGTATCTTTGAAGGGGCTTTGCTAGGGTGGGATGGGAGACAATTTAGTTATCCCAATGTAGCATTGCTTCCATTTTGCCTCATGCTCCCAAACTATTCTATATAAAAGGCCATCCTGCAACAGACAACTTTTTGCCAAAAAGCTGTCAAAAAACCCCCAAACAAACCAAAAATAAAACACCTTCATGCTAAGACAATAGAAATGTACACTCCGAGCCAGAACATATAAAATGTACAGGCTGGAAGAAGGGACGTGTATCTCGATTCACGTTTCTGCTACAACCTGTACAACAGACTGATGCAGGACCATGCATTTCCACAAAATTCCATGTAAAACTAGGAGCAGGTGAAGACTTCATCCCTGTTTCTCTCAACCAGCTCTCTCCACCATCCACCCAAGTCACCCCACTCTCACTCTTCCTCCCTCCCATATTCTTACCAGCTGCCAGACTGCTTTGGCCTCATCCCATGCTTACAATCATATCCTGCACGAGACCTTACAGAAACGACGCTCACAACAGTAAAGACTCAAGTTATGCCAAGTACTTCTCACACATGTGAATGTATGGCCTACACATTAGTTTCACATTACAGAGACATTCTAACACCTGAAACCAGACAGTGAGATAAAGACTGGAGTGGGGAGGGTGGGGTCTGAGAGAGAGAGAGAGAGAGAGAGAGAGAGAGAGAGAGAGAGAGAGAGAGAGAGGAGAAAATAAGAAAAGAAATGGGAGGAAGCACAGTTCACATGTGCATACATCATCATCATTAAATAAATTGGAATGACAAAAAGTTAATGAAGTGGAAGATGCATAATCAAAGGTATATAAACAAAACAAACAAACAAACAAACAAACAAACCCAAAGAACTGGAGTGGGCAGGGAGCAGCATGAAGATGGGATGCTGGGGACGGGGGGGGGGGGATGGGGGAGGGGGGGGGGGGGGGCTAAACACAGGTTGTTCCATTCAGAACAAAATCATTCAAGAGCATGAAATGTGAAGTAACCGATATGTTCACATAGTCAAACAACGAAACACAAGCCGGAGTTATGACGACCGATAAGGTATCCTCTTTTTCTTTTTTTTTTTTTTTGCCTTTTGTCTCTGACAGGCAAGTAGAACACTTCCTTAGAATAAAGAAAACAGGACAGGAGCACTGCTTTTTATACCGCATGGGTTATCACGAGAAGAAAAACACTGCTACCAATTCAATCGTTTAGCACACACCCGATTATTTTACACATGACATGGTCCTAACACACCGTACATCTCTCCCCTTCCATGCCTACACATGCACAAATCTGCACTGCCTAAAAATGCTACAACTTATTTGAGTCCACTGGAGACAATGAAATATTACAAGGCTTTCTAGCAAGTGCTTGATGTCAGAGGTAAATGCACACACTGTTAGTGTTGCACACCTTCTTTCATGAAAGGAAACTGCCAGTACATTCATTTGTTTGCTTCACTATCTCACCAACACACTATAAACAAAACACTCATTCATATTTCCTTGATACCATCTCATGTAGCTAATAAGAATGAACTGAAACCAGTCGTAGCCCTGTTTTACTCATTACAGTCATACAAGATACCTAACTCTTTTCATACTGCGCAAAAATACACTTGGATACATACTACCTTGCCGTTAAATTCGATACAAAATTCAACTGACTGCAAACTCAAAAAGGTATTCTTTACACTACTACAAAGACAACCTTTCCACACAACAGATCAAAACAATAGGACAATCAGCAGATATTCACATCATTAGGGAAAGAGCATTATTAAAAAAAAGAGAGGGAGAGAGAGAGAGAGAGAGAGAGAGAGAGAGAGAGAGAGAGAGAGAGAGAGAGAGAGAGAAAGAGAGACAGAGACAGAGATAGAGAAAGAGATGTGACAGAAGTTTAAAGGAGCGAACAATGATAGAATCTTGCGAAGCAAATGTTTATCAATATAAGACTAATACAGCAACTTGAACATTTTTTTCTTCTTGCACAAGAACATGGGCCAAGTAAAAGCAAGTTTTATGGGGAAGATGACTGGGAAAGGATGGAGGGGAAGGGAGGGGGAGGGGGAAGAAACGCTTCCAAATTTAGGTCCTCGACGTATGTTCTGAAAAGCAGATGCTTGTGCAGTTAAGGCAACGCCTACGAAAGACACAGGGACAGAACAGTAGTAACAGGCAAGTCAAGTGCTAGCAAAAAGGTGCCCGACACAGAACAGACAGTGCTGTGGCCAAGAAACGGGATCAACTTTGTGGCAAAGAGTGGTTCTAGTTCCAAACATCCAAAACAGAAGAGCAGCTGACACATCCTGTCGCAGACACAGTACTAAAGCCACGGCTTTTCAAGCAGAGGATCCAAACCAATCAAGAGGTTCTTTCATTCCAGCATGCATCAACTCTCAACTAGCACCTGTCTGCTCAAAAAAACAAACAAACAAAAAAAAACAACCATCAACCAGAAAGGAAAAAAAAAAAAAAGCCACCCATGATGGTTGTAATGCCTTGTGTGCAATCGGCATCACCATGAATTAAACACAAGGCTACATTTTATTCCTGTTTGCATATCATTACAACTGCGCACACCACGGCAATGCCAAAACGATGACTTTCCCATACAATCAACCCTAATTTTCAACGAAAGTTTAAAAAGTCAGAATTTTTTTTTTTTTTTTTAATCTATCAGGAAATATGTCTACATCAGCATCATTAATGAATAGTTCGTAACAACTGTAATGCAAACAATTGGAAAGAGAAACTGGAATATTATCATTAACATCAAAATACACTGGCAGATACACTGGCAGAACTTTTTGAAAGCAACTGCAAATCTGTCAACCAAGGGAATACAAAAAGTGCGGTAGTGCTTCGCATCCAGCCAACAGCTTGTTCATTCCACTATTCCTGATCACAAAACCACTTGGGCCCAAGGAGTCAGCACAGGCAATGCAATGATAGGGAACTGGGCAAGCACTGGTCAACACACATCGGATGAATCACAGTGATCACAGACATGACCCGTTGTCAAAAGAAAAATCACTGGCATTCCACAAGTGATTGAGTGCACACTTGCGTGGGCGTGCATGTATGCATGTACAAGTGTTTGTGTGTGCACATGTGAAGGAGTGAGTGAGTTTGCATCTGACTGTCGTAAATGCATGTATAAATCAGTCTGTGCAAGGTGGCCGGGAAAATTCATTTCAGTAATGCATCCACCTTTTCCTTCCATCTGAACTTGGAGTCAACACTATCACACATGCAATCCAGAACAGACAACAAAACCTCCAACACTTGGGAGTTCTCTACTTTCTATTTCATAGACATATATGTATCAATAACAATAAGCTACAAACTGACTGCCAGTTATAAAGGACCCAAACAACAGCTACTCTCAAAACGCAGGTTTTGAAAGTTGTAAATAGGAATTTGTAGGACAGGGATCGGATAAAATGGGGGGATAAAAAAATCCTACACTAGATATTTTGTTGACCAGCCTTGTAGAAGACCACTAGCTAAAAGACTATACTATTCATCATCATCAAAACACTTTAATGCTCGCTACACAATCAAAATATTATGGGAGGGGGGAAAAAAAGCTTTCAGACCTTTCAACACAACTCTATCCTCACAGGCCAGCGCAAAAGCTCACACAATTCTGCATGTCTGAGGCAGTGATAACGGACATTGTGAAACACCTTCTCCCTGACCTAGACCATTGAGCTGTTCAGTGCACCTCCTATGCACACTTTCAGTTCAGCAATTAAGCATTGCTGTGATCTTCATGTGAGATATATGGCAGGAACAGTCATTGTTAGGGAAACAATGATCTTTGGGAGCGCATGAGAAATCACCTTTCTTTGTGCTGTATTTTTCTGCTTTATTCAAACAAAACTGATTTTGCATTCAGGTACTGAACGCATATATGCTGATAAACATGTGCTGGACTCCTCATGAGCATCTAAACCCATTTATATTGAAAATGATAAGCAAAAGATGGATTCTGAAATCATGCATTTAATATCATATTTTTACCACTTTCTGCCCTGTTCTCCAAGGCCATACATTCTGAGAAAACAGGGCCAACCACTGCAGCCACTCAGACTCCTCTATTACTCTACCCGCTTCTTTGGCAATGTGCCACAAAAGAGACTTTCAACAGTACACAAACATTATAGTCATCCTTCACATAGGACAAAGTCCAAATGGGTCATAGGTGAAATCTGTCTTGATCAAACTGTGGTTCCCATCCACCAGGCATTCTAATGCTACATCATATCCTTGAAAAAAACAAAACAAAAACAAAACAAAAGAAAGAATAAAATTATGTACATACCGAAGCAAGTAACACTTTACGTACAAAATCGTCAGTCGAAGATAAAGAAAATGATACTCCTCTCTACAATTTCACTGCAAATCAAGTTTTCTGCCATGCTCTGTGGAACAGTTAACTCCATTAGAATTGTCCTGCTCTCTCTGCTGGTTAAAGTTAAACAAACAAAAAAAAAAGTTCACAATGCCAGTAAAAACCAAACTGACCTTGTCCAGGTAAAACTAAACCTGATCAAGTCACTGGAACAGATGCTGACATTTGTTATCTCACTTATCGCAGTGTGAGCATGGAGAGGCGTGGCCTGTGACAGGCATGGGGCGAGTTTCCCGGCGAAAGGGACTCCTAAGTCCTACACTGTTTAAGATAGTAAGCTGTTGGTTAACAACGTTAATGACCATGTCAATGCCACCACAGTGACCATTAAAAGGGCAGCAACTGCACACACACGCACACACAAATCTCCACCCAAACCCAATATACTTCCGACCCCGTAGCAGTATTTAAAAAAAAAAAATGTTGGAAAAAAAAAAGAAAAAAAGACAAAAACACCAACCAAAGTGCAACAACATCCAAACGTTAAAGTCAGTCAGTCAGCTGCTGCAAAGGGTGCTCACACAATGGTGTACATCGGATGATGGGAGGTGAAGGTGAAGAAGACAGGCAGGGCCAGGATGGATGGATGGATGGATGGATGCACACTCAGGGTGGAGGATGGAGGCGCAGGTCCACCATGGGTGAAGCCACGCAGTAGTGATGGGGTCACTTTGGCCGGCAGACCTAGCACACTCATCACACTACCACCACCAGCCGCGTCCCACACACACAGGCCCTCTGAGCCACCGCCCGTGTGGGGGCACACAGCCTGGCAGGAGGAGGAGGAGGAGAGGAAGAGGAGGATGGAGACCACACAAGGTCTACAGGGACTTGGGGGAGCAGTGATGAGCAATTCCATGGAGTCACGTCATTCGCCTCTCTTATGGACCACACAGATGGAAGCAATTTTGGATCTGCCAGTTGCCTCAGGCAGAGAATCAATACCAGTACAGATATCCTGGGTCCTGTCTGTAGTCACCGTCATCTTTAATGCCTCAAACAAGGCTGCCTACTGTACTTTAAAATGAGAAGGAAAAAAAAAAGTAAAAACACTCTCCTCTCCAATGTTAGGAATGCTTTTGGAGGAAGAAAAAGATTTTCTCCTGTATTTCAACACAAACAGCTCAAATATCACTTGTAATGTTTGTGTGTCTCATAACTTTCATTTTGTTTTGTGCCGTCTTCAAATGGAGGCTGCACATGATTACAATCCGGCAGGTCAGCTGACTCGTCAGAATTGGGTTTCCGACTGAGGTTCAACTTCATGAATGTCGACATGGGCGTCGTGTGCATAGGGCTGCGTCTTTTTGGGGCCGATCCTAGCGTTTTGAAGGGAGTGGTAACTATGCACGGAGGACATACTACGGCTGTCGTAGCGAGCGTCTAAACTCATGCGGAAAGCATTAACTACACGGATCTGAAAACAAACGGGAAAGAAAAACACAATGAAAGTAAGTGACACACACCACAAACCAAGAACAAAATTTCAAAACAGGAACTGTGAACATGGTAGAACCTGATATATGGCCACCTTCTCTTTCCCCACCTTCCCGCTCTTCATATGTTCAATCAAAACCATTTTTTCTTTCTGCCCACCCCTCCTCCAAATTTGAAAACAGCAAAGAGCTGGTGCCGGTGCTGCCCTCATAGCAGGTTCCATTTTCTATCTGTCATGTGAATACTCTAATCAAACTGTTAGCAGATCAGTGTTAGGGGTGTGAGGGAGTTAATCTAATGACAAGCACTTGACAGAAAAAACAAACAGGATACTTGATCCACACAGTGATTCACGCCACACAAAACACGATCAGGGAGTCATCCACTAGAAACAAATGGACACATAACGATGTGTGAACTGTGATTTAACTTGCCGAAGGAGAAGAGAGAGAGAGAGAGAGAGAGAGAGAGAGAGAGAGAGAGAGAGAGAGAGAGGAGAGAGAGAGAGAGAGACAGAGAGAGACAGAGAGAAACGCACAATGATCCCAAAGGCTTTAAGAACAAAAACTGAAAAGGAAAACACCAGTAAATGACCTGAGTACAAAGTGACATGCAAGTCGATGAGCAGGAAACCAGTCAACAAACCATGGAGGTTAACCACCTCATCAGTGAAAACAAAACAAAAAACGAAACAAAAAAAACCCTACATCACCAGAAAGGGCCCACACATCATGGACAGAGGAGGGAGCTTCCACCACAGTGGGATAAGTAGAGAACAGAAAAAGAGCCACAGAAACCCAATCATCTAAAAAAAAAAAAAAAAAAAAAAAAGGCTGTGTGTACTGCTAAAGGAACTGTGAAGGGGAAGACAAAACTGAGTCGCCAAACCAAAACGTATTGGGGGAGGGAGGGGGGGGGGGGGGGGGGGGGGGGGGAGGGTCTGTACATCTAGCAATTCCTTGGTGGCCATACAATCGAGGAACAAATGGGAAGTGCATGAAGGTGATAGGAGAAAATGGGTATTTTTTCAAGTGTGGTCAATGACAACCCAACCAAAGGTGCAACACAATGTTTTTTTTTGTTGTTTTTTTTTTTGAGGGAAAAAAGAAACCCCCTAAACCCATCCATCCCCTCCTCTCAAAAAAGAAAAAAAAACACACAAAAACCCCCCACCTGTAAAAACTATTAGAATGTCATAAAAACTTGTAGAGAAACATAACATTTTTTTCTTTAGATGTACATATTTCAAATGTTTTCTCCAAGACATGAATTAAAATGTGCATCTAAAATGGGTAAAAGAGGGGAAAGGAATGAAGGTATGGGAAAAAAACTAAACTGAAGAAAATTTGCATTTTGAAGTACCGAAAAAAAAGAAAAAAACACACACAAAACTTAACCATCAAGACAGACATGATTTTTTTTTTAACTTGGAAAAAGAGATTAGGAGGAGATTTGGGAGGGGGTGGTGTTCACGTAGAAATATTTTTCATTTGGAAAAGGTGGATGAGAGGGGGTGGGATGGGAGATGGAAGGGGGTGGTGTTCACTTAGAAACATTTTAGAATTATTGTAAATACTGACAACTCAACCTTGGAGGTCTATAATTTCGGCTTCTTTTCCAGTGAGAAAAGCATAACCATTTGTTTCCTATCATTTAAACAGACAGAGAGAGAGAGTTCCTGAAAACACAGTGCTGATACATGTTTCTTGTTCGATTTTTTGTTTGTCAATGGCTGCTATATACAGATCTTTAAAAAAGTTACACAGAGATAACCAGTGAAAAAAAAACCCACAAAAAACAACAACTGAGAAAACTTCTCACTAACACAGTACTTGAGAAGCTTTAATGCAGTCTGAAGGCTACATGTTTTCTAAACAAAACAAAACAACAAAAAAAAGGTAGGCAGGAGCGAAGAGACATATGTATTTTGCTCTAGGTCAGGTCGGTGACCCTGTTTTCAGTATCCGTTGCATCACAGCTCAACCAGACCAACAGGTCCTTCAAGGACTTTCGTCTCACAGTGAAAAAAAAACCAAACCAAGGACTGCTCAGAAAAAAAAAAGAAAAGAAAGAAGAAAGGAGCCAACAACCTACACGACTATCTACACTATTTGCACACCATGTAACACAACAGTTACATAATGGACATCCTGAAAGCAGATAAGATGAGAGACCATGCTGAGAGTGTTCTGCAGTCTCCTTACTTTTCACATCCAGGTTACAAAATTAAGAAACTAGTGAAAAACACAATGGTGTTCTCCCCCCTCCCCTAATGCTTCCAGAAAAAAAGGCCATTACAGGCGAACAGACCAGACAATTTAGTGTCCACTGTGGACAGTCTCACTACCTACTTGCCAGGTTACAACAAAAATGCTGGCACGCCATAACTTCCAACCCGAGGAAAAGATTGCACAGGTTTCTTAACGACTTATGGAATGTCTGTCCGGTCTCTAACAACATGAAGGCAGGCTAGGAAATGTTCTATTCAACCTTGTCATTATTCAGCAAAACTTTCATCTTTTGGCAACAAGCAAGCTCCAGTTTCAGTATAGTCCAGCCAAACACACACAGCCCTCTCAGAACTATGGCAAAAAGCAAAGCTGGTTCACTGTTCACATACTGCTGTTTGCTGTTTACAGAGTTCTGTTCACCGTTTACACTGTGCTGTTGATAGCAGAATTAACAAGAGAACAATCCGCATTTGGGAGCGCCAAACAAGGATCGGTTTTGTTTCCTCCAAAAATAAATAATCACAACCTGGAGAGACTGTGGAAAAGATGTTTTAGAAATGAGGCTTGAGGTTAAATGGAATGTTGGGGACTGAACAGTGAAACAACTGCCACTTTTCCATGACTAACTTCTTCTTCTTCTTCTGTGTACGCAGGCTGATACTCCTGAGGACACTCCCTGTATAGACAGGCAAGGATTAATCCCATCTACCCAACAAAGGGAGCGGAGTTTTGTGCGTATGACCTTTTTTTTAATCCTGCCATTAAGGCAGCCATACTCCAACTTTGGGAAATTCACGACTAACAAAATTGACAGAACCTCTTTCGGGTTGGCTCCTGCACACTGGCCTACTACCTGTACAACATCAGCTGGACTGGGAAACGTGACCCCTGGCATCAAAACAGTGTCAATACCTTCTGACACTGAATTTCCACACATTCATCCCAATGATTTACATCAATATGACTTGGTTTCACACACAAACACACACAAAAATCGCAAAGATTTTCTGGGCCTTCGTCACAGCTAAAAGATGCCTTGCATGAGATGAGCGTACAATAAAACAAAGTGTCTGGTCTCTCTATTAACCATGCAAGATAATATCTCGTGGGTCCTACATGATCATGAATAGCCCTCACCACACAAATGATCTATGTGGTCGCTGATACAGCTGTAGGGATACACAGTGTCCACTAGGTGACCACTGAGAACATTCCACAAGGGGCACTACTGTGCAGCAAAATTCTACAGGCAACATACACACTTGTCTACAGGGCTGGTCAGCTATTTACAAACACTACACAGTACATGGACTAAGTGCAGACAACAACACCACCATGTTCTGCCTCAAGCATTCTTTGAAAAAAAAAAAAAAAAAAAAAGAAAAAAAAATCAGAATCACTGACAACCCTCACAATGGAATCATTTGACCAGACCTAAATTAAAAAAAAAAAAAAAAGCCAATATCACAGTATAGACTGAACATCAAGGAGGAAGGGAAAAATAAATCTTGAAAGCATCCCATGTTGATCACAGACTGACTAACAAACAGCATCTTCTTTGAATGGTTGGAGCACAATCACCATGAGATACATATGGCAAGACAATAAGAAAGCCATCCACTCAGTCCCATTGTCAGTGCATATGTTCAACTGAGTCACCCACCAATTCTTTCAACAACAACAAAAAATATCCATCCTGACCTACAAACTGACAGTCACAAAAAAAAGAGAGAAAAATGTAACAGTCACAATTCTTTTGCACGCTTGTGCAAAGCACAATAAAAGTGTGAAACCATTAACACAGCACTGCTGGCGCAAAAACAACAACAACAAACAATGCACAATAAAACGTTAACTCATTAACACAGACTGCTGGCGCAAAACAACAAACAAACAAAAACCAGAAAACAAAAACTACCATTTAGTGTGTAAAATTCATGCAAGCACAAAGGACCCTTGGTTCATTCCTTGGTCACATCGCCAGCAATATAAGGTACAGACGCATTCAGACTTCACCAGCTGACCCAAACACTTACCGACCAAAGAAGCTGACCACCAAAACTGTGACCAGTCAAGCTTCATTATCAACCACCATGGAGAAATTAAGGGAAAAAAAAAACAAAACCCAACCAAAAAAAAATTGCACATTTATGGAAAACAAAAATTCTGACTTTTGTTTCTTTTAGCCTGCCCCACCCCTTCCATTTGATTGTGGAGTGGAGACGACTGACGAATGACAGTGAGTGAGTGACGTGTGTGGTGGGCTGTCGAGATGTGCGTGTTGCGTGTTTGATTAAGTATTTGTTGTAAATTGTGTGTGTAGTGGACTTGGTTATGTGATTGTGATTGATGTGATTGTGTGTGTGTGTGTGTATGTTGTCGTGTGTATGCTGCGCCAGTTGACTGTGTGTGTGTGTGATGTTGGGTGTTGTGTGGTGATGTGACGTGAGTGTGGGTGAGTGAGTGATGTGTGTGTGTTGTGATGTGTGTGTGGTGTGTGTGTTGTGTGTGTGTGATGTGTGTGATGTGTGTGTGTTGTGTGTGTGTGTGTGTGTGATGTGATGTGATGTGGTGTGTGTGTGTGTGTGTGATGTGATGTGAGTGTGAATGTGTGTGTGTGTGTGTGTGTGTGTGTGTGTGTGTGTGTGTGTGATGTGATGTGATGTGATGTGATGTGTGTGATGTGATGTGAGTGTGTGTGTGTGTGTGTGGTGTGTGTGTGTGTGTGTGTGTGTGTGTTTGTGTGTGTGTGATGTGTTGTGATGTGGATGTGATGTGATGTGATGTGTGTGTGTGTGTGTGTGTGTGTGTGGTGTGTGTGTGTGTGTGTGTGTGGTTGTGTGTGTGATGTGATGTGAGGTGTGTGTGTGTGTGTTGTGATGTGAGTATGTGTGTGTGTGTGTTGTGTGTGTGTGTGTGTGTGTGTGTGTGTGTGTGTGTGTGTGTGTGAGTGATGTGATGTGATGTGTATGTGGTTGTGAGTGTGTGTGTGTGTGTGATGTGTGTGTGTGATGTTGGTGTGTGGTGTGTGTGTGTGGTGGTGTGTGTGTGTGGTGTGTGTGTGTGTATGTGATCACGGATGTGATGTGATGTGATGTGGTGTGTGTTGATGTGAGGTGTGGATGTGTGATGGGGGATGTGATGGATGTGATGTGAGTGGTGTGTGTGGTGTGTGATGTGTGTTGTGATTGTGGTGTGTGTGTTGGTGAAGATTAAGCAAAACGCAAGAGGGGAAAGGGTCCAAACAGAGAGAGAGAGAAAGAGAGAGAGAGAGAGAGAGAGAGAGAGAGAGAGAGAAGAGAGAGAGAGAGAGTCCAACAATGGTTTGTGTACACCAAGCACTGACGGTGCTCATGTTAATGACCGACGTATCACTTTCATGAGTGATGCATGGTTAAAGATAATAATAATGCAAAAAAATCCTTCTTGCCAAGAAAAAAGGTATATTACTCATAATTTTCATCTCCACATGTGTGCAGTTGGACCTATTACCATTCCGAAAATTAAAATCATATCTCATTAGCTAACAGGCTATGCAACAAACGGCTTTTGACGTTTTGACAAAAGCAGCTGAAATGTATTAAAGCACTCCAAAATCTAGTTCTTTAATAGCTAGCCATGATCAAATCAGGCCTAACTGAAGCCTCTCTTAAAGGAACAAATCAGGCCTAACTGAAGCCTCTCTTAAAGGAACAAGATCCCTGTATTTGTACAGGGAATAGCATTACATGATTTTAAGATTGAAAATTTTTTTTTTTTTAAGAAAAATTCTTTAACAATTTAGATTGGAAACTCCAACGCTGTGTGCACATTTTACAGCATTGCAGGCCTAGTTCACCACACACAAAAAGACCCCTCCAACTACAACTGCTCTTTAAATCTCTCCTTTTTTTTCTCACCAGAGAGGGGAGGGAGAGGCAGGGGGTGGGGATGGAGGTGGGGGCAAAGGAGTGAAGAGAGAGAGAGAGAGAGAGAGAGAGAGAGAGAGGAGGCAAAAGAGATTGTAGACGTTGCATATTAACTGGGAAGACACTGTGAGTGGCGTGTGTGCTCAAATGCATGTGTGCATGTGTGTGTGTGTGTGTGTGTGTGGTGTGTGTGTGTGTGTGTGTGTGTGTGTGTGTGTTTGCTTGCATGAATTGTAAAACTACAGCTTGAATTGATGGCAGATTTAAATGAATAACCTTTTGGAAAAACAACAACTAAAACCCCCCCAGCTATAATGTAACTTTGAATAGAGTCCTTAACCATGTTCTAATCTTATAACTGAATCATATGGTCGCACTGACAAACACCCATTTCTGCTGTAAATTTCTTTAAACCAAACCTGATATTTTTAATGTGTCCCCAACCCCCTTTGGTATCTGCACTGCACTATTGTGTATATAGTGTTCTACTTAGTTTACTGGAATGTACCAATGAGTTCTGCACTGCATTCAACAGCACTGTGCGTAAGGCAGTGGAGGGTGTTGAAAGGTAATGAGTTGAACAGCACACCTTTGCTTTGTGCTGTGCTACTCTGCTACATTTTGTACTGACCTGAACCATTTTGTACTGACCTGAGTTGAACCATTTTGTACTGACCTGAACCATTTTGTACTGACCTGAACCATTTTGTACTGACCTGAACCGTTTTGTACTGACCTGAACCGTTTTGTACTGACCTGAACTATTTTGTACTGACCTGAACCATTTTGTACTGACCTGAACTGTTTTGTACTGACCTGAACCATTTTACACATTTTGTACTGAACTGAACCGTTTTGTACTGACTTGATCTGTTGTGCACTGACCTTAACAGTTTTGTACTAACCTGTGTTTTGTATTTTTTTTCAACTGCACTGAACCACTTTGCACTGCTCTTCAATGCATAGTTTTGGCACCAAACTGCTTTGCACTGGTCTTCAATGCATAGTTTTGGCACCAAACTGCTTTGCACTGGTCTTCAATGCAAAGTTTTGGCACCAAACTGCTTTGCGCTGCTCTTCAATGCATAGTTATGGCACCAAACTGCTTTGCACTGGTCTTCAATGCATAGTTATGGCACCAACTGCTTTGCACTGGTCTTCAATGCATAGTTATGGCACCAAACTGCTTTGCACTGGTCTTCAATGCAAAGTTTTGGCACCAAACAGCTTTGCACTGGTCTTCAATGCAAAGTTTTGGCACCAAACAGCTTTGTGCTGCACCACACTGCTTTTGAATGGCACAAAACTCCTTTGTACTGCACCAAACTACCCTATATTGCACTGAACTGAATTGTACTGCACTTAACTGCACTGTAATAAACTGCACTGCACTGAACAGCTTCAAACAGTGCTGAAGTTCATTGTACTGCGATGAACTGTACTGTTCTGCACTGTACTACGCTGGTTAGTAGCACTCTCAACTGTACTGTGCCGCACTGATCTAGCTTTGTACTGCGCTAAACTGTACTGAACCGGTATAAAATATTCTGCACAAAACTGTTTCACCGCACTGACACAGCCTTGTACTGCATGATACTACTGTACTGCACTGACCCGGCTTTATACTGAACTGCCCTCCTTTGGACTCCTTCATACTGCACGGAACTCTACAACAGTACATGCTTTAGCTTTGTACTGAACTGCCCTACTTAGAACTGCGCTGAATCTCTTCACACTGCATGAAACTGTATTCACTGTATTAGCACAGTTGCAAATTGTTTTCTCGACCGTTCTGCAACAACAGTGAAATTTCCAAGGGCTCTGTGTATGCGAATCAGAGAGCTCCTTTGCACTGTAGAGCACAATCTGAACACCGAACATTGGCCGCAAGGGTTTGGATTTAGCTGCACGCTTTTTCTGTGAGCTAGCGCAGATAACTACTTGAAAAACATGCCTTTAATTACCCCTGTGCATCACACTGCACTGAAATGGATCAAACTACATTGCTGTACTGAACTGCTCTGCTTTGTGCAGCTTTACACTGCACTGTTGTGTTCTGTACTGCTATACATTGCTTTATGCTGTCCTGCACTGCTGTGTTCTGTACTGCTATACATTGCTTTATGCTGTCCTGCACTGCTGTGTTCTGTACTGCTATACATTGCTTTATGCTGTCCTGTCCTGCACTGCTGTGTTCTGTACTGCTATACATTGCTTTATGCTGTCCTGCACTGCTGTGTTCTGTACTGCTATACATTGCTTTATGCTGTCCTGCACTGCTGTGTTCTGTACTGCTATACATTGCTTTATGCTGTCCTGCACTGCTGTGTTCTGTACTGCTATACATTGCTTTATGCTGTCCTGCACTGCTTTGTAACTGTGTACTGTACTGCTATACATTGCTTTATGGTGTCCTGCACTGCTTTGTAACTGTGTACTGTACTGTATTCTATCAAAGTTTTTTTCAGTCATGTCTTCTTGTTTGAAATAACGACAAAGACATGGGATATGCATCCACGACGTTTTCTCTGTTCTAGTCATGTTGTTTACAGCCCCAAAACTACTGAAGCTGTATTTGAGATGTCTTCTTTGCTCAAAGTCAAATCAACATCGTTAGCATGCATAATGTTCCTTTTGTTAGCACAGTGGGAGGAGAATCTGCTCCTAAAGCCACGAGTAACAACTTCCCCCAGTTCACATATGAATGCAGCTATCCAACTTCTCGTTACAGATCTTTTTGATCTTATACAGTAAATAGTAACTCAATAGCTATACAACATTCTGAAGATTAAAAAACAAATGGGCAGTGTCAAGTTCAGTCAGAAATACGGAGAACACATTATTAGAGAGAGAGAGAGAGAGAGAGAGAGAGAGAGAGAGAGAGAGAGAGAGAGAGAGAGAGAGAGAGAAGAGGAGTGTGTGTGTGTGTGTGTGTGCGTGCGCGCGCGTGCGTGTGCATGCGTAAAACAAAACACAATTCCATTATACCAAAGATGCCACTTTTTTCTCTCACTTTCCATCCTAAACATAGGTTACATAATTCTGCAAATAAATCCACCTGAAAACCAACCATCTAACTTCATAAAACTTTATGCAGGACATTCGACAGTCATGAAAAAATCAAAAAGTACAAAATGCGATGACGACGATCCACTCTGGAAAACGGTCAACCTGTCAACTCATGCGCAGCCTACACCAACTTCACAGACACTTGTGGACCAGAAAGATGGTCATCGATCCTCCTCGTGTGAACTGGGGGGATGAGTCACTACAGTATGCTCCTGTCCATACAGGCCACACAATGCAATACACAGGGGCTGGACATCCTTGTTCTTTTGTTTCCCTGCAGTCTTCCCTTAGGTGTGGAAACAGCCAGTCACAGGAACAGTAGCATCTGCATGTAATGTTCTTTCTCAAATCCATGCAGCTTGGCTTCTGGTCAGCAACGCATTTTTGTCCATGTTCTCTCCAGCAACATGTGTGAAACATTTTCACGGCAGCAAGTTCGGATGTTGAGTCAGCTCACAGGCATGTCCCCTCTGGTGTTCTCTGAGTCACCTCATGACACATGAGGTTAAATCTGGTAATCAAGCACACGCAGCTCACACTTGAAGGTATTCAATGTGCGCTTGCACACGCGCATACGCGTGCAAACACGCACACACACACACAACAAACCATCAGTTTCATGCACACACATCATCCAATGGCCAGGCAAAAGAGGTCACACATTCTTTCAGAGTGAAGGAAAAGTCTGGATCCAGGCTGACCAACCAGGCAGTCAGCTATCTACAGTGACAGACACCGTGCAGTGGATGTTCTCTGCGGACCAGCCCGGCCCTCTGGCAGTCACCAGTTTCTTCACATAGAGGTCTCTGATCTATGGCTGGCAATGTCTGAGTGGCTTAACGTTTTGGGAGGAGATGCCTTGTGTGCGGGTTGGTCGAGGCCAGAATAGGGGAGGGCTGCTTGCTGACCAGAGGAACGTTCTCAAACGACTGACTCTTCACGCGGAAGGTGGGGGCGGCAGGGTAGGAAGGCGAGGTGAGGCGGGGCGGGTGGTACGCAGGAAACGGTCATGGTTATGGTAGGTGTTAGAGGCAGCCTCCTCGGTGATGGTGCGGGGCCGTGGTGCGAGCGCGAGGAGCGCAGGCTGTGGAAGCTGTGGAAACTATGAACGCTGCGTTTTTCCTCCAGGTCCTCCAGCGTGCTCTTGAAGGCACGCACGACACGCAGCTGGCAGTACACATAACACACAGGTCCTGTATCAGCATCTGGCCCCCATTTCACCCTCCCAGTGCCATACTACACAGCTTCACTAGTCACACACTGCACCTAACTACAAGAGGAGCGATACTCTACAAGAGGAGTGATACCTGTCAGGTTTCCATCACACTCAACATAATCTCACATCTGTGCACCATCTTCAGCAATGTCTGTCCCCTTTGATGTCCCCAAGAAAACATTTCTTTCCCTTTAAAGCATAAAACCCTCTTCCCCTTACGGTGGACATCTCTCTTCCCCTTTCAGCAGAAGACTCTTCCCCTTTCAGCAGGAGACTCTTCCCCTTCCAGCAGAAGACTCTTCCCCTTCCAGCAGAAGACTCTTCCCTTTCCAGCAGAAAAGTCTTCCCCTTACAGGAGAAAACTCTCTTCCCCTTACAGGAGAAAACTCTTCCCCTTACAGGAGAAAACTCTCTTTCCCTCACAGGAGAAAACCCTCTTTACCATACAACAGAATATCCCTCTTCCCCTTACAGCAGAAAACCCTCTTTACCATACAACAGAAATCCCTATTCCCCTTACAACTGAAAATCGTCTCTACCTTACAGAAGAAATCCCTCTTCCCCTTACAGCAGAAAACTCTCTTCCCCTTACAGCAGAAACTCTTTTCATCTTACAGCATTAACTCTCTTCCCCTTACAGCAGAAACTCTTTTCATCTTACAGCATTAACTCTCTTCCCCTTACAGCAGAAACTCTCTTCCCCTTACAGCATTAACTCTCTTCCCCTTACAGCAGAAACTCTTTCCCCCTTACAGCAGAAACTCTTTTCCCCTTACAGCATTAACTCTTTTCCACTTACAGCAGAAACTCTCTTCCCCTTACAGCATTAACTCTCTTCCCCTTACAGCAGAAACTCTCTTCCCCTTACAGCAGAAACCTCTTCCCCTTACAGCATTAACTCTTTTCCCCTTACAGCAGAAACTCTCTTCCCCTTACAGCATTAACTCTCTTCCCCTTACAGCAGAAACTCTCTTCCCCTTACAGCAGAAACTCTTTTCCCCTTACAGCATTAACTCTTTTCCCCTACAGCAGAAACTCTCTTCCCCTTACAGCAGAAACTTTTTTCCCCTTACAGCATTAACTCTTTTCCCCTTACAGCAGAAACTCTCTTCCCCTTACAGCAGAAAACTCTTTTCCCCTTACAGCAGAAAACTCTCTTCCCCTTACAGCAGAAACTCTCTTCCCCTTACAGCATTAACTCTCTTCCCCTTACAGCAGAAAACTCTCTTCCCCTTACAGCATTAACTCTCTTCCCCTTACAGCAGAAAACTCTCTTCCCCTTACAGCATTAACTCTCTTCCCCTTACAGCAGAAAACTCTCTTCCCCTTACAGCAGAAAACTCTCTTCCCCTTACAGCATTAACTCTCTTCCCCTTACAGCAGAAAACTCTCTTCCCCTTACAGCAGAAAACGCTCTTCCCCTTACAGCAGAAAACGCTCTTTCTCTTACAGCAGAAAAACCTCTTCTTCTTGCAACAGAAAACCCTCTTCCCTTTACAGCAGAAATCCCTCTTCCCCCCTTACAACAGAAAACCCTCTTTACCTTACAACAGAAAACTCTCTTCCCCTCATAACAGAAAACCCTCTTACCTTACAACAAAAAAACCCTCTTTACCTTACAACAGAAAACTCTCTTCCCCTTACAGCAGAAAACTCTCTTCCCCTTTCAGCAGAAAACTCTTCCCTTTACAGCAGAAAACCCTCTTCCCCTAACGACAGAACAAACACTCACAGCAGATGATTTCACTCCCTTTTCAGCAGAAAACTCCCATTTCTTTACAACAAAACACCTCCTTTCCCTTAGAGAAGAACATTCTTTTCCCTTCAATGCAGAATACTTACCCCTACCCCCATTACTGTACACAACTTCCTTCTCCTTACTTTAGAATTCTTGTCCCCTTATAAGGCTGAACATTCCCCTACCAAAGAACACATCATTCGCCTTACCACAGAAAACTTGCCCTTGAAACAAAGCTTCCTCCCCCTATCTGCTTCCAACTTCCTTAATGCAGAAAATGTCCTAATCTTTACAGCGCAATAATCCTTTCCCCTTACTGAGGAACATTCCATTCCCTTTACTGTAGACAAACTTCCTCTTTCTTACAACAGATAACTCTTTCAGTTTCCAGCTCAACTATCCTTTACCTTGTCAGAAGAACACTCCACCCCACCCACCCTCTTTACTGCATACAACTTGATTTTATTTACTGCAGAAAACTTCTTTCTATTTACAGCAGAAAACTTTCCCTTACAACAGAAAACTTCCTTCCCCTTACAACAGAAAACTTCCTTCGATATATAACAGAAAACTTCCTTCCCCTTACAACAGAAAACTCCCTTCCTCTTATAACAGAAAACTTCCTTCCCCTTAAAACAGAAAACTTCCCTCCCTTTACAATAGAAAGTTTCCTTCCCCTTACAACAGAAAACTCCTCCCTCCAAACCCTCCTTAAAACTGAAAAACTTCCTTCCTCTTACAACAGAAAACTTCCTTCCCCTTACAACAGAAAACTTCCTTCCCCTTACAATAGAAAACTTCCTTCCTCTTACAACAGAAAACTCCCCCCCCCCCCCCCCCCCCCCCCCCCCCACAACAGAAAATTTCCTTCCCCTTACAACAGAAAACTTCCTTCCCCTTACAACAGAAAATTTCCTTCCCCTTACAACAGAAAACTTCCCCCCTCTTACAACAGAAAACTCCCCCCCCCCCCCTTACAACAGAAAACTTCCTTCCCCTTACAACAGAAAACTTCCTTCCTCTTACAACAGAAAATTTCCTTCCCCTTACAACAGAAAACTCCCCCCCCCCCCCCCCCTTACAACAGAAAACTCCCCCCCCCCCCCTTCAACAGAAAACTTCCTTCCCCTTACAACAGAAAACTTCCTTCCTCTTACAACAGAAAACTTCCTTCCACTTCTAACAGAAAACTTTTTTTCCCCCTTACAACAAAACACTTCTTTCCCTTACAGCAGAATTTTTCATTCCTCTGACGGCAGAAAACTCCCTCCTACGGCATCATCACTGTCCCTTACACTCTAGAACAGAAAAATTCTCCTATTTGTCCTTACACAACAGAAAAATTCAACAGAAAAATTCTCCCATTTGTCCTTACACAACAAAAAATTCTCCCAATTGTCCTTACACAACAGAAAAATTCCTGCACCTTTGTCCTTACACAACAGAAAAATTCCTGCACCTTAAAAAGACAAAATGCATAGTCCAGAAGTTTCACTTCCATACAAAATTCCTTATCCATTACACAAGAGAAAAACTTTCTCCCTGTACAAACAGCAGACCACCAAACAGTTGTGAAACCCCTTCCCTTTACAATTCTGACATTCTTACAGCCACCACACAGTGTTGCTTCTAGGTAAAAAAATTGAAAAAAAATGTTATGAAGAAGTGGAGGGGGCTGGGCAGCTAAGTGAGTGTATGTGTATGTGCTTCTAGGACAAAAATATTTTTAAAAATCTTATGGAGAAGGGGAGTGGTTTGGGCAGCAGAGTGAGTGTATGTGTATGTACTTTGAGGACAAAAATAAATATCTTATGCAGAAGGGAAGGGGGAATGGGCAGCCGAGAGTGTATATTTACATGTTCAGTAGTTAGAGTCTAACAGTTCAAGTCTACTGTCCCATTGCTGAATGGTTGACAAATAGGAGAGATTCACCACACCCAGAAGCATTACAGAAAGCAGATCGAACTAAATGAAGTATCCATTTACTGCTGGATAGACAGTGATGTTTTCAAGCTGTAAAATTCTGTGTGCAGTTTGAACTCATGTTCATCATCTCTGCAGCTTAACATTTTAGCCATCTGACTGCAACCCCTAACTCCCCCCCCCCCCCCCCCCCCCCCCAGCCCAATCTGAGGAGAGGGATGGCAATAGAATAGATCTTTGGGGGGGGGGGGGGGGGGGGGAAGAAGAAAGAAAACAGATACGCTCACAAAAAGGGAGTGGTGCAAGTTAAATCATACAAACATGTTCAACTGAAATATGAAGGAAAATCCCACTTTCTGTGGTCTACAGTTCAATCCAATGACCACCAGAGCTAACAGCTCAAAGTATTCTTTTCCTGTCTTAACCACAGCCTGTAAATGTCTCATAATCTGAGATCAGTCACCAATCATGTGGAGTGATACACCAACCCATTTTTCATAATTCAATCAAAGACTTAGGATTTTCATCAGACAGACCTGCTTACTTGAATGAAGCTGGCATAAGGGGGAAAACTGAGGTGAATGCAACTTTTTTTTTATAGCTATAACCAGTAAAAAATGAAAAAAAAAAGAAAAAGAAAAAAAAAAGAAGAAGGAAAAACGAAGAGTATCAACAGGTTGAACCTGAACAGATGGCTCTCGTGAAAAATCCCCACAAGTGTATTGGGGTGGGAGTGTGAATGGGAGAGGGGTGGCGGTATGTGTATGGTGTAGGGGGAACACCCTGTAAGTGATTCACAGTGCCAACGAGGGAACAAGGTGGAGGGAAAAGCAATTTACAATCATTAATTTAAACAAAAAAAAACAAAACAAAAAAAAAGGCCCGACTTTCTTGTTTTGCCCTTGTCTGGCCTTCCGTTTCTGGGAAACAACACATACATGTTGCAGAATTTCTGCAGTGGCTCGGCCTAGAAGCAACACGTCTGAAGCAGTACAGTGTGAAGTCATGCCTGAACACTAACCCATCATCAATTCCCAAAGTGCCCCCGCCTGGTCAGTGCCCAAACATTCCTCCACTATGATCTGAAGACACTTCCTGCCACCATAGCGTTACCTCAGCCAATCAGTGCTGGGGTACCCTCCTCCTCCCCTCCCCCATGCTATCGATACCAGTTCATCCTCTAGCTGTTAAGGCAGGACACCCCAAACTGACAGCGTGCTCCTTTGCCAACTGTCAGCCTCAAGGACTTACAAGACTGATACTGCCATTGAACATTTCCCTAAAGTTGATGCCTGAAGACCTACACCCCCCCCCCCCCCCCCTCTACTTAATAAACTGTGGAAGATTCCCCTCTCTCAATGCTTCAACCACCTCCCACAATCAACGCTGGACTACACCCTCCTGTCAGAGTACTCACTGCTGAACCATCTCTTCAGAAATCAATTAATTCTTGTGCAAAGTTTCTATATTATCATGTCACCCTTCCCCTGCCTGCATTCCCTACGATCACAATTAAACACTGTCTGGCTGTTCAGTTTTTACAGCACATCTTTTTTTTTTCTTCTCTCTCCTGCAACTTTGCTGCACTCCTCGCCTGCTCCCTACCTGTATCCCTCTCTTCTGCACCATAGTTGATACCTCAGTTCTTCAACATCCCCTTGCCTTGTGCCACCCACAGTCACAAGGCCAGTGCACACAAACTGTCTTGTCACGCTTCAAGCCTTCGACTGGGTATCACACCGGTACAAAATTCATACCAAACATAGCCTTCCCAGTTTCACCGCATATTCATCTCCACATTACCACCTTGTTTTCTTCTTTTTTTTTGGGTCCTGTTTGTGTAGTGACAACATGGCAGAGATTCAACCAATAGCTGTTGGAAGAAAAGCTGCAGCCAAACATAGTCACAACATCAGGTTAGGGCTCTCTAGAACACCAAGCAGGGTTTTCTGGAATCTTTTGCAGGGCATTGATTCATCCACTTATCATTTTCTTTCTCCAGTTTAGTTTTTTTTTTAAATAAACAAAAAAACACCTCTTGTTCCGGTAGTTACTATGAACCCAGCATTAAATCAGTAACAGACTCCATTAGCACACAAAAGAAAAGCCATTTTAACAAAATCAATGCCAAAATGTAGACATATAGTCTGAGATGATGACAGCAAAATTGTAGTTAAAAATACATCAGACTCACTCTCCACTTTCCTTTTCCTGGAAACCAGTCCTGATAACACTACATTTGTGTCACCATCTTCATCGCTTGATAGATCAACCCCTACCGTCTAACCTTAATAATAAGAACTACAAATATCGTGATTAATAATGCTGATAACATTTGCACTCCCACAGCATATAAACTGATTTCATTCAGAGGGAAAAGTATAAAAACACTGCTTGGTGTTGACGTCCATTGGGAGACTGCAAAACAACACTTGTAAAGCCACTTGAGCCAAAAGGATGAACACACACACAAGAAAAAAAATGGTGTACATATAAGTCACAACAGCAACAACAAAGGCTGTTGACATAAACATCAGTCACAAACAACAATGACCATATTACAATTTTCACAACAATCACTGTCCTTTACTCCTCATAACTAACCAAGAATAAATTTGAAAAAACAAAAAAAATCTAAATTTTGGGGGAGAAACTTGGACCACCTGCAAATCACTGAAAAAGGTTTAAGAGGAAAAAAACTTTTACATGATAGAAATGTCACTGGCAAATTCACGAAAAAAAACAAAAAACAAAATAGAAACAGCTTAAAGTATCAGCTCAAAACCTTTAATAACAGTCTTTGTTCATGGAAACAAAAAAAAGCTTCAACAAAGGTTGACATTTTTCATCTCGGCCCGTTTTGAAACGCTACAGGAAACTTCCTCAATTCACAGTTTCTTTCATCAATCTTTTTTTTCCCCCCGTACTCAGTACACCTAACTGTGCTCAGCTTTACACAGCTCACTGCACCAACTCTGTCATGCAATGTAGCAAACTTTGATCTGTTTGCAAAACAGAGAAACTTCTTTAAAAAAAAAAAAAAGCAAAAAAAAAAAAGCAGCCTAAATACCAGACTGATGAAAAATGGCCTTTAACAAAATATTCCTGGTGAACTTGGACACACAAGATATAAACTCAAACCCTCCTCCAAATCCCTTGAACCCCACCCCCCCTACCCAGGTCTGAATGGTATCAGCTTTGTTGACCAGGAGGACAGGGGGTAGGGGGACTGGCGAAGAGAGGACAACACCTGAGCCCTGCTAACGACAGGTCACTCCAGAAAGGAAGCACAAAGAGGGCGAGAGACTGGAGAGAGATGATGACAGAGACAGTGAATGAAGCCCACACAACAGGAGAAGAGAGGACAGGCCTGCAGAATGGAGAGACTGGGGGGCATGGTCCGACATGATGACGGTGGACACACACACTGAAGGACAAGGCGCACAGACAGTTCAACTACCACAGGACACGGTGATGGTACAGGACACGACCGTCCAGGACAATGGGAAACACGGAAGTACAGAAACACACTCTGCAGTTCACATGAACAGAGAAACAAACTGTTAGTGAGAACAATTCGGACAGTCTCATACATACACACAGATACACTTAATGACAAAGTTTGACAGTTAAGTCTCACAAAGCACATCACGTGAAGTTAGAAACACCCTGTATTAGTACAAGATAACACACGCCGACATATTTTTCAAACACTGGGTACAACAGTAGATAGCTTGGAACAGCAAATCTTCTATAACGACTTTTGAGACATTCTCCTGTACGGTACTTACTACACATACTTGCATACACATAAAATTACTTTGGTTAAAACTGATTAGGTTAAATTATCAACAACCTCTAATTCACAGGTTATGACCGACACTTAATCCAAACAACTACCAACCAATAAAATATCAACAAAAGACATCATATATATGCCTTAGGGGGAGCTTGTGTAATTTTGCAAACCCACCCCAGCAAAATAAAGGGGAGGCAGAAATAATAGAAAAGAACCTTACTAAAACAACACACTATCAAAAGTATCAACATAAAAAAAAAAAAATCTACTCCACACTGAATTCAAACTTGTAAGGTACGAGCACAACTAAAGAATCTACAGAACTCTAAAAACCTGCAAATCAAGAGAACAGTTACCATCTACAGATATGTGTGTATAAATATGAATACATGGATAGATATGTCATGATCACAGCAAGTCACAAAAAGATCCATGCTCACAGCTCAACCATTAAAAACCAATGTTAATCTGCACTGCATGTAACACTTATGAACCATCACTAAACAGGGATGTTATGCACACTCAGAGAACGACAAAACATTATGCTAAATCTTCACTTACCTGCGGTCACACACAAGACAAGAGAAAACGAGACAAGACATGACTGGACAAGGGAAGCGAGCACAATGACAGTCTGAGACGAGAAACAAGGTTAACAACAATGCTGACATGGCTGGCTGGAGACAGACACTTCAGGAAGAACAACTCTACACACATCACAGTTTTCACACATCCACTTCTCTAAACACATCGCAGTTTTACAACACATCCACTCCTCTAAATACATTACAGTTTTTCCAACACACACGATTCTCAAACCACACCACAGTTTTCAACACGCTTGATTCTCTAAGCACAATTTTCAACATGTACTTCTCAACACACATTACAGGTTTTCAAAACACACATTTTTCTAAACAAAATACAGATTTTGAACACAAACATTTCTAAACACATCACAGACTTCCAGACTTGATGTCTCTTTAACGTATCACAGGTTTTCACGCACACACTTTTCCAAACATGGCACAGACTGTCAACATGCACATATTCCTAAAGAGATTAAAATACTCGAACACAATTCTCTACGCTTTCAAAACACACCCACACAAAAAATTCCTCACACCTTTGCCTCATCTCCCTTCACCAAGTTGGAGAGAAGAATTTGTGACATCCCCACCCCTCCCCGTCACAAAAGAACCATACCTTTTCAGTAATAATTAACTCTCCATTAACTACTTGGCCTTCTGTGATGCGCAATGTATAGTCACAGCTGTAAACTGAGAACACCATCAAAATATATGACTTGTTCATAAATATTTCCAAAAAAACCCCAGACTGAATGTCAGTTATTTTGGCCACAGAATTGATGGTGACAAGGAAACCATAATTCCATATCCCACTTTGGGAAACTGTCCAAGAAAGATTTTCCTCCTGTTGTCTGTGGGTGCCATTGTCAGAGGACCACAGGGCATGCAGAGAAATTTTGATAGAATTTCTGTCAGCCATCTGCTTAACTTATGATTAGGTTTAGAGAAAATGTTGGACTTCAGGCAGGTTCTGATTTCTTGGTAAATTGAGTAGCATTTTATATGCCATTTTCTTGATTATGTGTTGAATATCTCCAAAGTGTTTTTCTTTTCTTTTTCTCCATGCAGACTAGAATTATGTGCCAACTCATTCCTTGGTCGTGAAGGGATCAATCCACATCCTGTTTCTATCATATTTCTCTCTCCAAACAAGCTGAGGGATCTAAGGAGTCTGTTTGAGCACATACACACATACATGTAGACACATATACACAGACAATGGAGGAATCTATATGTAAACGCAGCCTATGAGAAGAACTTGCACACACAAAAAAGACAACAGACCGGAACCGCCAATCAGACAAAGAGTACAGGGGACAAAACAGTATAAGCACCCCAATCCCCTCCTTCCCAACACACCCTACAATGTAAAGCACGGGAATCACACCTAACACTGGAATGCTGGTAGACTATGCACACCACACACACACACTGACACACACACACATGCAACATGGTATCTTCATCATTTCAATCAGGTCAATCTACTTGAATACCAGTCCACATCTCGGCAGTTACTTCCATGCAACACCACAGACATCGGGCTGTTTCTCTGCTAGCATTGGTCTTTCTCTCCATAGAGCAGGATTCTTCATAGACCATCAATCTTTGTCACTGATTCATCTGTGTAAATTCTGGTCATCTTCACATTGCAACGTTTTGTTCAGAGACCACTGCTGCTGTTCAAAATCAGGAAGACAGCTTTCAAGCATGACACCATGACCGAGTCCATAATGCTGTTCTCTCAGTCATCCTCACCCAAACTCTGGCTAACTAATCTAGAATGTTTGAAGGACTAGTGACAAAGAGTTAATCCTGTCTGTTAAGTTCAGGTGAATACCACATGCATGCTTTCATATGCAAATTAACTGCACAGATTCTTGGAAGACATGTTATACCAGAAGCATGCGACAAACTATAAACATGATTTAATCCGATTCAAGCACATATCAAACATTCTTGATTTGTTCCATTTACTTTAATAAACCATTTACGACAGAATAACACCTTCCTTCGTCTTCCTTCATATCAACATTTTCGTCTGTCTCACCCATTTTTGTGTAATATAAAAGACAACATACAGCAACCAGTGTCTTTGGTTCTTAGTAATTTAAACTGATTATCACTGATTTCAGCCCCATGAGATGTGGCATAAACTGTGCATAGATTGACACTTAATTGAAACCTGCTGTACGTAACCACAGCAGGTCTTTCCAAGGAGAACCAACATAGCTGGGGAAGGGTCTGACAGTAGCACCTGTCACGTTATCAACTCCCCTGCTGGGCTGTTCCAGCACAGCACACCTCACATCACAACCCCTGTGCTTCTGGAGTTGTTAGACAAAGGCTGCCCATGTAGTTCCCAGACAAGTCCAAGCAAGGACCTTATTCACATGGAAGGACACAGTCTGCTCTGAAACATCCTCACAGACATGCTGAAAAGTCTCTGTACTGCTTGCCTTTTGGTGTCCCCCTTCCTCCTGCATTCTTTCTACAGAACATGTTGTGTCCAAAAGCAATATTTGGGGGCTGCACTGGGTAACGCCAACCATCGACCGACAACAACGCAGCAAAACATAGACAACTAGAGAAGCTCAATGCACAATCATTGACTAAAACAGATGGCAGAGACATTTTTGAGGCATCAAACAAGATGGTGGGATTACGGGATTAGCCCAACTCCTAAAAAACTCAAATTTCACTCAGTAATGAGAAAGCTCATCTTGAGTAAGTTTTACTTATCATTTCTTTTTCTTTTCTTTTTTTTTTTTGGGGGGGGGGGGGGGGGGGGGGGGCGAAGGCAAGGAAGGGGGGAGGGGTAAGGTCATAGCAGGAGGGACCATATTTTCTCTGATGTATTTTACTTTTAGAGAGAGGGAAAAAAACACACAATAAAGGACGGTCAGTAATCAAAGTATCCTCAGTCCATCACAGAAGATGTTGTGATGATGATCTACCATGTAACACAACCGTGGACATACTTAACTCAATGGCAACTAAATTTGTAATGCTACACTCTCAAGTTTGATGCTTCAAAAAGCCACAGAGAGATGTACACACGCCCATACACACACACACACACACGCACACACACTGAGGAGATTCTCTACAGCTTCAAGTACACTGCATGGAGATGACAAAGAGAGTAATACACAAGTCTCACATAACCCCACACACAGTTCACATCACACTAAAACCAACAGACAGAGAAACTTGACACGCACACCAAGCAGCTATGGCAATCATTCCATACACACAGAATACACACACTGAATATGCAACACGCGGTAGAACACACACTGAATAAACTGGGTAATCACACAGCAGTACAGCATTATGAGACAAGCGCAAAATCACACACACCCATGCATGCACACACACACACACACACACACACACACACACACACACACACACACACACACACACACACACTCACTCACACACACAGCACAGCAGGTAGGTTAATCTGTGGGAGGGACAAAGAGAGGGAGAGGGAGGACGCCAGAGAGGGACCCAAGTGACCTACCTGTTGTTGAAGTCGGGTCAGGCCGCGCACCCACAGGATCTGACCCCGGCCATCCCCTACAGGGTCATCCTCCATGACCTCTCCGTCCATGTGGTCCTCGCCCGTGTCCGTCTTTCCCTTACATGGCAACCTTAACCCTGGCAACTTGTGGGTAGGTACCGTTGTGATGATCTGCAAGCGCAAGAGAAAAAATGCTCTAAGAAAACAGATTTGCTTATCAACATTGTATCTTATGCACAAAGGAGACCTTTTCATCGGCATCATGTTCTTCATCTGCATGCATGATTCCATCTTTTTTTTTGTTTGTTGTTGTTGCTGTCCCAACCTCTGCGCCACCTCAGAGGTAGTGCACCCACGCCGCTCATTCCGACACCCGTCCACAGCCATAGCCCGTCTGGCCCCACCACAGCCCCGGCACCAGCAATCCACAGGGAGCTGTCAATGTCAAGTCGTCAAGAGGCAACCCACCGGAGGAGACACTGCACTGCTGCCGAGTCACTTCGGTGGTGTTCAGTGGCGCCTGTTCTGATCTAACATACGCAGGACACCACCTACTAAGCCCCCAACTGACGACAATAATTGCTTAGTCGCGGAGCCGGCGTGAGTGAGCTCTCCCTCTGGAGGGCGTCACCACATCCGTCCAACGACAGCCCCCATGAACTCGCCGATACCGGTGACCCCAATGGAAGCAAACCAAGGCCACAGACGTGGAGAGGACATCGAAATTGAGGTCACCATGAGAGCAGGGCATGAAGGGCCACAGAATTTGACTTTTTTGAAATGCTGATCAATGGGAATGAGGATGATTAAGATGATGCTACGGATTTCCATTTCGGTCTGAGACTACATGACAGGGCTGTACTCTACACTTCCTTTCATAATATATCTTGGCGTCAACCAGGCCCGAGAGATACAGGCACCTGCAGTGTTGGTCAGGAAATTTGAGCAACACTCTCAGAAACGCATCCATTAAGTGGATGAAACTCGACTGTGTGGTCCCAGTCTTCCCAACTGAGTCCGCAGCAAACTCAACTCTGGGTAGGAGCCGGTCGGGGCAGAAAAAACCCACATGACTCTGATGGGATTCGAACCCACGACCTCCCAGCCGGGAGTCCGCGACGCTAACCACTTCGCCACGGCGGCTGGTGCACGATTCCATCTTTTATCAAATAAAAACTTAGGTAATAAATGTGTGATGGTAAATCGCAAATACTAAATACATGTAGGCTAGTACTCAAGCTCTTTCCCTATGACTTGTTAGTTCATGTGCCTTCATGCCAATGTATACTTGGGTTAAACATGATCAACAAACCTGCCCAAGAGCTGTAAACGTAGGATCCAGCAAACTGTTCCAACAAATTCCACCTTTGTAACCCAAGGTCTGTTGAATCTGCGTTTCAGTAGCCACTGTGTGACTCTGGCCTCAAGCTGTGTCAGGGTTAGACACAAGCTGGACCTTAAAGCCATGTTAAGCTCATACCATTGTTAACTTTATTAAGTAAAAAATCATCTGAAGACAGCATGTAACTGCCTAAGCAAAAAGGTAATCGGCCACAGCCATTCACGCGAACCTGATTACCCCGAAAACACTTTTCAAAAGTACTTCCAAAAGGTTTTTTTTTCAGAGGTTTTTGGATCTTTCACAATGTTGCTAAGATTCAAGAGGTATTCTAATTTAAAACCACCACCACCACCCCCAAAAAAAAATCAACCACTAACAACAGCAAAAATAAAGTATTAACCCTTGCGCTGGCTGTCACAACATATGTCGCGTCATTACGTCATGGCCGTCACTGGTTGTTGCGACATATGTCGCGCTGTAGGGTGAGCCTTGCGAACCTAGTTTTACCGACACACGCAGATACGAAACTATAGCTCAGTGACAAACTAATTTGCCTGAATGAATAAGCGAGCCCGGAACATGGATTTTCAACGTTTTAGCTTAGTTTATGGTTAGTAGCAGCATGAAATACATAGTGCGATTTGACTTGTCTGGCAAAACAAAAATGGTGGTGCCCAAGGGAGAACGTGATAGAATTCGGAACTTGTTTGGAGATGTTTTAGCTGAATTTCTTGTTAAAAAATGGAGGTGAAAAAGTTATGGACATTTTTAATGAACTGGGTGTGGTGGGTGATAGTTTTGATTCAGATCAAGCACTTTGTAATTGTGATTTTGAGATTGACATGGACAATGACTGAATGAGTGCGTAAGGGCGAGGGGAATCTCAAGATGCCATTCAGTGGGGAAGAAAAACTCAGTGTAGCGCTTCCAGACGGTCCTAAACCTTTCAAACGTAAATGACGACAGTGTGGGCTAACTATTACATTTGTTGATAGTGACCATTTTTTTTTTTTTCGTGTGTTATCAGCATGTGATTTCAATGTAAAAACTGAACTGTACCTTATTCATTCTTACCTGGATTACCTGCTTGGAAGATGGGTATAATCCACACTGACTTTCCTTTGAAAAAGGCTGTAACTTATTTCTGGATACTGTGGAACATTACTGACTGGATTATTTGTGAAAAAGCTCTTGAGAATGACAAGCAGGATGTGCCACCTGTTATTTTCACATTCTAGACAGGTAAGCACCTAAACAAACACTCACAAGCACACCAGTTCCGTTTTATATTATTCTTTATGGAATTACTAACAATCTTTACACTGCATGTCATGTTCAAATACTAACCGTTGAAAAGTTATGCATATCACATAAATGTAACTATTTTTTAAAAAACTTTCCTTCTGTTAATTCACCAGACAACATACTTAGCCCTCTGCCTACAGGATCGACCGTGAGATTTTCTCTGTCTGAATATTGGATTGACCGCTGAATACTAGGTCAATGACTTTCGCTTTCACCATCGCATATCCCAGAATGCAATCACGACAGAAGAGTTTTCCGAAACGGAAGTTTCTGGATGCCATTTTGTTTTTGTTGCCAGGGTTTCGGTGGAGTAGTTTCGCTGCTGTGAATTTTCAAAGTTTGGCTTTTTTCGCAAAGATTTTCTGGGAAAATGGCGGATCAAGTAACTATGCAACTTGTAGAATTCATTTTCTGATGTGATATTCATGAAGACGGCGTATTTGCAGGCTACACTCTTGAAGATTTGATTTGAAGCGAGACGATTCGGACGTTGATCTTGACCTAGTTATAAATAAAGATCGACAGCTGACTGATTCTGAGGCCAGAATCGAAAAGGATTCGGACGATGATAATGACGATGTCGAATAGCCCATTGCTGCTGGGCACAGCCCCCCCCCCCCCCCAAAGAAAATTCGAAAAACAAAACTTGCTAGAGATTCTTTAACTGTTGACTGGAGTGGTTGGCTACAAGAAGTGAAGCCCCCCCAAAGTTTCGCTTGTTATGACAGCCAGGAAACCGAGTCAGTCAGCGGGTGTGTCCCATGATTTACCTGCGGGAGCGTCACCTTTAGCCTTTTGATTTTGGCAGACTTTAACGAGAAACAAATTTATTTGCTGCACAAAAGCAAGCATGAAAGGATGAACATAAACTCTGGCCTAAAATAAAAACTGCCTCTTTATCAAAAAGCAAAGAGGAGACAGTCAATCTGAGGTACATCATCACCAGAGTGTGTGTGTGTGTGTGTGTGTGTGTGTGTGTGTGTGTGTGCGTGTGTGTGTGTGTGTGTTTGTGTGTGTATCGGGGGAGGGGGGCGATTGCTCAGTGCACTTGTGCAAAAGCACATTTTTGCTGAATTCCATCACAACCTAAAGTCCAGTATTCAGTAATCTGTTCTTGTTATTTTTTTTTCCCCTCAGTAGTTAGAAGACAAATCTTCTTGTATGTGATGCCTTCAGTTTAACAAAATTGAGTAAGTTTGGGTTGGGTTTTTTTCCCTTCACAACGAAAGTTGATTATTTAGTGTGCAGACCATATAGAATGACTGTATTTTGTTCCTGAAGGTTTCAGTACTTTGTTTAGACTTGGAAGATCACTCTGTGCTCCTAATCCATGACAATCTGTGGGTACAGTGAATTTAGGGAAAATTTTTTTAGCACCGAGAACACTGAAGTAGAGTTAGTCTATTTGGGTTTTTTCCCCCTCATGTACCAGTTCACTATATATGGGAAAAAAATGGCTGTTTTGGATTCAGTGATGTCTTTGAGTTTTTTTCATTACTTTTATAGAATAGATGAGTTAAAAACAAATTTTGTATTGAGGTTTCTTTATGGCAAGTGTGTATGTGTTGCGGAGTTACCTCACTTGGCATGGTATTCACCTGGTCATGTAGCACAAAGTCATGCGGCAGGCAGAGGGTTAATAGTACGTTGTTAAATAACCAGTGTAAGGGTTAAAAGCACCCATGTATGATTATGTAGACACAAACATATACGTATGAACACAACACACAGACAACATGCATGTATTCTTAATGTGCTCAATAATTTTTTTGTGAAAAAAAAAAATGAAGAGCTAAAACTGGTATCAAGATACATAACACTGGATACTTTTTCTAAGTATTTTTCATGGAAACTTTGTTAACCCTTCTTCTTTGATGTACAATACATTTTGACAATATCGTGCTTGTTTTCATCTGCCTCAATAGCACATTTACTTTTTACTTTCTTAGACATAGACTTAAATGCTCTCACATCTTGCGATGCATGAGGCAGTCAAGGCACTCCACTGTGCACGGTCCTCAGCCAGTCCGGTAGTGTCACTCCATCCTCTGTCAACGAGTCTGAGGTCTCTCTCCATTGTCTGTCACCAGCTCATCCTGGGTCGTCCTCTTTTTCTCTGGCCTGCTGGGGTCCATTTAATGGCCTGGTTTGCAGGTCTTGAAGAGGGTAATCTTAAGACATGACACAGCCAGTCTGCAGACGATGGTTGACACGGGGAGCTGTTTGGACGTCTTCATTTGGTATAAAGTCTGACCATTTGACGCTGAAGATCTTACGTAGGCACTCAGTATCAAAGGCATCAAGTTTCTTCTCCTGTGTGGTCTTTAGTTCATTGGCAGATTTCACAGTCATATGACAGCGTTGAAAATCACACTGGAGTTATAAAATTTCAGTTTGGTTCTAAGGAAGAATTTCTTGCTGTTCCTGCTACCTTGAACTTCGTAGAATGAGCTCAGTTCGCCGCTTTCTTACTCAAAATGCTCTGAAGACTCTAATCTGTGCTTTAGTCCTGTCTCGGCTCGACTATTGTAACTCCCTCCTTGCCGGTTGTCCCTTAACGCTCATCTCTAAACTTCAAAAAGTTCAGAACAATGCCGCCCGTCTGATCTCCCGCTCCTCTAGATCTGATCACGTATCACCAATTCTGTCTTCCTTACACTGGCTCCCAATTCAGTCTCGCATTGACTTTAAAGTTCTCCTCCTGGTTTTCAAATCACTGAATAATCTGGCTCCCTCCTACCTCTCTGACCTCCTCCATCTCTATGTTCCGTCTCGCAACTTACGCTCATCCACCGATTCTCGTCTGCTTCGGCTTCCCTCCGCTCGCCTGAAAACTTCAGGCCAACGATCTTTCTCTTACCAGGCACCTGCTCTGTGGAATAGTCTCCCTTCTTCATTGCGTAACACGGACTCTTTAGAGACTTTTAAAACCTCCCTAAAGACACATCTTTTCCCTCGGACTGATTAACGATATCCAGTTACCACTGTGCGCGTGTTTGCTGGTGTTGAACGCGCTCCTGTGTCTGTCTGCTTGTGAGAGTCCCCCCCCCCCCCCCCCCCCCCCCCCCCGGCGGTGTGTGTGTGTGTGTGTGTGTGTGTGTGTGTGTGTGTGTGTGTGCTGCTTAAAAAATGACATATTCTGATGCAATTCTGGACACTGATCGATGCACCATTCACCATTTGGTCCAACCCAAACCAGGATCATTTGTTTGTACACTTTTCGTTGAACTCCTTTTTTTTTTTTTTTTTTTTTTTTAAACAAAGATTTTAATGCAACATTACAAGAATTGACAGGCGCGCAAAAAGAGGACAGTGCGCAGAGACAAATTACAACTATTTCCGTTGCAACAGAGAAAGTCAACTAAACGATAACAAAAAACAAGTCAGTATGTATCCACTTATACATACTTTCACTTATCTACACATAAACATAAAACACATTCGCACATACACACACACACACACACACACACACACACACACACACATAAGAGAAAGAGAGAGAGAGAGATGCAAACATATATACCAATATACGTCTATGCATACATACATACAGGTATACATATGGCACAGCCGTGTATCAATGATCATCACTATAGGTTATGGAAAGGAGAAGAGCTGTAATAACTTGTGCATAATATCAACTTGGGGAGGGTGGAAAGAACAATACAGTTTTCTTTTCTCTCTTTATCCTTCCCCTAGTCCCTTAAATATTTTATTTTAGATCGAGGCAGTCGTCCATTCAACAGAAAATTCTACAGAGGCAGATTTGAATTAATTTTAAGATCACAACAATCATTGTTTGTGTTTGAGAGTAGACTTTTTTTGTTTCCCTTTTTTCCGCCCTTTTTTCTCTCCCTTTCTTGTTTAAACTGCTGTTTATAGAAAGAAAATTGGTTTATATGCGTTCCAGGTGCTATTGAAATCTGTTAAATTATAGTTCATTTTAGCTTTATATTCTTCAATCTTATATCTGGCATTTAATTGTCTTTGGAAAACAAATATATCTGGAAGATTATTTTCCATTTTGCATCTATAAATGAACATCTTGGCAAACATTACAATAAACTCTAAGACAGAATCCACTTTTAAGCATTCATCCACTCCGAAAATTACAAGTTCACGTGAAATTCTAACATTATACGTGTGTTCACATTTTTCATTCAATATTTTTTTGAGAGATTTCCAAAATACTTGTGCATATTTGCAATTCCATAAAAATGTTCAATGGAATCTCTTTCCTCATTACAAAATGAACACTGTAAGGTATCGGTTAACCCCATTGCATTCAAAACGATATTAGTCGCAATAATTCGGTGTATGATTCTCATTTGCAACCATTTCAGTTTTACATCCTTGATTTTACTGATTTTATAAAATACATTCTTCCAGGAAATGACTGGGTTCATTTTTTCTGACCACTTTGAGCAGCAGTTAGGTTTATTATTGTCTGATGTAAAGTATTCATAATATCGTTTTGCTCCTTTATTGGTGTTTGTTATAATTTTCAATGCATTAGGCACATCATGAATGTAATTAGTATTGTTATTAATTTGTATTCCGTTTTTTCTTAGGTATTGTTTTATTGACGAAATCCAACCATAGTACGTAATAAAGTCAACAGACAAGTGTGTACTTAAAATAAATTCTCTATGTTTGAAAAATTCCCCGTTTTCTTTTAGAAAATGCCTGATGGAATATATTCCTTTCTTAATTACATTGTTTTGTTTGATGACAGCATTACCTACTTTGATTTTTTCGTTGTAGAAAACAGGTTTATCTAGCACCTCACAAACATTTTTTGGCGTAATATTGAGGCAAAAGTTTCTATATGCTTTGAAAGTATGAGTCCAAAAAGGGTTAATGTTTGAATAATTTAAACCGTACATTGGTCCGTAACATTCAAAGTTTTTAAGAAAAGGATACATTTCAACTGCAATATTTATCCATTTTTCTACTAATCCTGTCCCCTCTTCCATTCCAAACAAATTGAAAACATAACTTTTGGAGTTTTTGTACAAAATGGTCAGGTGGATCAGGTAGTAAAATCCAAAGATGTATTAGTTTAGACAGAATTAGAGATTTTAACACAGCTACTCTCCCAATTGGAGTGATGGTTCTTTGTGACCAAATTTTAAATAACATTTTAACCTCTGCAAATTTTTCATTGTAGTTTATGGTTTCACAATTATTTAAATCTTGAGTAAACCAGATTCCCAGTATTTTGAATTTAGGGGGATTCCATATCATTTTCAGATGGGAGCAATATACTTTTTTTTTATTCTTTTTTATTTCCTAGCCAAATTGTTTGTGTTTTATCACAGTTCATACATAGGCCAGAAATCTTGCTGAATCTGTCTAGGATAAACATGGATCGGTTAAATGATTCTTCGTCACCCTCATTGAATAACTGTGTATCATCTGCAAACTGCGAAATTTTATGTTCAATATTATTTATCTTTATTCCTTTTATATCTTTGTCTTCCCTGATCATGATAGCTAAAATTTCCACGCACAGGACAAACAAATACGGAGAGATAGGGTCTCCCTGTCTACAACCTCTTTCAACTTTAAACCATTGTGCAGTGTGGTCGTTTATATTAACAGTTGATCCGATGTCTTTATAAAAAGTTTCAATCCCACGGCAAACACCATCTCCAAAACCATATGCTTTTAAAACCATAAACATAAAACTCCAATCCAATGAGTCAAAGGCCTTTTCAAAATCAATACTAAGTAGTAAGCCAGGAAGATTTTTCATCTGTAGATAGTTAATCAAATCATATATTAATCTAATATTATCTCCTATATATCTATTAGTTATGAATTCCGTCTGATCCTCATTTATAAGTGTTGGTAGGATTTTCTTCGTGTTGGTAGTGACAGAAGAGTGCTGTTGCAGGAACACATTTTGGAGGTTTGAGACGATTCTGTAATGTTACCTCTGTGTCAGGGTTCGGATCAGTTGGTAAAAACCCAATGATATTGCTCATGGTTCTAATCAATTTGATGACTGAAACATTTGGCCCGATACTCGTGGTGTTTTTCCTATCCTGAAATACGAACGATGGACTTCTTGAATTTTATGAATTGATGCTTATGTGTTCAATTTTGATTTCACTTTGGACGACTCATACTGCCCTCTCTCTCTCTCCCTCGTCCTCTCTCTTTCTCCCTCTACGCCACCATTCCTCTCTATAAGTATGCTCAAAGGCATGCAAGCATACACAATGAGCACTTGCATACACAGACACGCTCGCACACCGCGCACATACACACACGAGCGCTCACACACATCCACAGGCACACACACACACATACACACTCAAAAGCACACACACACACATATACGCGCGAGAACACACACACACACACACACACACACACACAGACTCACATACTACTCGCACATAAAAGTGCGTGCGCGCACACACACACACACACACACACACACACACACACACACACGCACACACACACAAGATTGCGCTCGCATATTCACACATGAGCAGAAATTTTGATGATTTGTATTTTTGAAAGAGAGCTTAGTGACAGTGCAGTGAACTATGTGTATACTGCCCTTAGGTGTCATTATTACATTCGGTTTTGTTCCTGTGTACATTTTCTTCGTGCTGATGGTGATGGAATGCTGCTGATACAACAAGAACACAGTTTGCATTTTTGAGGCGATAATGTAATGTTTTCTCCGTGCCAGTGTTCAGACTTGTATTGTAAACAAAACACAATGACTTCGCAGTGCGAATGTGGCTCCTCCCCCCCCCCCCCTCCCCTCTCCGCCCCGCCCTCGTTGAACTCCTTTTACTTTTGCAGCCTCTTGCTGATGCACAATGTCTGAAGTGACGTTATTTCGCTTTCAAAAGGGTAGACATTTACACCATGTCAATGCTGTCAGTGTTGTCTGGTACAAGCGCTATACCAAAACCATGATCAGCAGTCTGTGAACTGCGCAGCAGTTTGTCTTCTTCCATTATTTATTTTTCTCGCTGATTTACAATTTTTCTTTTTTTCTACATTCTCATTTTCAAATGTATCGGAAATCTGCACAGAAGTGGGAACCCAGATATGCCGTCCTCCCTTCACGCTACGCGAACCCAGTTATCAGGTATTTGCCTGTGAAGATGTGAGTACGGACAAAGTGACCCCCACAGTGTTCAACAGGGGAAGGTCGAACAACCAGGTGACAGGTGAGAAACTTACCTGTCCCAGATGAGACAGCCCACGCCCAGGAAGATACACCACAGCCACTGGTCCGCCGTCAGATCATGGGTCTGGAACGCTAGGCCTCCACCTGCACTATCACCACCTGAACACACACACACACACAGACAAACAGTGCATTTTAAGAGGACTTATCACCACCTGAACACACACACACACACACACACACACAGACAAACAGTGCATTTTGAGAGGACTTATCACCACCTGAACACACACACACACACACACACACACACAGAGACAAACTGCATTTTAAGAAGACTTATCACCACCTGAACACACACACAGACAAACAGTGCATTTTAAGAGGACTTATCACCACCTGAACACACACACACACAGACAAACAGTGCATTTTAAGAGGACTTATCACCACCTGAACACACACACACAGACAAACAGTGCATTTTAAGAGGACTTATCACCACCTGAACACACACACACACACAGACAAACAGTGCATTTTAAGAGGACTTATCACCACATGAACACACACACACAGACAAACAGTGCATTCTAAGAGGACTTATCACCACCTGAACACACACACACACACACACACACACACACACACACACACACACACACACACACACACACGCAGAGAAAAAGAGTGCATTTTAAGAGGACTTATCACCACCTGAACACACACACACACAGAGAAAAAGAGTGCATTTTAAGAGGACATATCACCACCTGAACACACACACACACAGAGAAAAAGAGTACATTTTAAGAGGACTTATCACCACCTGAACACACACACAACACAGACAAACAGTGCATTTTAAGAGAACTTATCACCACCTGAACACACACACTGACAAACAGTGCATTTTAAGAGGACTTATCACTACCTGAACACACACACAACAGACAAACAGTGCATTTTAAGACTCATCACCACCTGAACACACACACACACACACACACACACAGTGCATTTTAAGAGGACTTATCACCATTTAAACACACACACACAAACAGTGCATTTTAAGAGGACTTATCACCACCTGAACACACACAAACATACTCACAGACAAACTGTGCATTTTAAGAGGACACACACATACATGCAGAGACACACACACACACACACACACACAGAGGCACACACCCACACACACAGAGGCACACACACCCCACACACACACAGAGGCACACACCCACAGGCACATCCCCCCCCCTCACACACACACAGAGGCACACACACACACACATATACATGCGCGCACACACACACACTGAGAAATCCTGCATGCCAGCAGAGGAACAGGACCAACCTGCAGAACGAAGGTACCGATCCAGATGCCGATGAACACCGGGTTGCGTCGCAGTCCCTCCACAATGTTTCGTTGGTCGTGGATTTTCCGGGCGTTGACCTCGTTGAAGAGTGTCATCATGACAAAGGAGTTGAAGATGATAGTGAAGTGCTGGTTGGGTGGTGTGTGCAGCTTCTTGGCATCTTCGATTCCTTCGTCAATGCCAAACAGGTCGGCACCTGGGTGAGCATACAACAGATCAGCATTACAATGAAACTACCGAGGACCTTGTCAATAACAAACATCCACAACTCCTTCACAAGTTACCGAGACATACATGGCTCAGACTGTCATCAGCGTAAATCTATGTCCCAATGCCACACGTCAGGACAGTGGATCCTCCGCTAATCACCTCTCTGTGCAACCACTCCCTCCTCACAATGACCAAACTTTCTCCGACAGATTTTTCCCCTTCACACTGTGAAACTCTTCTCCATCTCTGTTCATGAACCCTTTCTTCTTCTAACCATCAACCAACTCACAGTTACCTCTGCAGAACAACCCTTCCTCCTTCTAACGACCAGCCTACCCATAGTGTGTAATGATTTACTGCTGAATTGTTGAGAGGGGGAAGTGGACAGGGGGAATAAAGAAACAACAGAAATAATCAGTCTCTGAACAACTGAATTATTTACTTACTTGAACCCCTCCCTGACTTCCGACCCGCACCTCTACATGTCATGTAAAGCACTAGGCAGCAGTGGCCACATCACAACAGGCAGCCAAAAAAAACCCCAGGACTACCAAGAACCCCACCCCATCACTCACCTTTGAAGAGCAGGACCAGGATGACGATAATCTGGTAGATGGCGTGCCCAGTGATGTTCTTGAACATGGTTTTGGAGATGAGGGGCTTTGTGCGGCCGTAGGGCTTGCGCTTGAGGAGTTCGTTGCTGGGCAGCTCGGTGGCCAGGGCCAGGGAGGCCAAGGTGTCCATGATGAGGTTCACCCACAGCATCTGGATGGCCTTCAGGGGACTGTCCTGTAAAACAGCCACACCATCACCCAGCTCACCACATGGTTCACAGTCAAGTCACAGGGCCTAATACCAACAGGGGAAGACATCCATCTAAAAAGACATGCCTTGAGACGCCCACCCATCCGAAACTTGTGCGTTCGAATCCTGGCAGTGCTGCGAAAAAAAAAAAAAAAAGGCAGTAGAAGGGTATCTGGAAGTCATGAACTTAGAGTGTAAGGAGTTCAGGGCCGAAACATTTGTCTGAGGGGAGTTTCTTCTCTGAAGGCCTGCTGTCAAGCTCTCCCTAGAGTTTTTTCCTGTTGGACACAGCATTACTATAGGCGGTCAATCCGCTCCTTCTGTCACTTAACCTTCCTTAACATGAATCAGACACTCATTCACTGCTGAGAGGACAGAAACAGATTTCACGCCAGAAAGGTCCAATTCCATGAGTGGTTTGATAGCCATCAGCACTTCAGTCGATTCTCAGCCAGGTGTTAAGGCATATGATAAACTAATGTACAACATGCCAACATTCCCATGGAAATTCTTTTAATTCCTTTTACTCCCTCAGCAGATATGAAAGTGACCAAAGCAGAGAGTGGTTTATGGAGTTCATTAAATGAAATGATGGACTGAAAATGTTCGGATAAAGTCTAAACCATCCCAAAGTTCATGTCACACACGCACACCCAAAGACACACAAACAAAACACACACAGAGCAGAATTTTCTCTGCTAGCAGGGGAACTTCACGCCTAGTTCAGAGATGTGGATCATTCATCAAAATGGCTAGCTGCCTGAACAACATGGAACATAATACAGTGAAACAGGTTTGCTGAACTTACTTTTAGTCTATTAGATTTGTTATCAATTCATTATCACATCAATAAATGAACGTTTTACAAGTGATTTTGGCGATACTGGATGACAATAGCTGCTTATATCTGTAAGAACCTGGATATATGACATAACATCACAGTACAATCTCTTTTACACCATAACTGTAATTGTGATGACTTACACCAATACTGCAGGCCCCGACGAAGGCGACGAAGACGGCCACAACGTTGACAGTGAGCTGAAACTGCAAGAACTTGGCAATGCTGTCGTAGACGTTCCTACCCCACATCACAGCCTTCACAATGCTGGTGAAATTGTCGTCCGTCAAGATAATGTCAGAAGCTTCTTTGGCCACGTCCGTTCCAGAGATTCCCTGCAGAGGCAAACATGAAAAACACCTTACTTGAGCTAGAAAACTTGAAAAAACAACAACAGATGCTAAGAATATGCAAACTTAGCCCCCTGCAAACCCTTTAATGGCTTGTCACTGAACACAACAGGGATCAATGAAAAACATGGCCATGAACCTGTAGCCACCACCATCTGTGGCAGACAAGATAGGAGGGAATACAGGGTAGGCAGGGAAAGGAGAACGACTTTTAAACAAAAACACACTGTAGAGATTTTCTGCAAAATCTAGCTCCTTTCCTGTCAGTGAAAGATATTCTAATGGAGAAAGTAGCTCGACTAAACAATTCTGAAAGCTACTTTCTGTCAGTGAATTCTCTTATGGGACAAAAAATGTGAATGTTCTCTGAATTCTTAGATTCACCTCACACAACAGCAACAACAAACCCATACCCAGAAAAGGGAAAATGACATTTCTTCTTTTTTTTTTTTTATCTCAGGCAAATGATTTGGAAGATGACCACTCATAAATTAGTGTAGAGTATGAACGTGACTGAAACTGAATCTAATTCAGATGAACGTGACACCGAGATAGGTGGCCCATTTGCACTGGGACAGTCTGCATGTGGTGAGTCGACGGAGATGCCATCAGTGACCACAATGGTCTGCAGCACGCAAACTGACATACGGGTAAGGTACGGTAAGGTAATGTTGCTTATAGCCCAGCCGACCGCAAAGGGCCATGTCAGGGCTGTCGCTGCATTGGTGTCAACTCACAAGTCATTCATTCATACAACTCTTTAAAACACCTTTTCTAAAAACCCATCCGAAATTTTGTTAAAAATCTTTCCACTATAAAATCTCAGATCCGATGAAAAATGTTGATCTCTTTCAAGAATTCAAAGATCGCATCAGGTGGAACATCTCTGAACAAGGTTTTCATGGAATCTGCTGTAAAATGTTTGTGTCTCACATCATGCAAGTCCCAACATTCTAAAAGAATATGTTTCATTGTGAGTGGTACATGACATGGAATGCACCACGGAGCTTCTTCACTCTTTAAAATGTATGAATGAGTAAAATATGAATAGCCGGTGTGCAGCCGGCATAGAGCTGTTTCTTCTTTGAGACCACCGGAGGTGGATGAGAGGAACTCGTTTAGATTTGGATGGATCTAAAAGAGTTTGTTATCCGTCTGTGTATTCCAATCGTCTTGCCAGAGGTCTCTGACATAATCATTAACTTTTGGTTTTTGATCTGTGTTGGGGATTGATGTATATGCTAGACAGTTTCCCTGTTGTAGCATTCTTGGCCAAACGATCAGCCATTTCATTCCTTCCAATGCCAACATGACCAGGAACCCAAGCCAGAACAATGTTGTGACCTTCTGCTTTCAAAATGGTAAAAAGTTTTTAAAAAAGTGTAGAAGTTTGGGATGATGGAGGTTATGGCCAGCTATCGCCTCCAAAGCTGACAGCGAATCAGACAAAATCAGAAAGTTCTTGTTTGTGGATTGAGAGATTACCTTCAATGCTAGAACCTGGCTGTAAGTTCAGCAGAGTAAACAGAAGCATCTGGTGGAATATGTTCTAATAATATTTGAGAAGGAGCACCAGGGCAATAGGCTGCACAGGCCATTCCATCTTCAGACTTGGAACCGTCAGTGAATATTTTCTGAAAGGATGGGAATTTGAACAGAGATCGGCAAACAATGCCTTGTATGCCAGAGAGCTGGTGATTCTTTGCGAAAACCTGCAAGTGAATTTCTGGTGTGAAAAAGGTCCACGGAGGCTTATCTGGAAACTTAGAGAAGTCAGACACAACTCCTAGATCAAGACCTGCATTCTGCGCATTAGCAGACCTGTTTACCCCTCTATCCCCTTGACCAGTAGATTAGGTGTAGCAAACCAGTAGATTTGGTCTCAAAACAGTAGATTTCCCCTCGCACGTTAAAACCAATAACAAATATAATATGACTGTGGAAAACACATTTCTGCGACAGCTTTAGAATATATATCTCACTTACCCTTTGTTGTGTGTGTGCTCAACATGATGAAGAAACACAGCAAAACGTCACTCTATCATAGAGTTCTGCAGGCAGCACTTTTTATTGTTAATGTTCAGTTACACCACACAGGGAGAGCAACCAGCACTTTTCCACTAACTTCATACAGTTCTGCATGATGCCTACACACAGGGAGAGCAGCCAGCACAGTTTGTCACTAACTTCATACAGCTCTGCATGATGACTACACACAGGGAGAGCAGCCAGCACAGTTTGTCACTAACTTCATACAGCTCTGCATGATGCCTACACACAGGGAGAGCAGCCAGCACAGTTTGTCACTAACTAGATAGTTCTGCATGGTGACTACACACAGGGAGAGCAAATAGCACTTTTCACTAACTTAAAAATAGTTCTGCATGATGAATATACAGTACATGGCTTGCTGTCTTTTCATTTTAGGTTAGTCTAGTGGTGCTTAAGACTTTGCGTGTAAGCACTTCTTAACCTGCGCACGGATTCAGAGGACATGTCCCTGACAGCCTCGACAGGTTCCCTGGGATCTGATTTGACCACCAGTAAACTCTCCAGGGTAACATCTGAAAGGGAGGCCCGCTGGCTAGTCCTGTTCTTCTTGACACATGAGAAGACACGCTCACAGTGAGCGCTGCCATGAGGAATAGTCAAGATACCTCTCATCACAAGAGACAATTCTGACAGAAGCCCTTCATCCAGTTCCCCAATCTTCTTCCATGTGGAATCAATCCCATCAGCATCCCCTTCAGTCACACATTGCCTTATATCAGTACACTGATATGTGATGAACTGTTCAATGACTGTGTCAGCTGTGACACCTCCTATCACTCGACACAGTGTTGCTTCTGCCTTTGTGATGTCATCTTCCAACTTTCCTTTGGCGTCGTCTTTGGTCACGGCAGCCGTAAAAAAGTTCGTAATCTGTGGGCCGGAACTGCGCGCGCAACACTTATGAGACTCACAGTTGACATGCCTTTTTATGTCGTGTTGTCCGCCATGCGAGATACCAGAGCATACTATAATGTAGTATGCTCTGGAGATACTGAAGTGAAGTTTGCACTTGGTGCAGAAGGCGAACTCTGCTCCTTTACTTGATGATATAATGTCCGGGAAGTCTGTCTGGTACTGCAGCTTGAACTTTTGAAAATATTTCTTCTTCTTCTTAACCGCATCAATCACACGGGAATCACAGTCTGAGTCGCCGCCGCTTTCATCAGTTTCATGAGCACGCTTCTTCTCAATCGCCGCCATTTTCACTGCGCAGAAGTGGTAGCGTTCAGCTGCATCAACTTCCCGCCCGCGACGACTATGGCGGACGCATAACTCATCACCGCACACGCGCGAGAGAACAGGTAACTTGGCCGGGCGCCACCGACAGTGAACTGTATGTTGATAAAATTCTGGATCGGAAATCTGCCGAAGTGGTTTCGGTGAGCAACGGGAGAAAGCGCGTTTCGCGATCGGGAGATTTGAAGTCGAGCGGGAGACCGTATAACAACGTCTGAACTCGGGAGAATCTCCCGGTGAGGTCGGGAGGTAAACATGTCTGCATTAGACTGCATATGAAGACGAAACGGAGGAATACAGTTGGGATTTTTTTTTAAACTGGAAACTGTGGGTTAAAAATACAGTCCTAGGCAGGGTTTTCCGGTTCAGAGAACAGTCCGAGAAAGTAATCCAAGGATAGTTGCAGCCTGCGGTTGGATAGTGAGGGTTCACCTGCCTCTGCGTACAGGCTGTACACAGGGGTGGTGCAGAATGCTCCAAGACAGAGACGAAGCCCTTGATGGTGAATAGGTCCAAGAGTTTCAGGTAAGAGGGTCTTGCAGAGCCATACACAGCACAACCACAGCCAAGTTAAGAACGGACCAAGGCTCTGTACAGGTGCAGCAAAGTTTTCTTATCAGCACCAGGTATGAAAGTACACCCTGACTAAAAAATTCAAACGAAACTTGATGTGATTCAGATTTGCACTTTTTTGCAGCATGCAAACTGACATACCAATATGAAACTACACCCAGATTAAAATATTAAAACAAATTTTGATGTGATTCAGATTTGCACTTTTTTGCAGCATGCAAACTGACATACTGATATGAAACTACACCCAGACCCGATATGAAACTACACCCAGACTAAAATACTCAAACAAAATTTGATGCGATTCAGATTTGCACTTTTTGTTTGTTGCCGTTTCATTCTTAAAAACAGAATCCTATCTTTTTCCAGGACTCCGAAAAATGCACAAAACATGTCACAGGTAAAAGATTATGGTTCTGCATCAATGGCGGCATCCATAAAAGTGTTCCTGCATACCATGGCAAAGCCAACATCTGCCTTCTTCAGAGCAGGGCCGTCGTTGGTGCCGTCCCCTGTGACAGCTACCACCTCCCTGTTGGAGCTGAGCCGGGAGTCGATGATGCCCTTCACCAGCGTGTACTTGTCCTGGGGAGAGGAGCGGGCCAACACACGCAGTCGGGGCCACACCTCGTCAATCTTCTCCTGCGATATCTGGACACATCAACACAGTGGATCTGAATATACCTGTCTTTTCCCCTTGCTTATCAACACACATAAATGAAAACAGTTAGTAACAGGTAATAGTAAACATTTACATGCTCTGTTCATCAAACATCTCAGAATGAAATCCATGACTCCATGAAGAAACAAAAATGTTTTACAGCTATTATTTTTTCTTTTTAAGCAATTCTTCATTTGAAGTGACTTCACCAGGTTTGTGGACACTGTAATATCAGTATATTTAGCCCTAGCAGGCAGCTCTTCATTTGGCTCAAGCCAGTAGGCAGCTTGTTGTGTAGACTAGTGTGTGGATTGTAAAGTGCTCAGAACTTGGTCTCTCACTTTTGATATGCCCAACATAAGTACTGTTAATCATCATTAAAATAACGACAATACCACTCAAACAATATATCAACGTATAAAAACAATTTCATATCCTGCTTACAGTTGTACGTTGCTGTTTACAATTAAAGTGAATTGCTGATATTGATACTCTGTAATAACATCTTTAGTACAAAATCTGGTTTCAAGTGCATGATGCTGCTACCTTCATTGACAGAGGAAGAAGAAAAGAAGTTCATCACAATTACTGTTTTATTTTCATTTGTGAACTGGGTTACTTCTCTGTAGTATTTTTTTTTTAATCCCTAAACTGTTAAGAGTTCCTTTCTAAGTTCATGAGTAATAAAAAAACCCAACGAAAACAGATATCACTGTGCTGTCTGTACCTTCATCTTGTTTATACAATGTAAACTTTTTCTGCCATTTTCGCCATATTCAAGATTATCACTGTACAGGAGGGTACAGAGAAGGCAATTCCAGTCTTAGTCAGGTGCATCATTTTCTTGGGCAGATATGCACCTGTTCCCCAAATCTACCTCCTGAAAAAGAATTTCAATACTTTCTGGACACACCAGACAAACACTGCTATCCTTGCACAAAACCCAGTGTGCTGACTGATGATGATGATGATGATAAAAGACTGTCCCTGCGAGAGTGTGTACATCTGTGAATATGTACCTGAATTTGTGTGTAAAAATTGTGCATGAGTGTGTGTAAACGTGCAGATCAGTGAATATGCACCTGAATTTGAGTGTCTGTGAGTATGTAAGAACATGAACACTCATATATGTACCATCACCTCAAAGGATCCAACAGAAGACACAGCTTTACAATAAAATTTGTCAAAATGAACAGGAAAACTGAGTGTGGGCACTGGACTCCTCAGGCACAGGTGTTAAGAGTGTGGCAAAGGCACAGCCAGTCATAACAATGGGCAGACAACACTTTCCATAGGATTGTCGGTACAGCAAATCTTCACCGTAACAAACTGATCTCCATTTTCTCCAGGATCATGAGCACAGCAGATCATCATCAAAAACGACCGACTTGATTTCTTTCTGGACTCTGAGTCACTGACCCACACAGGTATGACAGTCACTGACCCACACAGGTATGACAGTCACTGACCCACACAGGTATGACAGTCACTGACCCCCACAGGTATGACAGTCACTGACCCACACAGGTATGACAGTCACTGACCCACACAGGTACGACAGTCACTGACCCACACAGGTACGACAGTCACTGACCCACACAGGTACGACAGTCACTGACCCACACAGGTACGACAGTCACTGACCCACACAGGTATGACAGACACTGACCCACACAGGTATGACAGTCACTGACTCACACAGGTATGAGTCACCTACCCACACAGGTATGACAGTCACTGACCCACACAGGTACGACAGTCACTGACCCACACAGGTATGACAGTCACTGACCCACAGGTATGACAGTCACTGACCCACACAGGTATGACAGTCACTGACCCACACAGGTATGACAGTCACTGACCCACACGGGTATGACAGACACTGACCCACACAGGTATGACAGTCACCTACCCACACAGGTATGACAGACACTGACCCACATAGGTATGACAGTCACTGACCCACATAGTATGACAGTCACTGACCCACATAGGTATGACAGACACTGACCCACATAGGTATGACAGACACTGACCCACATAGGTATGACAGTCACTGACCCACATAGGTATGACAGACACTGACCCACATAGGTATGACAGTCACTGACCACATTGGTGTGACACTGACCCAAACAGGTATGACAGTCACTGACCCACACAGGTATGACAGTCTCTGACCCACACAGGTATGATGCTGACCCACACAGGTATGACAGACACTGACCCACACAGGTATGACAGTCACTGACCCACACAGGTAGGACAGACACTGACCCACACAGGTATGACGATGACCCACACAGGTATGAGAGACACTGACCCACACAGGTATGACAGACACTGACCCACACAGGTATGACAGACACTGACCCACACAGGTATGACAGTCACTGACCCACACAGGTATGACAGACACTAACCCACACAGGTATGACAGTCACTGACCCACATAGGTATGACAGTCTCTGACCCACACAGGTATGACAGACACTGACCCACACAGCTATGATAGTCACTGACCCACATAGGTATGACAGACACTGACCCACACAAGCATGACAAGTCACTGACCCACACAAGCATGACAGTCACTGACCCACACAGTATGACAGTCACTGACCCACACAGGTCTGACACAATGCTTATAATCTACAAGTAATACATGGAGCTGGTGGCTAACATGCTTGCCCAGGAGCCATGAAGACACCGGGCCCACCTTGATTCAAGTCCTGCACTGGACAGAATTCTGTCTTTCCCAGTCCACTATACCTTGTGTGCTAGTGTTCTGGCGTGACCATAAACTAAAGTCATGTGTACAATATGCACTGCATACAGCAAACCATAAACAAACTCCAATCTGAGACCAAAACAAGAACAATGACAAACTGAAAAACAGAACACCCAGAAAGAAAGAAAACCAGCTGGAGAATGTAGTGCCATGATGATCTGCTGAATCAGAAGACAGAATTTCCCACTAAAAACTCTAGACGTGTCACCTTGGAAACAAAGCCCTACGATACCTACCCACCCTGGACATTCAGGACTGAACACAGGATGTGGCCTTTGCTACCAACTTACCTCTCCGTTAGTGGTGCGGATCAGGCGGTTGAACTCCTTGCCCTCCAGAACCAGACCATCATCACCAGGATGGATGATGCCGCACTTGGAGGCGATGGAGCGTGCAGTGTTCACGTTGTCACCTGTCACCATGCGGACACAGATGCCAGCACTTTTGCAGTGCCGGATGGCTTCAGGCACCTGTAACAAGATGAAGGTTCATCAGTATTGTTTACCTGTGCAAGGGTACACAACAGAAGAGAAGATCTGGTAAAGATCAAATGCTCACATAAGCATACACAAGTACACACTTGCATGCGCACACACGTTCTCATAAATACAATAACAATTTACAAAAAAAAGAGGGGTGGGGGCAGGGTTGTTGTAAAACTGTACCGCTATAAAACTCAGACCTTCTGTCACAAAATTTAAAGTTGTCTGCAAAATCTGACTGAACACACTGAAAACATTGTATAGATATATCAATAGTATTAATATTCCGACCAATACTGAATGTTGTTTTTAAGCTCAGCCTGTGAGAAATAATGGCATACTAAAAGTATTCTACAAATAAGCTGATTTTTGTCTGCATCTCCATAGATTTACACACTGTTTTCACATTTTAGTCTCTTATTATCTATAGCCCAGCTAACCTCACAGGGCTTTTTCAGAATAAGTAACATGGAGAAAAATAAAAGAACAAATCTAGGAAAAACAAAGTTACACAAGAAAAAGCAACATACAACAAAGATGCAATTTACATACAATTAATGAAAAGGTAGCTTTATCTTGTTAAATGAACATCAGAACTGTTATGTTGGGGAATGACATCAAACTGACATATGACAAAAACAAGGAAAGTTCTCTTCAGACATGAAAGAGAGAGCTGATGAAAGTTCTAAAAGCTATCACTATAATCTTTCATTTTACAAAGGCAGCGAAAAAAACTGCTGCAAACGAAACAACGTTATGGGTGTTCAAACACAGTGAGTCACATCCTGATGGTCAAGGAGCATGCATTCCAGAAAGGCTGGAACTGACAAGGATTTGTCTCTCTTGAAAAAAAAAGTACACATTCTGTTCACTTCTAGCATAACATTAATTTCTTTTCTCAAGGAATCAGTTATGATATTTATAAGGAAAAGAAATTCTCCGTAACGTATTGGAGAAGGTTTATACATCAGACTATGTACTGCATACTTATTTTTGTATTGCTGTTGATTTACACTGGAATTATTTTTTCCATTTGTTTTGTTTTTGTTTTTGACACTCTTCCAAAATTGATGTTTTATTTGTATTTACTGCTTTTCTTTTTCTTTTTCAAATTTTTCAATGCCCTGATCGATCCATGAAAACTGAATTGCCTTGCCTGCTTTGTAACCCCAGATAATTTTTGATGGAGCTGTCACAACTACACATGAAAAACACTGTCAACCTTGATATTAGATTATGTATCAGTAAACACTGCATTACATAATCTATTCCAACTGCATTGTCAAAAAGCCACATTACAGATACAGGGTTCCCACACACTTTTAGTCAACAAAACTAAGAACCTTCTCAGGACCTTATTTATACAGACTTCACAAGCATTAACAAGTTCAGAACTCCCCCCCCCCCCCCACCTCAAACAAATGATTATACTAGGCACAAGCATATAGCTCTGTATGATATACACACATTTTATAGATTTCAACAGGCAGTTTTTATTTCCACTTTCATTAAAACCATAGAGTTGTAGCCTTTATTCCACAACCCCTCTTATCACCTGACTTTTTCAGAAGGTTCACTCCCACTCCCTATAAAAAAAAACAACACCTGCAAGCACCTGGACTGCAATGCCAAGGATCAGTTCTTTAAATGCAAGGACTTCCAATCAAATCCAGCCTGGCAAGACCTTACACACTCTCAAATCAACTCTCCCCAAAATTTACAGCTACAGCCAGGAATACATGCTATCCCCCGAGACACACATCAGTCCGTAGGCTGCCGTTGTATCACCTACCTCATCTCTGACAGGGTCCTCGATGCCAACGATGTAGATACAGGTCAATCCCTTCACAATGGCGTCCTCGTCCTCCCAGTCGGCTCTTCCTCAAAGGACGTCTCATAGGGCGAGTTGCTGTCTCCTGTGGCATCCACCATAATAACCCTAATGTCACTTGGGAGGGACAACTTTCAACTGTTCTGTGCCCTTTGTGGCCCTTTACTATCAAGTCAAGTCCCACTTCTTGTTGATCACTGGGTCAAACTGGACTCTCAATGGGTCTAGGCTACTAGTGTATGCTGCCCGCTGGTAGCTCATGACTTTGCACTGTCTTCCAGAATTGTACCAAAGTGTCTTTGCTCCAAGTCTTAAAGTGGTATTGTTTCCGATACAAATTGGCTTTATTCTAGGCACCACAATGGTTTTGTTTCTGGTACCAAAGCATCTAACTGGCTTTATTCTAGGCACCACAATGGTTTTGTTTCTGGTACCAAAGCAGCTAACTGGCTTTATTCTAGGCACCACAATGGTTTTGTTTCCCATACCAAAGCAGCTAACTGGCTTTATTCTAGGCACCACAATGGTTTTGTTTCCCATACCACAGCAGCTAACTGGCTTTATTCTAGGCACCACAATGGCTTTGTTTCCCATACCAAAGCAGCTAACTGGCTTTATTCTAGGCACCAAGATGGTTTTGTTTCCCATACCAAAGCAGCTAACTGGCTTTATTCTAGGCACCAAGATGGTTTTGTTTCTGACACCAAAGCAGCTCTGCTACGCGTGCACGTCATTAGCAATGAATGGGCTGCATACAGTAGTCCGAGGCAAGCGCAGCTCGATACCAGTGACCCCAAAGTGCGCTGCGACTGACTGGGTGGTAGAGGGTCACAGCCAGCCATTTCCAGCTGCATCAGCCACATGTGGCTCACTGCTCTGCTGGCATCACAAGCACATCCACCACAGTCATTCCAGCGCCTTCCAAACCACAGTCTGATAAACGTTAACATTTAAGATATGTAATTTAGAGCCTTGTTTTTTTTGGGAAAAAAAAAGGTGGATAGTTCTGGACATGAACTAGGGTTGAAACTGGAAACATAAAGAGTACAAATTATCAAATTTACAAGGATAAACAACACTGAATATTTTTCAGCGATTATTTTCCACTCATTTACTCTTTTTGATATTATCCAACCTCTTCTCTTAATTTATTACCCACTAAATTTTCACATAAAACAACAGTAAAGGTGCATCTCAGGGGATGCCATGCTCAAGAGTTCATATATTGTTGTTGTGACTGATGTAAAAGAAAGAGAGAGAGAGAGAGAGAGAGAGAGAGAGAGAGAGAGAGAGAGAGAGAGAGAGAGAGAGAGGAAGAGAGAGAGAGAGAGAGAGGGAGGGAGGGAGGGAGGGAGGGAGAGAGAGAGAGAGAGAGAGAGAGAGAGAGAGAGAGAGAGAGAGAGAGAGAGAGAGAGAGAGAGAGAGAGAAGAAAAGAAAAAAAACCCACATAGCTGTTCTGCTTCAATCACAAAGCCATGAAATAAAATAAAAATGGACAAAGTCTTGCATTAGTGGGATAGAAAAAAAAGCATGTGACAGTGGTGAACTGTCTCTCCTATGTAACAGCTGTTATGAAAAAATCAACACAGCCAAAACAGCCCTATGCCACAGCTGTTATAAAAGAATCAACACAGCCAAAACAGCCCTATGCCACAGCTGTTATGAAAGAATCAACACAACCAAAACAGCTCATATACCATAGCTGTTATGAAAGAATCAACACAGCCAAACAGCCCTATGCCACAGCTGTTATGAAAGAATCAACACTGCCAAAACAGCCTTATGCCATAGCTGGTATGAAAGAATCAACACTGCCAAAACAGCTCATATACCATAGCTGGTATGAAAGAATCAACACTGCCAAAACAGCTCATATACCATAGCTGGTATGAAAGAATCAACACTGCCAAAACAGCTCATATACCATAGCTGGTATGAAAGAATCAACACTGCCAAAACAGCTCATATACCATAGCTGTTATGAAAGAATCAACACAGCCAAACAGCCCTATGCCACAGCTGTTATGAAAGAATCAACACTGCCAAAACAGCCTTATGCCATAGCTGGTATGAAAGAATCAACACTGCCAAAACAGCTCATATACCATAGCTGGTATGAAAGAATCAACACTGCCAAAACAGCTCATATACCATAGCTGGTATGAAAGAATCAACACTGCCAAAACAGCTCATATACCACAGCTATTATGAAAGAATCAACACTGCCAAAACAGCTCATATACCACAGCTATTACGAAAGAACCAACACTGCCAAAACAGCCTTATGCCATAGCTGGTATGAAAGAATCAACACTGCCAAAACAGCTCACAGAGGTGATTCTAGGATTCCAAAAAAGGGGGCCCAAGGGCCCCCTCAGTGTAAAAAAGGGGACCCCCAGGGGGCCTAAATTTTAACTATATAATTTCTATATTTTTCAACGGCAGGTACTACAAGTGTTATAAATTGTTAAATCATAGTATTAGTAATCATTCAGAGGATTTACTTGAAGTAATCCACTCCATCCAGCAAAGCACCACACAGAAAATCCCAGATCCAGGTTGAAGGCAACAAAGTTCTCTATTATAACCTGGTCCGACTGACAGTCTGATTGCGATCGCGTATCTACATCTCCACTGTCGGCACTGGCACTCGTTGAAGGATAACTAGGCGGCTGCTCAGTGACGGTCGAACACTCGCTTTGTACATCCAAAGAATCATCTGCCTCTCCTCCTCTCTTCGATTTCTTCGCCCCTCGGGTAAAAGAAATATCCAACAACGTGCCTCGTTTCGCCATGATGGAACCTCAGGCAGAAACGCAGGGCTGCCGTACCGCGAGCTGTGATTGGCTGAAAGCAAACTTTCCAACCAATCGCAGTTGACTATACAGACATGCGTTTACATTCAGTTCCTACTGCTCATGCGCACAAGGCTGACCTTGACATAGCTGATAGCTCGATGACAGCTTCGCTTGGTTCGCTCGGTAGATTACTAGGCCAAGCGGACGCGAGATTAAAAAGGCAAGGGAGTGAAAAAAAATTAGCGCAGTCACGACTGGCGAGCGCGGCATTTCTTGTTTGTGTGCGGAGCAGCGGCCGCGCTGGGCTTACGGTTTTGCGTCTTTCGATTTTTTTAAGCGGTATTCCGCTAATTCCGCGCTCTAGAATCACCTCTGAGCTCATATACCACAGCTATTACGAAAGAATCAACACTGCCAAAACAGCCTTATGCCACAGCTGTTACGAAAGAATCAACACAGCCAAAACAGCTCATATACCACAGCTGTTACGAAAGAATCAACACAGCCAAAACAGCTCATATACCACAGCTGTTACGAAAGAATCAACACAGCCAAAACAGCCTCATGCCATAGCTGGTATGAAAGAATAAAAAAATGATAACAATGTGCTGAGATGCAATTAACATGGGTCAACACTTTCAGTATTTGTTTATGGAAAATAAATCAATTTGAAATTCTAACACAAGAACTGTAGCATATTCACAGCTGCTTGAATTTTCTACGAATGAGTCCTTGATTCCACCGAACAAGAGGTGAAGGGTGTCAAAATACCTAAGGAAGAACTGCTGTCAACTACATGCATATGCCCAATGCCCAAAAGGAGATAGGAAAATGGGGTAAGAAAAGTTCCATTTTTCCCTGGCCAACACAGATCCTGAAACCCTGGGAGTGACTGGTAGGCAAAAGGTGTTGAATTTTTTCCATTCTTTTGATTTACATGTGTGCAGATCTGCTCATCCTTGAACACCATTGGCAAACCATCACAAAGGCAGTTTCAATGAGGTAACTGCAAGCGGAAATTGAATCAAACTTAAAAGAAAAATTTCTACTCCGCCGAACGAAAAGGAAATACAAATTATAAGACAAAACATCTGTTTTGTAATTTATTTGCCTCTTTCGTTCAGCGGAATAACAATCATAAGAGCATTCAGAAGATCCCTTAATCCATGTAAGTGTGGTAGTAATTTGAGTACACATGAAAACAGTCAACATGCGCTCCACTGCTTGATATCTGACATGGGCATCATCAAACATCCCCACTGAAGCACAGTGAAGAAGAACAACAATTCTTGTCCTTCATTGGTCTGTCACCACACCTCTATGACTCATATCTCGCATAAAACATATGCTATAAAAGCTCGAGGCAGGGTGAAGAGAGCAATGGGGCTAACCTTTGACAAAGTCCTTGTAGGCGATGCAGATGGTTCTCAGGCCATCACAGGCCATGGGCTCAATGACCGTCTTGACCAGTTCCTCTTGGTTGGTGGCCGTGAACTGCTCAACGTCCCCGTCCTTGTTCAAGATGAAGCTGCACCTGTAGCACAAAGGGGATAGTTTCAGTCACTGTGTTACCGTATAATGAATGGGCTTCTGCTAAGCTGCAAACAGAGTGGGAGGATGTAAAATCCACTGTCGAGTCATGTGATTTTATAGCCCTGATCTTTCTCCCCAACAGCAAGAAGTGTTGCCCAAAACTATGATATACAGTATCTGTTCTTTTTAAAAAGGATACGTCCTTTCAAAAATCTAAAAAGTCAGATATTTCTTTAATCTGATGACAGTGGTCAATATAAACACCTTAACAAAATTAACTCTAAAGCCAAACATTTCATCAGCTCCCTTTATCCTCTTTCCTCCCAAGACATTCCCCCAAAACAGCACAAGAGAATCTCTGAATACACTTTTTAAAAAACTATCTCATGACAAAATTAACTCCTAACCAAATATTCCATATACTTCCTCAAACCTCTTTCCTCCTGAGACATTCCACAAACAACACAAGAGAATCTGTGAACACTGACTTTTTCAAGACAATCTCCGAAGCCCCTTTGGTGTAGAGGCGGTAGTTCCCATTGCCACGGTTGATGACAGTGCTCATGGACTTGCGGACAGAGTTGAAGGTGTACACCTTGACCAGGGACTCTTCAGGATGCGTCTGACGCACGCTATCGTAGCTCTGCTTCAGATCCAGGACAAAGCCCAGCAGACCGCACTCCGTCTTGTTGCCTACCTGCTTCGGAATCTCTCCCTCTGTTTCTGCGGGCTAGACACAGAAACACACAGCCGTCTGCTACACAACACTGAAAAGGATTTTTCCTACTAAAACTAGTTTTATCATATACTTACCTGTCCAAACAGATGCCTTATTTCCTACAACATGGAACATCAGGAAATCCCCCCCCCCCCCCCCCCCCCACCGAAAAAAAAAAGAATCATATGGACAGCGGGTAGCTCATGCTACCCAACGATCAGGAATATATATAAGTGCTCTCCCTTGAGCGAAATGAACTCACTTTCCTCCAAATCAAATCAGTTTTTGAGAAATATGACAAGAAAATGCACACTCACATACACAAAGTAATCAATGGTTTTTTTTTCCTTCTTTGTGTTTCCGCATTTGAGCACAGCTTGAGATATGCATGGTAAGAACACAATAAAGCAAAAGCAACAAACTTCCTCCCTGTTGTATAGTTATATACAACTTGAGAGAAATCTATTATAAAGACAAAGCAAAAATATTAAAACTTTTTTTTTCTAGTTGTACATTTTGAATAATGTTTGTGATAAATATAGTTAGAAAACAAAGCAAACTTGACAATTCATTTTTCTTTTCGATCTCTGTTTGAATGTTCAGTGTTGCAGATCATGTGTTTAACACACCAATATCAGAAATCACATAAAATAGTTTCTGACCAATATCAGAAATCACATAAAATAGTTTCTGAAGGCATAAATACATAAAGAAAAATAATCAAGAGCATGAACATGTACTAAACTTTTCCTTTTTTTTTTTTTTTTTTTTACTGTCTAATCTTCTGGGCCACCTCAGTGGCATTTACCTCCCTCCCCCTCCCCCGCTCATTCTAGTTCTCTGTCCACAGTCACACCCTGGTAGTCCCACCACAGGATACCAACACACCACAGTCAATGTTAAAGTTGTCGTAAGGCAATCCACCAGAAGAGACACTGTACTACTGCACAGTCACTTTGGTGGTGTTTAGCGGTGCCTGTTTTGATCCAACGTGCACAGGACACCCCCTATAACTATCCCCCCCCCCCCCCCCCCCCCCCTACTGACACCAGCAGCTGCCTAGCTGCAGGGCCAACCTGAGCGACGGTCCCCCCTCAGACACCAGCACATCTGTCCAACAGCAGTCTCCATGAACTTGCCGATACCGGCAACCTCAACACCGACTCACTAAGGCACAGACACAGACAGGATATCAAAGCTAAGGACACCAAGAGAGCATGATACGAAGCACCTCAGAATCTGACTTTTTTTTAATGCTGACTGATGAGGACGATGCTCTGTTGTTCCATTCTGGTTTGAGACTGTATGACAGGGCAGTGCTCCACCCTTACTTTCATATTATATCCCAGCATCAGCTAGGCACTACAGGTACAGACAACTGCAGTGTCGATCAGGAAATCTGAGCAACTCTCAGAGACGCATCCATTAAATGGAAAAAATCTGACTGTGCAGCCCAGTCTTCCCAACTGAACCTGTAGCAATTCAAACTATGGGCAGTTGCCAGACAGGGTAGAGAAGAAAAAAAAATTAATGGCTCTGACAGGAATCGAACGAATGACTTCCAAGCCAGGCATCCAAATGCTAACCACCCCGCAATGCAGGTTGGTAAGATGTACTTTTCTATTTTTCTTTTTTTTTTTTCGCGTACGGAGGCTGATACTCCTGCGGACACTCCCTGTATGGACAGGCATGAATAAATCCCATCTACCCAACAAAGGGAGTGGAGTTTTGTGTGTATGACCATTTTTTATCCCGTCATTAAGGCAGCCATACTCCAACTTAGAGGAAGGTGCATGCTATGTGTAACGTGTCATCCATACCAATGGCCAAACTGGCCTTCTCTTCCGAAAGTTGGTGATGGATTTTACATGTGTGCAAGATATGATTGCGTTCACACACAGAACCTCGGTTTATAGTCTCATTCGAAAGACTGTATGGGAAATGGAGTCAGAACCAATGTTAACTCTAAAGGAAAAATCCCCCTGTACCGAAATGGCCCGGCGGAGATTCGAACCCACAACCCCAAGATTACGAATCCGGCACTCTACCACAAGGCTATTCCGCTCCCAGTAAGAGGTACCAATTAACTGCAAAAGTTTTACCTGTTAAGCTTATTTCAGAGCTAGGCTGACATACATTGCAGAAGAAACAAATAGCCAATGTTCTGATTCTGAGCCTTACAAGTACACATAAGATCCTCCTCAAACTTTCCTTGTTTCTCATGCCAAAAGGCTTCACTCACTGACTAATTCATGACAACCTTATATAAAGCTCACACTCTCTCATGCTATTCCCCACACCCTCATCCTCTTCTCCTCTGGTCTCATATACACACACATACATTATTTCTCATACCTCTCTTCTCTCTCACACACAAATACTATTTCTCATACCTCTCTCCTCTCTCCCTCACACCTATCTCGTGTCTATACAAATTAACCATGGAGGAAGCCACTGACCAGCACTTTGGAGGTGTATCCACTGTTCACAGAGACAGACTCCACAACCAGATGACCAATATCCCCTCTTAAGGAGGAGAAAGCTGGAACGGTCTTGTAGTGAGTCCCTGCGCAGTGCAAACACACAAAAACACAATTTTACGAACACAACCACCTATTCTATGCTTTTCCTGCTAATTTAAAAATTCAAGGAAAACAGTCAATCTCTCTCAGATTAGGTGAATGCATCCTATAAACTTGCACTTTACTGAAGATCACAAGCTCTAAAGTTTCTGAATCACCAAATGCAACGATGGGAAGCAACATGTATTTCTTCCCTAATCAATATCAAGGTGATTTTCCTGTCCTGAAGCAGCCTCTACCCAAGCCTTCCCCTCCCTCGCGCCCCTGTGCGTGCGTGCGTGCGTGTGTGTGTCTGCCTCTGTATCTGTGTGTGTGCGTGCGTGCGTGTGTGTGTGTGTGTGACCTCAAAACAAAATGACTGACACTGACTGACTTCCTGTGCACTCCTGGATATCACCTTGTATGAAAGGATTCTGATTTAGCACAATGAGAGAAATACCACTGAGAGAACATGGAAAATGGTGCGTCTCCCCTACCCCCCATCCCCAAATGCCATCAAACTTAAACCACCTCTCTTCCATGTAATCTCACCCCCCCCCCCCCCCCCCCCCCCCCCCCACTTTAAGCAAAGCAGGCCACCAGCAAAACTGACCTCCTATGTAACTCTGCACGACCGTCATACGGTTGGTGGTTAGGGTTCCTGTCTTGTCCGAACAGATGGCGGTTGCATTGCCCATCGTCTCACAGGCATCCAAGTGACGCACCAAGTTGTTGTCGTGCATCATTTTCTGTCCACCATTTCAGTAAAGCTATGAGTATCAGCCATGTCATCCTGACCAGAATATTCAAAGCTACTGGTTGTTTACACAGCAAAACTGGTCAGCATTATATTGAGATAATCGATTCTTATTAACAGCACATTACAAGCATTATCAAGGACCTCTTTTTTCAATGAAATGAAATATACTGAACACTGGTCTTAAATAAGTGCATTTTATCGAATACTGATCTGAAATAAGAGCATTTCATATCATTATCAATATTACAGAATCCACTGCCTTTCCATCCCTCAAATAAAACCAGTCAAACTACAAAAGATAATCTATGAGGTGTTTCAAATAAATTCTGCTCACTGATCATACTGACTGCCCTTTAGAACAGTTTTTTCCACATTAAATCTAAAATGCTTATGTCTCTAAGCAAATGTCCGATTCAAACAAAGAGAATAAGATGGAAAACACAAAAGAGAAATGTTATTCCCATGTTAAATGGCCATATGTTTTGAAAGGAAATATACAGGAAAGACATAACAACAGATTCGAATGGCAAGCCATAATGACAGAGTAAAAATGCCAGGATCATCATTAGCTTGCCATAAATTGCAGTTTTCAACAATAATCATGGCTTGTATTTTTTCTAAACAAGGAACAAAAAAAAATCTAACTTCTGCTGTCTCGAAATCCAATGATTTCAGCTAGGTATGCATTGAACACACACATACATACACAGAGTCGCAAACAATCATATAAGCATGCACAAATAGATGCATCAAACAAGTATTTATGCATGCATGTCTATGCACACTTACACAGACATGCACCCACACCCACAGAGAAAACTGTTACACTTCCCAACCTTGACAGAGTAGGCCAGGGCCAGGGTGACAGCGAGGGGCAAGCCTTCAGGCACGGCCACCACCAAGACAGTCACACCAATGATGAAGTACTTGACAAACGTTTCAATGTAACGTGTGGTGGACTCTTTTGTCCATGTCTTTCCATCAATGGCAAACTCTTGGATGCAGAACTTGACAATGAGGATGACCACGGTCAGGACAGCAATAGCCGTACCTTAGGAAAAAACACGCACTGGTCAGGTCAGCAATAGAAACATACATCGCTCAGAGTATGCACAGAACTAGAAGACAGGGCTATCATTGTTGTGAAATTTAAAGGGTAAATGTAAGAAAGTGGAGCCTTTCAAAAACAACTTCTCACAATTCGTAAAAAGAAAATTACAACTGTGAGGACGAAGGCCTTAACTTTCCTGCAAGGCCTCTCATGGTGGGTACATCACCACGCGACAAGGTTTGATAATACTAGCAGACAAGACAAAATGCAAAAATGGAAGCTTCAGTCAATATGAAAATCACTGTGGACAATGTCTACACAAAATTCTCCATCAGAGATTTCAAGGAACACATTTAGGTCTTCCTCCACCTGATGGGCAGTAAGAGCAAACCAACAACAGCTGACTTATTATGGCAGGGATAACAAACCAGAGACAATTGAGAGAAAGCCAGCAATCCATGTCTCTTCTACCAATCCATGTCTCTTCTACCAATCCATGTCTTTCTACCAATCCATGTCTCTTCTACCAATCCACTTCTCTTCTACTAACCCACGTCTCTTCTATCAATCCATCTCTCTTCTACCAATCCATGTCTCTTCTACCAATCCACGTCTCTTCTACCAATCCATACTGACCCATGTCTCTTCTACCAATCCATACCAACCCCTGTCTCTTCTACCAACCCCTCTCTTCTACCAACCCCGGTCTCTTCTACCAATCCATGTCTCTTCTACCAATCCATGTCTCTCCTCTTCTACAAATCCATGTCTCTTCTACCAACCTATGTCTCTTCTACCAATCCATGTCTCTTCTACCAATCCATGTCTCTTCTACCAACCCATGTCTCTTCTACCAACCCATGTCTCTTCTACCAACCCATGTCTCTTCTACCAAACCATGTCTCTCTACAAATCCATGTCTCTTCTACCAAACCATGTCTCTTCTACCAATCCATGTCTCTTCTACCAATCCATGTCTCTTCTACCAATCCATGTCTCTTCTACCAATCCATGTCTCTTCTACCAAACCATGTCTCTTCTACCAATCCATGTCTCTTCTACCAATCCATGTCTCTTCTACCAATCCATGTCTGTTCTACCAAACCATGTCTCTTCTACCAATCCATGTCTGTTCTATCTACCCATGTCTCTTCTACCAATCAACATCTGTTCTATCTACCCATGTGTCTTCTACCAATCCACGTCTGTTCTATCAACCCATGTGTCTCCTACTAGTCCATGTTTCTTCTACCAATCCATGTCTCTCCTCAAACATTGAGGCAGCATACTCTATTCGAAACAGGTTGGCACTATATAAAATTGCTGGCTGTGCTGGAAGGGTAGAGCTTATTGTATCAGTCTCAAATGCGGTAAGAGAGGCTGATCTTTAACAAGCAATGATGAGACAGACTTAACAAAATAAACAGCTGAATAATGTCCAAAGACACACCTGTGTAACCAATCAAACAGCTGAATAATGTTCAAAGACACACCTGTGTAACCAATCAAACAGCTGAATAATGTCCAAAGACACACCTGTGTAACCAAACAGCTGAATAATGTCCAAAAACACACCTGTGTAACCAAATGTCAACTGTCTCATCAACATAATTAATCATCCAGTATCCATGGATTTAACACCAAAACCAATCACTGTCCAAGACATACTGCTATAACCAATCAAACACTGTTCATCGACCGCTGGTAGACAAATCTTATCCATAGAACTCACCAGCATAACCATCCATAGTTTTTGTTTTCAAAACATGCTTTTAGCCACATTTTGGCTCCTGTGGTCAATAGGTTACAAACATCACCTGGTACGATCCCACCCTCTGTAACCAATCACTCAGTGTCTATCGATTCATCCTCTGTAACCATCTGGACTCACCAGTGGTAACCACCCACCCATGGACTCACCAGTGGTAACCACCCACCCATGGACTCACCAGTGGTAACCACCCACCCATGGACTCACCAGTGGTAACCACCCACCCATGAACTCACCAGCGGTAACCTATCACCCATGGACTCACCAGCGGTAACCACCCACCCATGGACTCACCATGGTAACCACCCACCCATGGACTCACCATGGTAACCACCCACCCATGGACTCACCAGTGGTAACCTATCACCCATGGACTCACCAGTGGTAACCACCCACCCATGGACTCACCAGTGGTAACCTATCACCCATGGACTCACCAGTGGTAACCACCCACCCATGGACTCACCAGTGGTAACCTACCATCCATGGACTCACCAGTGGTAACCACCCATCCATGGACTCACCAG
>CM031615.1:45746910-45789410 GCA_018398815.1 Conus ventricosus | reverse complement strand
CACGCACACACACACACACACGCACACAAGGGCAATTAATAGACTTTGTTTCACATGAAAGCCTAAAAGTGTACCTTTCACTGTGTTGTGTACAAGTTGTCACTGCCATATTCAATTTGTTTCAGATCTACAATAATACACATTTAAAAATAGTGCAAAGAGTTTACCATGATAGTTTATGATGCAAAAAAAAAAAACAAACAAAAAAAACCATACAAGTAAGACTGTACTGTGCTAAATTTTCCGAGTAAAAATGATTTGTGAGAAGAAGTGAGAGAAGAAGTGTGAGAAGAAGTGAGAGAAGAAGTGAGAGGAGAGCGGAACTGACAGACTGAAGAATGACCTACCCACTTTGCCGCTCGCTTCATTGGACAGCACTAAAAAGGGGAAAAAAAACAACAAACAACAAACAAAACTTGTCATTGGAACACAGCAAAACAATCAATTCAAACAGGTTTCAATAAACGACAAACCAATTGGCAACCACATGCTCAGAATGCTCAACTGCCAAACCAACTGATCTAACTGAAAAAGTTATAATTCAAGGTTCTTGTCATAAACTGCCCATCTGACAGCTAATGACAGTCATTTTTTTTCTATACCTACCACTTCTATGCTTTCTTCTTCTCCTTTTTTTTCCAAAATTCATTTCATTAAAAATTTTCTTCAAACATCTACCAAATGAAAGCACACATGAACTAAACATAACAGAGAACTGTTCGCTTCTGCAGCAATGTTTGTCCTAAAAAAAAAAAAGAAATGCAAGGCAGCAACATCCCCCCCCCCCCCCCTTCACATTTTTGTAACAGAAAGCATAGACGAAGTAGATTTAGTACAAGAATTATGAAGAGTGTCAAGCTCCCAAAACCTGTCAGTACAAGCATCCTCCATTTTCCATACAACACATGACTATTAGCATTTGTCCCAGTCCCCAAGCAAAATACGTGGTGCTGTTAGCGGTTGACGTGACATGCATGCGTACGGATACCCGCTAAATGACCAGGTAAACAGAACTTGGAGAAAAGGACAGTCCCAGACCAACCAACACCACACACCAAAACCTACTGAGGTTATGTGAAGACACCATGGAGGCTAACTACACAGGTATGATGCACATCATCATCAAAGCAAAGGAGATCATCCGGGATGGCTACTGCACATGGCTGTTAATGTTAAAGCTTCAGACATGATCCAGGGTGAGGTTCTGGATACTGACTGATAGGACTGTTAATGTCAAAGCCCGTACACGATTATACAATAAACATCATTCAGCAAGAGCTGGTGAATTCCATGTGACCTGATTATGCAGCCTGACCTCAAACAATTCTTCTTTTCAAAATGTTTCACTTTATCTTTTTTTTTTCAGGGTCTGGGACAGAACGGAGCCTGAAGATTCCCTTCATATGGGAGGGAGGATGGGGTGGGGTGGGGTTGGTTGGGTGGGGGGTGGGGGGGGGGGGTGGAGGGTGGTGGAAAGAAGAATCTTATGCTGAATATTTTCACATAAAATTAGAAAAGAAATATATATATACATTATATAATGACTGTATGCACAGACAACATACACACTGCCACTAGATTTTTGGATAGCATCAAAATCCTGTCTGGCATAATCTCAACAACAATGACTACAACAGGATATTCCCCAAGAAATATCATTATGTTGATAGAGATGAATGTGTCAGGTTGGAACCTTCCCCAAGAAATCTCATCTGTCAGCAGATTTCAGCCTTTACTACAAACAAAAACAAGCCAGACAGTTCCTGATTGTGCCAACACTGAAACACATGCACTTGTGTGCAGGTGCTCATCTACAGAGTAGCAGTGCTGCCTCTCTGCTTATAAACACTCCCTTCATTTTCAGATCTGCTTTTGTCTGCAACTTTTTCCGCCCTCTGTCTTCTTATCTCCCATTAAGAACAACACCTCCCGCCCCCCCTCTCCCCAACCTCCAGTCTAAAGACCCAAATTCAAAGGATTTGTGGAGGAGGTTATTGAAAGGTGCCACTGTATTTACATCTTCATTTCACTGAATATTTTCTAAAAACAGTTTAAAGAGCGAACTAATGTTTGCTTGTTTTGTTATTGTTTTTTCTTACTTTCATTTCTTTAAATGTAAGCAGGCTCAACAGACCACAGGCTGGAGCTGACAGCTGGTGACACTTACTGGAGAATCCTTTTTTCCACAAGGAGAACACTATCTTTCCCCTCTTCAATCATATTCATGATTTCATAAGATGCGTTCAACCAGTTCACAACCGATGCACATCCTGATATGACTCTGAAAAGAAAGTGTTAATTCACCTTTGGATTAAGTCACTCTGGGAGTCTCAGTATTACTGAGGGTTTAGTTTAGTTCCCTTCTCTCATCTGTTTGTCCAGTCACACTGAATGTCCTGAGTGATGTGTTACTAAGCATGAAAACAACACTTTTAAGACATGCAAGTATGAGGAAAACTATAGTATCTACACCTGAGAAAACTTTAAAAAAAAAAAAAAAAAAAAAAAAAAAAAGAGCAACTAGAAAGGGTGGGTTTTTAATGTCTTTTTTTTTGTTTTTTGTTTTGTTTTGTTTTTTGAAAGGGGAATCTCAAATGTGGCAGAGAACAGAAAACAGTAAGTATAGAAAAAATAGGGAAACTCTTGCTCCCATGAAGACATAAATACACTACCATAATTCCCAACAAATACTGACTTTATGACACCCGAATGGCATAGCAGAAATGACAACACAGAGCATCACTGACCAAACAAGGAGACTGTGTGTTGTGTGTGCTCTGTGTTGTCATTTCAGTTAGGCAGTTCACTGTCATAAGCAGCATTTGTTTGTGGAGTTATCTTCATGTGTTTCTTTCTTTCTTTTCTTTTTGGGTTATGCCATATTTTCTGTCAGTTCAAAGCGACGATAAGCAGGTCACAACTGGAACAGATGTTACTGACTTCATTCAGATTTGAAACAGATCCTTTCTGATACATTCGAAGGAAATCTCCATATGATCATGATCCACATTCTTCAGTTTTAATAGCAAGTACATCCACTGCATGCATCCGTTAATATGAGTTCACATGCTGCCCACTCCGAGCTTTACACCCAGGCAGTATGACATGCGAACAGGGGAGGAGAGAAAGAACCCACTGCAAACCGTTTCACGACAGAAGCACTCAGCAGAAAATCTAGGAACAAAGTAAGGAGAAAAGCAAGACAGAGGCAGGGCGGCAAGAGAGAGAAAGGGGGGAGAGCAAAGTGGGGGTGGGGGTGGGGGGTGGGGGAGAAAAGCAAGAGAGAGACAGGGGGGAAGAGCAAGGTGGGGGGGGGGGGGGGGGACAGGGAATCAGATGTAAGACAGTATTGATTTTAGCATTACAATAGCTGGTGCCTCAGAAAATAATCAATATTTTGCTTCTACCCAAAGACCCCTTTGTCTAATGATGAAATAACTCTTGTATTTCTCTGAGGTTTCTCTATGATGTTACATGTGCATAATTACCTGACGGCAGATCAAATCATGCCTGCTAAATACTTCTGTACACTAAACTGAATATGTTACACAATCGTCTGCTTTATGTTCCCCATGCCACTGCAATGCACCATCATAATCAATGAATTGCACAAAAGAAGATTCAACACATAACAATAGGGATACCAACCTTATGATCATTTAAAAACACTGCATACATGTATATTTAGAGGATACACCATTCTCCCCAATACACAGCCTCCTTAACCAAAGAAAAGATCAGGGTTAAAACAAGAAAAAAAAACCTCCTACAGTATCCTTTAGGAAGAAGAAGAAGAAGAAGAAGGAGTATCCATACCAACTTTACCCCTCCTCCCTTACCAGAAAGGGGGGAAAACCCACAACAATAACAACAAACAAACAAAAAACACCGAATATATCCCCTCACTTCAGTTACAAACGCCCCGTCCCATACCCCACATCCGCTCCCATTTCTCCATATTTCCAGAGAACAACTGATAAGGGGTAAAGCGTAAGAAAGAGGAGGGAAGAGGGCAGAGCAGGACACAGGAGAAGAGGGGCACTCAGAGCTCAAACTGGTCAACTGGAAGAGCACCAAATGTAAATAGGTCATGTTCATGCACTCCAAACAGGGGGTATGCATGCATGTCAGCGCCAACATGTCACAATAATCAGTCACAATCCTTGGCTGAAAACAAAACTCCAAGACATTCGCTAATGAAAAGGTCAATCCAGTAAACACACTGATAACACAGCTTACTTATTTCCTCTCGACTCTCTTCATTCATCTTGCCTGCTAACACACCATCTACTTTCCTGTATGGCGGTCATACTGCGCCAGCTAACTGCCTCAGTAGTCAATCTTTGAATGATATTTATCAAATCAAATATTCATTAAATCTATACAAATGAGCACACACGCGCCAGCCAGCACCAACACTGGCATATACTCATTATTCCTTATATCTCTTTCATTCTCTCTCTCTCTCTCTCTGACACATAATGAAATCTCTCTCTCTTTTCTACAGCATGCAAGTACGAAACAGCAACAACACTTTCAGGGGGCCCAAAACAAAAGCCCCTGGACAAAGCCATAGTCACGTTCAAAGCAGACTCTATCAAAAGAAAGCAGAAGGCTTGTGAAAATAGTTCAACACATCATGACTACTGGGAATAGCGATGCCAAACACAGGTTCTTCTCCGTTTCCATCTCACTACATTCACAGCAACAGAAAGCGCAGGGCAAAGCTGTTACTTAATATAAAAAAAGCAGGTACTTCAAGGGGCAGGGACACTAAGGACAGACTGGTCAAATTTAACAGGGTGAAACTGGGGGGGGGGGGGGGGGGGGGGGGGTCAGGTCAACATCATTACTAGCAGTACAAGCACAATGTTATTGGATTACACAGTACAAAAGGGAAGTGGTCATCTTTTCATAAATCTTACTCCTCTGTTACTTTTTTTTCTCTCTTAATACCACCCCCTCCCATTCCTACTTCCCACAAAATTATATATGCAAGTGCAGTAATCAATAATAGTTGCTAGGCATATAAATGAACAAATAACTGCAAAGCTCATTTTGCGTTCAGTGTTTATTTCTTCTGTCAAAGCAGGATCATAATTCATACAGCATGTTCAGCGTATCGATCACCAAATTTAGGCAACAATCACTGAAAGAACATGGAAAAAGAAAAGACATTCAGTTACAATCAGGTAATGATAAATCTTCTCTCTTGTGCTCTAGTGCTAACGCCTTCACAGGGATTTATGTCCGTCTGTTGCTGTCACAACACTGCGCCCAACACCAAACACACTCCAAGCCACATCAGTGGTAGTAATGACGTTGACCAGAGCGTCCAAGGGTTCCCAGGAACCAGGGGGAGAACAGAAGGGAAAGAGAAGGAGGGTGGTGGTTATGTTCACAAAACTGTACTGTGGGTGGGACAGTCAGTGGACACACATACCAACACTGTCACCAGTGTCGTCAGAACAGGACATCACAGTTCAGGCTCCTTCACACCACTTCCCATTTTCTATCCCCCCCCTCCCTCACCCCCCTCCCTTCCTCTCACCCAAATTCTCCCCTCTCTTCGCCCAAACCCTACCTTGCCTTTCCCCCCTCCCCATTTCCTGCCTTTGTAAGTGTCCCTCCTGACATCCTCATTGATTTAGCTTTATATCTGTGCACTGCTCTCACTTTTCCTTTCCATGTTACTCTCCTTCACAGACTCAATGCCATATTTTAGGCTAAAAATAACTGAATGGCTGAAATCCAAGACTCGATCCTGTTCTGTCACATCTGAACTCAATTCACGCAATACTGAATCCAGTCATAAGCCAGCAGTTATGCAGTCGTGACTGAGGAAAGACCCAGGAATATATGTCAATTACACTTTTTTTTCAAAGGCTGAAATATCGAAGAATTTGGTAGAGCTGATTTTCTTGCCTCCTTACTGAAGACAACTGCGCGAAATGCAAGAACAGGAAAAGAAGTAAGCAGCAAACAGGCAAAGGAAAGGTCAAATTCCTGTGCTGCCTGATCTGCAGAAAACTCGGAAATTTCACAAGCTTACATCAACTTTTTTCCTCTCCCATATTTTTTCCGTTATTTAAAAAAAAAAAAATAAATCTTTCTTTTTCATGTTTCACTTAAGACAGAAAATCTGTGTCATTCCCAAGCTTTGACCAAGGGACAATCCTGTTGTATCAAAGCAGCAGCGGCTAAACATCAAAATCTGACACCAATAAGCGGATCCACATCCTAAACTGGATTCTGATCTGGTCTGAGATAAAACCAGCAAACCACCAAATTCAAATTTTTCTTGGAAAAAGGGGGGGGGAGGGGGGGGGGGGGGGGGGGGGGGGAAGGAAGCCAGAAGTGCAGTTGTGCTCCTTCAAAGTGTGGGACTGTGCACAACACTAAACTGAACAGGAACCTGCCTTGGCGGACAGAGTCTGGCAGGTAACCCCCCCCATGACTGCAGATCCAAACCTGACTTCATCCGTTTTGACATTATACTTATATTCTCTCCACACACCACCTTGGGCCCCCCCCCCCCCCCCCCCCCCCCCCCCCCCAACTTCTAACTTCTCCCACATGGACCCCCCCACCCCCCCCCCCCCCCCGACTAACCAACGCGCGCACACCCCTTCCCCCAAAACCTTCCAAAAGGGAAAGGGCCCATTCTGCCTTCCAAAAAAATTTTTTTTTTGCAAGTGCCCTGAAAAAGTGGAGTTAAAATGCACTAAACAAAGAAGTTAAGTTAGAAAAAAGCATGTGGTCAAAAAATAAACAAAACGAATGAGGGTTGTAGACACTTAAAATAAAGAAAAGAGAGAGAAAAAAGAAAGAACACTACACTGACATATGTGATATAGATGTGGCTATATCAGTGTAAGCCAGGGCCAGAAAGACAATCTGCCTGGTACAAGCTCCGTAGCTAACTGTAACAACATCATAAAGAACAGTTTTTTTTCCACATAGTGTTGACACATACAATTATGCAGGTGCAAATTGAACAGAGACCAGGACGTCGAATCTGGTAACAAAACACAATTTGCACTTATGAGGTTCTGTTTATTCTTTAAGTATTCTCTGTTTCAGATTCTCCACCTTCTATGCCTCCCCATGAAAACATTCCCCCCTTCTGTTTCTGAAGAGAAAAACTGTCAAGATGACTGCAATGCAGGTTGTTAATCTTTTTTTTTTCAATTCAGAATCCCCCATCCCATCCACTCTCTACATTCCTTTGCACTGACCCCATGAATATAAGATTACTCTGTTTCGTTCGAGAACTATGCCCAAATAAAGCATCATTACCCCTCCCTTGATCATGTTTAAACTGATCATGTCATGGAGAACTACTTGCAACCTTCTCTTACTTACCTTCTTTTACCCACTTGTTTACTGTTTAACTTCAAAGTCAAGAATGATTTTTCAAAATCATGATGAGGATGGATTATTTCTTTAAGAGCTTTTGAAAGGACCTAAAAGGACCTGGGAGCTTTAAAAAGAACCTTGTACTAAAATGCAAGGACGTTTCAATGAGACAAAAAGGATTAAAGAGTTTATTATGACCAATTCATTTTTTAAGGACTTAAAAAAAAAAGCCATAAAGAGTCCCTACAAACCCTGTACAAACTACCTTCTAAAACAAACAAATACAAGATGCAAAATCTTCAGACACATGAACTGAAAATCTTCAATAATTTTTTTCCCCATGGAGAAAGAGAATTCGCCACTAGAAGTTTTAACACTGATAAAAATGTTTCTGTTTGCTGTCCTTCAAAATTATATGGGGTTGAAAAAGTTAATGAAGTCCATGTATTCTTTTCATTGTAAATAATGTTAACATTTTTTTTTTGAATTCAAGATTGGGGGGAACAATACCAAGCAGATTGCCAAAGTCCCATAAAATTAAGAAGACTGTCAACAGGGTGGAAGGGGGGAGGGGGAGAGGGGGAGGGGGAGGGACAGTCCAGTCTGGCCAAACAGAATGAATACATATTAGCGAAGACAGAGAAAGAAAGACTGAGAGACAGAAGGAAATTTAAAAAAAAAAAAAAAAGAAAGAAAGAAAAAAAAAACAACTGACAAATAAGACAGAGAGAGAGAGAGAAAAAAGAAATAAACTGCTTGACAAGCTCATCAAAGAGCACTGTATGCCACACTGGCTACAAACAATGCAGAACACGAATCAGTGTGGAGGGGGCCATTAACACCCCAGGGGAAGGAGTTAAGAGAAGGGAAGGGAGGTAAGTTTCAGGATGACAACTATACCTTTGACTGCCACTAGGCGCACATCATGTGCTTTCCCCGCGCAATTTAGTTAGCCATGGACAGAGCAAATCACTTGCCTTCAAAATCAACACACTTTCAACACAAATCAATTCAAGTTACAGGAGGTCACTACTCAGGGAGACAGTATGCATTGTCAGTATTAACTAGAATGTCACTCTGACATGAGTCTGATATAAACCTGTTATGCAGACTGGACAGGCTTAGTTTTTGATGGCGATCTCATGCATGTACACATACTTTCTTTAAAAAAAAGAAAAGAAAAGAAAAGATAGAAGACTGCAATCCTCCACAGCAAAACCTCAACTCTCTTATCTTCCGTAAGAAAACTGGATTATGAGAAAGATTATCCAATTTATAAACTCTTTGAGCCTATCCTCCCCATGGTTATTTGTGGTTCCACACTCACAATGTGATACATAAACATCACTGTACATTTTGCACACAAGAAATTTTGATAAAATGAAAAAGCAAGAATGAAAAGTTAATTTCACATCTACACTGAAAGGAAAATGTCGTTTGACTAACTACCGGTAATGTAAACTGGTCGTCTATTCTATCTAGCAGCCGGCATTTTGTAAATGAAGACAACAGAACTGATACGTTACAAGCCTATTGATCAAGAATAAAACTATAGCTATGGGGGAAACCAATAATGCAATGGCATTCGTTTCTACAAGGTAGTGCAAGGAAAACTCTCTACCAAGACAGGTTCCTGATCAATGTGTGAAAGTGAACTTTTCAGATGCAAATGGAAAAAGAAATTAGAAATCTCAACTGCAGCATGTCGCCAATTATTCTGTGAAAACAGAGCTTACTGATATAAACCAAAAGATATTTCTTTCTGATTCCATGAAATGTAGTTTCTAGGGAAATATTTTAATATGTAGCCGTTTTGAAGAGCTGAAGCAAAAAAAAAAATCCAACGGTCACATTAGGTTACTGCAAACACATGAATTTCTGCTTACCTCCACATGGGCGAAAAAAGGTTTATGACTTGCCATGGAATGTACTGTGTGTGTGTGTGTGTTGTGTGTGCATATCTGTGTGCGTGTGTGTGTGTGTGTGTGTGTGTGTGTGTGTGTGTGTGTGTGTGTGTGTGTGTGTGTGTGTGCACATGTGAGCATGTAGGCCTGCTTACGTGCATGCGTTTGCACATGCATCAGAACAAACCTGAATAATGGAACAACTATAGCGTGTGTCTGACAAACTGAAAAACAAATTTTCTGCATTATCTCCAGTATCACTGCTACCACTGCAAGGGTAACAATTGTCATTATAATCTACATTATCATCTTCCATTCTGTACTGCTGTTATTATGGTTGCCAGTCACCACGTACACCGATTCCTTTACAATCCCTTACCAGCATCAAGTCATTAAACACTCACTGAGGGATGACAAATCATAAAGCACCAGTAATTAATGTGTTGTTGTTGAAATCATCAACTCGATTAGTTCTGCTTTTCACCCACACCAAAAGCCCCATCCGGAACTTATATCATTACATGCTATCATACACTGTATCTTGAATATAATTTGCACATTGCTTGGTAACAATGCTACTTAACAAAAGTATAACTAACCAGGGCATTTGAAACAAACAGGGAGCTGATTTGCCATGGTCAAATATTTTGTGATGTAAGATTATGTGCATTTGTTAACTATTTCAGAATCTGGGCATTCATTTTATATATTGACATTTTCTCATGAATATAAAACTTGTTTCATTATACAGGTATTATCTTATACATAGTCAGGATATCTACTAGGCATAGAAATGAAGAGGCCATACTTGTAATTCATTCTACTTAAAGAGTTGTTTTTTCTGCACTATATCTTTTTGCACACATTGCTTTAACAAGAGTTACGCATGTTTATGCAGTTGGTTGTGCAAAGGAAATATACAACATAAACTCTGAAAACAAAATTAAATCAACTGGACATGCAAACTGAAGTAAACTCATTCCAACTCTTTTTTCATGTGCTCTTTTTTTCCTTTTTGAAACATTCTTGACATACAAACAGCACAAATGTCACTACCTCCAACACCTGAAAATAAAGGCAAAAATACCATCCTTAAAAGTACTCTATAGTCATCTTAACATAATCCTAAAGTCTGGCACATTTCATTTCAAAAGATCATTTAGCAAACTGGATATTCAGAATTCTTTAATTTCAATTTTTTTTAAATCTCTCCACACGCACATAACTTAGCGATGCAAACCAATGCACCACAGCACACACAGAGTAGTGGTTAATACTATTACTTTAAATCAAATATCCAAAGATCACAAATGCACCAAGACTGTGAACTGCAATCGTTACATGCTGTCACACAATGAACAGGTCAAGGTACTTTCAGGTTCAGAGAATCATGTCCAAAGCCAGTGTGGTTCCTCAAACTGTCCAAGTTATTCAAAGAATGCATGCACTTTGGTCTAGATGTGTGTGCGGCAACAGAGAAGTATCATACAGCCGAACAGTGGCTGATGCATGCAAGAGTGCTTACCAGCTTCCGAGTCGTCCTCTCCTTTCTTCTTCTTCTTGGCGGCGTACTCATCGTCTTGAGATGCTCCCAGGAGAGCGAAGATGATGCCTGTCTGGGAGTTGACCCCCACAGCAGTGACCACCATCTTGCCACTGCCCTCCATGACGTGGGTGCCTGCAAGACAATCTCTACCATCAAACACCCGTCAGATCAGGCCATGCCGGCTGCTCTGGCAGTGTGTTCAGCACCAATCAGGGTGAAACACAACCAACCACTCTCAGTACAGGAATTAAGAGGACAGAAATCAAACAATGGCACAGGAACTACAGGTGCCATTGCCAAGGGATTTTCTGAATGGCCTCCAGGCTGTGACCTGGACTAAATTCATGCTGGGACGATAATGGACTTCCAGCATGAAACACTCACTTCAGCAAAGTGAACAAGCCCTCAGCTTCTACCTTCTCATGAGTAGATGTCAGGTTCAAGATCTGCTACTGGCTCAATAAATCCCAACCCTGGACTATTAACCTCCCCTCTGATTCCCCCGGGAGGTTTCATATTCCTACCACAATGAATTCTTGTACTGATATTACAAAATTTGGATGGAACTTCCAAGCCGAATCATGTCTCCAAGTATGTTTTTATTTGTTCTGATGGGTGCATGGATGGTGGATAAATGATTCTTGATTAATATTTCAGTTCCAAGAGTGAACTTGATTTTTCTGTTTTAAACTTGGATTTGACTTTGTACCTGCATTTTTTTTTGGTTTTTTTTAGTTCTAAGAGTGAACTTGATTTTTCTGTTTTAAACTTGGATTTGACTTTGTACCTGCGGTTTTTTTTTTAGTTCCAAGAGTGAACTTGATTTTTCTGTTTTAAACTTGGATTTGACTTTGTACCTGCGTTTTTGTTTTGTTTTTGTTTACATCCTATCACCTCTGGTATGGCCACTGCAGTGGGCTCAGCCAAATGCAAACAAGCAGAACCTGACTTTGCTTCACCCCAGATGCCGAAGGTCAAACAGCTGGCTGTTCTCACCTTGAACAGCCACTACACCAAAGACTGGATGGTAAACACAAGACTACAAGCTTTCCTCTTAGGCGCCATCTTCAGACTTTGATCTCCAAAGCAAGGGCTTCATAAACTAGATGAAGTAACTTACTAGTGACCTTCCCCAACTCTTTCTGCAATCGCTGGGGTCAGTCAATAATCAATCCGCCGACCCTACAGACAGCAATGGAAAACGAACGCACACACACTGAGCCAAAGTATTTACATATCCTCCCTTTGTTTACATACACTGATTTAGTGATGATAAATTAAGTAATGATTTTTAAATACTATCCTCTTGACTGCTGCTGATCAATGTAGGTGTCAACCTTCTGGAGTAACATTCTGAGCCAGGAGATGAACAGGGTGAGGTGGGCTGAAGAGGGGCCATTTTGGATTTTCACATAAAGTATGGTTAACACATAACAGCTTCAGCTCACGAGCTTGAAGTTTAAACAATAAACACAATATCCACAACATAACATTGCCGTCATTTATGTTACAACATCTGGGCTTCGGTCTGCAATACTCCCTCAGCCCTATTCAAAAACGACACCCAAAACCCCACTTTTTTTTTTTAGAAAATTTTTTTGAAATTCTGGAGAGAGAGAGAGGAGAGAGAGAGAGAGAGAGAGAGAGAGAGAGAGAGAGAGAGAGAGAGAGAGAGAGAGTGAGAGAGGGGATCTGAACTTACTTTAAACTATAAACAAATGAGGGAGGGGTGGGGAGAGCGAGAGACAAAGACAGCAAAACCGATATGCACCAAAGTTGAAAACCACATCAGTGCAAAATCATTCTTATGGTATTCAGTGTATGTATATGCACCACATTTTCTCATCAGATTCATGGTAATCTCCAGAATGGCCATGGACACTTTTCAAAGAACAAGAAAAATCTCATGTCTGAAGGAATCTGATACATACTTCGCAACAACTATCAATTCCATCTCAGTCTTATATTACACCTCATATCCCTCTCTCTCATGAAAGAATGCATACACACACACACACACACATGTACATACACTCGTACACACTCGGAGACACACACAAAATGAGAAACAGATCTCTGAAGAGGTACATCACGTGTGTGACAGTGGTAGTGATTATAAAATCCAATATAGCATAAAACCTTTCATTAGACACATGAGTAAGTACTAGTTCCCCTGTTCAACTCTGGGTGCTGAAGTTTGTTGTAAATACTTCAATATCACAGTATGTGTCTAACAGAAAAACATTTTTTGTTGCCTGGAACTGTTGAAGTTGGTTTGTTATAAATAGTTTTATGTCACACATTATCAACCTGCCACGAAATTACCTTTTCCGATGCTCAAATGTCGGAGCTGAACTCTGTGTTATTAATAGATGTACTTCTCATCTCTGTACTAACAACGCGTCACATGACTGGCGGCAGCGACCTGATTTCACTTCCAAGCTGATGTGTCTTGCTGCAAATGAAAGGCTGGGGAGGGGGAGGTGGGGGGGGGGGGGGGGGGGGGGGAAGCTTTGCAGAAGATTATTGATCCCATCTCTACGAGAAAGTGATGACGAAAGCGACTGGGAATAGTGCGCATAACTATGATGTACTGAATATCTTACCTATGTTATATTTTGTACCCTTTACTATAGACAGTGTTAGAAGGTAACCATTTAAAAGCTGTTCATCAGCTGTTCACGTCTGTTAAATATCAAATGATGGCCTTCTGTGAAGTCAATATCTAGCCTTGTCTCTGGGTTTTTAACATAAGTTTTACAACAGTTTAAGCTAAATGTTCATTACCATTCACATGCCACTTAAGATTTGTTCCTGTCATGCATTCCATCCCAACTGCATTTATCAGTATTTAAATAAACCTTTTAAACTACTCTTACAATTTTCCCCATGACTTTTAGGACACAGTTTAAGCATGTTTTTTGTGAATGTACACTTCTTTCTTTCGTAGCAAAGTGCACTGCTCATTAACCAGTAAGTGAACTGATAATACAGATGAGTTTTGAATCTGAAATTAATTTACGTAGCAGGGCAACCTCGTTTGTTAAACAACTCAGAGACACCAATGATGTGAACAACTAAAAATTTCTGCTGCACAGCAAAAACCAGCCCGGCAAAATAGTTGTCTTTGGCTGCAATCCCTGCAGGACTGACGAGTAAACTCTTTTGTACTAGTTGTTCTGGAATGTAGCATTTTCCACCATTACCTAATTTTACCCACCACTCTCTGCAAGAGCTTTTCAACATCATTATTTCTGAAATGTTTATCTGGCTATTTTTGTTTGTAAAATAAAAGGAAAATTATAGTAATCACAATAATGAGCTTTTCCTTCTCATGATAAGAGCAATCATTCCTCCACTTGTGTCCCTGAAGTTGGTGCACAACTGCAATAATTGCACGTGACCTTACTGTATAGCATTATTGCTACACTGGGACTGAAAGGGTTACAACAGTGTCCATACAAGGGTTAACTACACCTCCTTGACAACTAAACCTTCTGGTGCGCAAGAGGAAGGAAGAGCTCCTTCCACGTGTCCACGGGGCTGCTGGTTATTTGATTGTGTCAGAGAACAAGTGACTGAGCAGTTGGCTTCAGTGCAAATCACACGCACTGCCTTCCTTCCCTTTCATTTTTTCTCCTCTGCTACTTCAAGGTTTTTCCTTAGCATGAAACCCTAGTATAGTGTTGTCTTTCTGAGAGAAAGTATCATCGTTAATAAGTGAAACATGTCAGCAGCACGCAGGCACTGTTCTTAATCAAAGTGGAAACAACAGACCTGATCCCTTTGTTTCTTCCTCTTATGCCAGCGTCACACCAATGCACAGCAAGCCATCATTGTTTCATGTCTGCTGACTAGTCCAAGTGTCATATCACTACTGGAAGTTCTTTTATTTAACTGCTACTTTACATACGAAGGGCAACTGCAAATTTGGGGGTGGGGGATGGGGGGACAAGAACATTTTTTTTATCCACATGTTCCTGGACAAAAAAAAAAGAAGAAAAAGAAAGAAAGAAAGCTGGGAATTTCTAGCCCTGCATACTATCTTCAACTGTGCGGTCACCCACATTTTACAGAACCAGTCATTCTACTGACACATGAGTGTGTCTGTCTAATCTTGTTATGAGATGTAATAATTATCAGAACTTGTCTGACTTCTGACATGACTATTATCCATGAACAAGCGGATCTTCTTCTTCATTTTTTCTTTTTTTTTCACTGTAGAGTATGTTAATGAGTGGTACTTATGCAGCATACAGTAATAGATCTTTTCCAACCTTCAGAACAGATTAAAAACTCATTTGTGACCAGCTGCTGTGGTGTATAATGGTTCCGTTAATATCATCAGATGCATACATTTGTCAGTTTTTTTCAGTCCTTGCTGGCATCTGCCCAGAACGTGTTGAGGATGCTAAGCAACTGACCACAACCACAGGTGCCTGCACCTCTCAGGTCTGACTGATTGCAGGATATTATGACAGGAGGCACACCCAGTGCAGTCCACAGATGTGGCATCTGAGCAGAATGGAACTGAATAACATCATACACATCATCCTCACTATTCTTCATAAAAATAAGCTACAACTCTAGATCACTTCAAACCCTACTACCATCAAGGAGACTTCCATTTCAATTTTCCCTCAGCATTTATGGAAAGTTTCATTAGCAGGTGTCTTCAGTGCTAGTAAATCTTTGGGGCACTGGCATTTGATGAAACCAATGTGAATATTTTCATACTAGCTCTGCGGTTTAGCAATAACTGTCGTCAGTATCAGCTTACTAAAAAGGACGAGTCTTATGTACGTTGGATCAGAACATGCACCATTAACATCAACCAAGTTGATTAGCAGCCGTGCCATGTCTTTACTGGGTGCCCCATCATGACCTTATAACGATAACTCCCTGTGGGCTGCTGGCTCTGGGGCTGTGAGGAAACAGAACTGGGTGTGGCTGAGTGGATGAAAACCAGAATGAATTAAGTAGTAGCAATGCCATAACAAGGAGATAGACAATGAGACAGAAAAGTCTGCAACAGAGTAAACGTCAAACTGACTGGATGCGTGAAGCTTGTGTGGTGGATAACAGTACAACTTAACTGCAAATAATGACAGCTCAAAATCAACAAGCTAAGATAGAGGAACTCCTCATTAACTGCTAATAATAACAGCTCAATATTTACATGTTGAGATCCTAGGACTCTGGCCAAGGGTGTCCACATGTGCCTGCACAAGACAGGTGACAATTATTTTAAGAAGAAATCCGGTTCTCATCTCGTGAAACTCAGGAATGTCACATCACTAAACAAAGGTAAACTTAATGTTAACATCAAGCACAGAGTCAGCAAACAGTAGCAGTGACCGTTTGAATGTTATTCAACACTGCTGCTAACCTGATAACAACATGGGGTCCGTGTTCTCTCCCTTCTTCACATGGTCAGATTCTCCCGTCAACGAGCTTTCGTCTATTTTTAAATCGTTACTTTGGATGACAACGCCGTCCGCTGGTAACAGATCTCCTGTAAACACAAATGTTACACACGTGAACAAAGAGACATAATGAAGGTTTTGCATATTCTAACAGTAACACCCACCCATCCAACACACACACAGACACACACTCAAACAGGAAAAAAAAAAAGGCAACTTGCCTATTTCCACTGATAGTTTAAAGTACTTATCGCCAGTGAAATCAAAGTTTTAATCAGCACAGACAAAGCAAGATGCATCACTGAGCAAAGATAGTGCATCACAACATCTTCGTTCCCTTTGGGATAAGCTACTGTGATAAGACAACTGTATATGTTCAGTGAATTGCGGAAACAATAAAGTCGTTTAAAAATCTGCTGATCTCATACCACTTCACTTGCTTAATTCATCTTCAATAATTAAATGCACAATGCCTTACGCTGCTATGCTTGGAAGCATACTACTTATCAGCCTTCATTCAAGTCTTAATCAGATGTTCATTTTCATCTGTTCCTCTCCTGGGTAGACATCAACTTAAAATTCCTCATTCTTCATAGCATGTAATTTGTTGCAAATCTTTTTTTAATTTTTTTTAACATACTTGTTATCAATATGTAAGGCAATAATTGTTACTGATATTGAAAATATTGCTGAAAACATTTACTACAGATGTACGGCCAAAACAGCACCGGAGTTAGCTTACAGCAGGGGATGTCTGGAAAGGTGTTCAAAATCAATATTTATTGTCCTGTCAAGTTTGGTTGTGCTAGCACTTGTAATTAAGAAGATGATGTTTGAGTTTAACATGGACACGCAGGCAGACAGACAGACAATAGAAGCAGGATCATAATAAAGACTTGTTTTTATTGCACATACAGAGAGACAGAGAGAGAGAGAGGGGGGGGGGAGAGAGAGAAAGGAAGAGAGACTGAGACAGAGACAGAATGAGTGAGAGAGAGATAGCGTGCGTGCGTGCGTGCGTGCGTGCGTGCGTGCGTGTGTGTGAGAGAGAGGAGAGAGAGAGAGAGAGAGAGAGAGAGAGAGAGAGAGGAGAGAGAGAGAGAGAGAGAGACAGACAGACAGACAGACAGAGACACAGAGAGAGAGAGAGAAGAGAAAGACTGAGACAGAGACAGAATGAGAGAGATATATAGCATATATGTGTGTGTGTGTGTGTGTGTGTGTGTGTGTGTGTGTGTGTGTGTGTGTGTGTGTGTGTGAGGGAGATCTTTCCATAATTTCTAAACTATGAAAAAAATGAGCCAAGGAGAAAGAAAAAAATCAGAAGAAAACAGAACAAAAGAATCTAGGAAAATAAAAAAATTGTGGAAAGTAAAACAATCAGCCCAATTTGTGCACATTTTTGTCTGAAAATTGAAGGTATCTCTGCAAACAAATAAACACATATCATTTATTTCTATGTTAAAGCAGTCAATCCCAATGACAAACGTATACTCATCTATCACATCAAAGAATATGACAGTGCCAGGGAAATTAAAAACAGAAACAGATGAATAGCAGTAAAATAATTCTTGGCCTCTTTTAAGCACCAAAACAGACAAGGAGAGGAGAGAGAGAGAGAGAGAGAGAGAGAGAGAGAGAGAGAGAGAGAGAGAGAGAGAGAGAGAGAGAGAGGGGGGGGGGTCTTACTCCACATCCCTATCAGAATCTGCTCAGACAAAACTGGTAATAACTTGGAAAATTAGTACGTTGGAAGACTTGACAAAATCTTTTTCCAGTGGATTCAAAGGCTGATATTGTAAAATTGGAAGACTCTTGGTGGGTGGGTGGGGGGGGTGGGGGGGGGGGGGGGGGGGGGGGGGGGGGGGAGCTTTTATGAATTCATCAGGTTATGTTGAAACAGAATGACCCCCAAGAACATCTGTTACAGATTCAATGTCTGAAAATAGTGAAGCTGTTACAGAAAGACTCAAATAAAATCTGTTATGAATCAAAGACCTGATCTTAAAACAAAGACAAAATCTTTCATGAAACCAAAATATACACATGACATGACAGAAAGACTAAACAAATTCATAAAGATGTATGCATGCATGTGTGTGCCTATGTGTACGCGTGAGTGCATGTGTTTGTAAATAAGATAAGATAATGTTGCTTATAGCCCAGCCGACTGCAAGTGTTTGTAAATGCAAATGCATACATGCATGTCAGTGTGTGCATGTTGTGAGTGTGTACCACTGTAACAGAGCATTATCATGTGTATACATGCCACTGTCTGTGCCTTCCGACAACAGTAGAGGACTTGTCTACTACCTGTGTAGGTATAACTCTAAAACTGATATGACGGGGTTCCCAAAAATCTTAACTCATACATCGTCTGTTCACAGCACAACCACAGATCTCCAAAACTGCGCCCCCCCCCCCCCCCCCCCCCCCCCCCCCCCTTTTTTTTTTTTTTTCTTTAATAGAAATTTCCAGTTCAAATATTCACATGTCTATGTAAATGTTCTGTGCGCTAAGATGTCCATGACTTTCAAGAAAAAACCCCAAAGATCTCTGTAGGTTCACTCATTGATGGAAATTATGACAAAAAAATATGCTTGAAAAGACAGCCAAACTACATAATCAAAATTCCAACTGTTTTTGTGTGTGTGAAGAAGCATGATTTTCCTCCCTCTTTCAGTTGTCTTGCAGCAGGCCTTGACATGCAGAAAGACTGGCTGGAAGAACCAAGCCCTAACCCACCTTTGGCTTTGTGTTTGGTTGAGGCATTCTACATTCGTTTAATCACTGTCAGCATTCACTGTTCCAACAGCCAGTTCAGGTTTGCGCCATAATATGCAAGATACTGCAGTCTTTTCCCACCACTGTCCTAGAAGGCTGCAGTATGTGGCTTTTTACCCAGTCACTTTTTTGTTTTTCATTTGGAACCACTTTCAAGCTGAACAAGGCACAGTCCTTTGTGTGGTTGTGGCATACAAGAAATGGATGAGAGTCTATACTCCTACAACCATTTTTTTTTTAGTTACAACATCAATAAACATGTATAAGCAAAAAAAGTACTCAAAACTGAGGAGGGATGTGGGGGGGGGGGGGGGGGGGTGGATTAGATTATCTGAGATATATGGTTGTAGCTCTGAATAAATAATACATATTCAAACATAAAGAGGAGGGGGGGGGGGGGGGGGGGGTAAAGGAGGGAAATTCATGATATTAGATACATGGCTCTGAAAACAGAATACATACTCAAACATAGACACATCTACACCAATGTATTGTACACATATTCCCAACACTAATGTATTTACTTCATTAACACTATCACATGATCCCCAAATTAAAAAGAACCGTCAATCTAAGATAAGATAAGATAATGTTGCTTATAGCCCAGCCGACCGCAAAGGGCCACATCAGGGCTGTCACCACGTTAAAATCAACTCACCAGTCATTAAAAAAAAAAAAAAAAAAAAAAAAAAAAACCCAACTTTCACACATCTCGTTAAATGACCTCGTCTACAAACGCACCAGAAACTTTGTTAAAAATCTTTCTGCCGTAAAATCTTAAATCAGATGAAAAATGTTAATCTCTCTCAAAAACTCAAGGATCACGTCAGGCGGGACATCCCTGAACAGGATCTTCATGGACTCCGCTGTAAAATGTTTGTGTCTCACATCGTGCAAGTCCCAACACTCTAAAAGAACATGTTTCACTGTGAGTGGCGCATGACATGGAATGCACCACGGAGCTTCTTCATTCTTTAAAAGGTAAGAATGGGTAAAATACGAATGGCCGGTGTGCAGCCGGCACAGAACCGTTTCCTCTTTACGACCTCCCGACGTAGATGGGAGGAACTCCTTAAGGTTTGGACGGATCTGAAAGAGTTTGTTATTCGTCTGTGTGTTCCAATCCTCCTGCCAGAGGTCTCTCACATAATCGTTAATTTTCGGTTTCACATCTGAGCAGGGGATATAAATGTTGGACAGTTTTTCTCTTGTGGCGTTCTTGGCTAAACGATCAACCATTTCGTTCCCGCCGATGCCAACATGACCAGGAACCCAAGCAAGAGTAATGTTGTAACCGTCCGCCTTCAACTTGCTAAAAAGTAAAAAAAAATTAAAAGTTCTGGATGCTGAAGGTTGCGGCCAGCTATGGCCTCCAAAGCTGACAGCGAGTCCGACAGAACCAGAAAATCCCTCTTCGAAGAATGTGAAATTATCTTCAAAGCCAGTACCAGAGCGGTAAGTTCAGCAGAATAGACAGAAGCATTGGAATGGATATGTTCCAACAGTATCTGAGGAGGAGCCCAGGGCAGTAGGCTGCACAGGCCACTCCATCTTCAGACTTGGAACGTCAGTGAAAACTTTTTGATAGGATGGGAATTTCGAACAGAGCTCAGCATACAACGCCTTGTACGCCAGAGAGCTGGTAGACTCTTTACGAAAAGCTGCAAGATCGAAACGAATCTCTGGTGTGAAAAAGGTCCACGGAGGTTGATCCGGAAACTTGGAAAAATCCGACACAACTCCTAGGTCTAGACCTGCATTCCGCATGTGAGGCTGCATACGAAGACCAAACGGCGGAATACAGTTAGGGTTGGTTTCGAATTTGTTTTGAAACTGAGGGTCAAAGACACAGTCATAGGCAGGATTCTGCGGTTCTGAGAACAGTCGGATATAATAATTTAAAGACAGTTTCAGCCTGCGGTTGGACAGTGAAGGTTCACCCGCCTCTGCGTACAGCAGACCTGCCTACCTCATGTTATGCTCATCAGTACTAACCACAGAGATTTTCAGTAATTTTGCATTTTCCTTCAGTAATTCCACGGACGCGTAATACACGGCGTTTTTGAACAAATAATGTGTACAAAACTCCAACTACATTTTTAACAAAAAATATAAACAGTAAAAAAGGAACAAAAACAACAAAGCAGAATTAAAATACCTTGGGATGATGGCTAATGACGGACTCGGGACAGGAGTTTCAGGTCAATTCAAAGGTGATATACTTGACAGTTTGTAACTTACACAGCAGTCACCACAGATGACACCACTGATGAAGAACCTAATGTACAACCCCCCCCCCCCCAAAAAAAAAAAATATATATATATACAAAAATGTGTGTGTGTGTGTGTGTGTGTGTGTGTGTGTGTGTGTGTGTTGCACTAAGCCTTGTATTGTGCCTGCTGCTTGGAGTAGGCACTCTTGAGATGGGACAAGGGACAAGTTGTTTTCGCAGATCAGCTCACACAAGTCTTTCTGCGTTGGTGATCTTCCGTGTGTGGGTCTGACGGCTGCTCTCGCTGGATTTCGTAAACAACGATGTGATCTTCTGACTGGAGGCACTCGCAGCTGTCTCTTTGTGCATTTTCCCCGAGATATGGCGCTTGCAGTCATTTGCTCCCCATTTCCGATGGAGAAGTCTGAATTGCACACCGAGCAGTATACAAATCCAGGTCCATGTTTTTTGGATTGCAAAAGACAAGGCCAAGTCCGCGTGTATTTAGGCCTACTTCGGAACACTTGCTTCTTCGCCTTCTTCGTTGTGGCACAGTGGTTTTCGAACCCTCGTCGTCGGTTTCATGCAAACGTTTAGAAGATTTCTCCGCCATTTTCACAATCGCCGGCAAAAAATCGGTTGAAACTTTGTCTTACAATGGCTGAACAAAAGGCTTCGAATGGCGCGCACAGATGTGATGGCGCGTCGTGTTGGCCCACAGTAGGCCTACCACATTGACCAATCGCAAGTTCCGAACCATCTGTGGTTTCGGCTTGAGTCAAGGGAAGTTACTCTGTGGTCTCGGAAAGGTCTAGCAGTCGACCATTTTTCGAGTCTGGAATTTGCGTAGTTTTTCAATTTTCTTTTCCGTAATTTCGCACGGAAAATCGTACCTCCGTAATGGGGGGTTAATTTCCGTAAGATTACGGACGATTACGGAAGGGTAGGCAGGTCTGGTACAGGTTGTACACAGGGGTGGTGCGGAACGCTCCAAGACAGAGACGAAGCCCTTGATGGTGGATAGGATCCAAGAGTTTGAGGTAAGACGATCTTGCGGAGCCGTACACAGCACAGCCGTAGTCCAGTTTGGAACGGACCAGGGCTCTGTAGAGGTGCAGCAAAGTTTTCTTATCAGCGCCCCAGTCGGTGTGCGCTACGACCCGCAGAATATTCAGTGCTTTCTGGCAAGAAGTTTTGAGGTTTTTGATGTGGCTGAGAAAGTTGAGTTTTTGGTCAAAAATAACTCCCAGGAATTTGGCTTCTTTTACAACTGGAATGGTGGACTTGTCCAGACGAATTTCAGGATCAGTAAAGAATCGACGAAAATTGTGGAAATGAATTGACTGAGTTTTGGTACGGGAGAACGTAAACCCGCTTTCCTCAGCCCACTGTTGGATTCTGTTGACACAAAGTTGGAGTCGACGCTGTACGCTGGCGTAAGAAGCTCCAACTGCATACAGCGCGAAGTCGTCAACAAACAGAGAGGACTCAGTGCCCTGGCTTACCGATTGGACAATGTCATTTATTTTAATACTGAAAAGGGCTGGAGAAAGGATGCTCCCCTGAGGAACACCCAACTCCTGCCCATGGATGTCAGAGAGTGTGGTGCCAACACGCACCTGGAACTGTCGATCGGCTAAAAAGTTCTGAATGAACAGAGGCAGGTGACCCGAAAACCAAGTCTGTGCAGGTCCATGAGGATTCCTGCTTTCCATGTGGTGTCGTACGCCTTTTCGAGGTCGAAAAAGATAGCAACCACATGCTGCTTGTTAACAAAGGCGTTGCGGATGGTGGTTTCCAGACGGATTAGATGGTCAACCGTCGAGTGGTACTTCCGGAAACCGCACTGTTCACTGGCCAAAAGACCATCGGTTTCCAGCTTCCACATCAGACGGGAGTTGACCATCTTTTCCATCAGCTTACAGAGGCAGCTGGTCAGAGCGATTGGGCGATAGTTGGAAGGGTTGGTAAGGTCCTTTCCAGGCTTTGGAATGGGAATGATCAGGGCTTTCCGCCAGGAGGGCGGAAAGGACCCTGTGGTCCAGATATAGTTATAAACTTGGAGAAGAGTCTGGAGACAGCTTTCTGGAAAATGTTTCACAACCTGATAATGAATGTCATCCAGACCAGGGGCAGAATCAGTGCAGGTTTGTAAAGCTAATTTGAGTTCAACGATTGAAAAAGGAAGATTATAGGTTTCAGAGTTGTCTGATGTGAAATTGTATGAAGATTTCTCTCTAATCTCTTTGTTTCTTAAAAAGACTGCAGATTTATTTGAAGATGAGTTCTGTTGGATGGTGGAGGCCAACAGATTGGCAACAGCTTGTTTGTCAGTGATCAGAGCATCGGCAAGTTTCAAGTGATGAATGGAGGGGTTGGTGTTCTTCCCTTTGATTTTTCTAATGATGTTCCAAACTTTTTTCTTGGAAGTTTTAGATGTCAGCCTGGAGCAGAAGCTTCTCCAGGACCGACGTTTACTGATTTTAAAAGTGTATCTCGATTTAGCACGGAGTTTCTGATGGGCTCGAGCGTTGGGACCCGAAGGTCGTTGGTATACCCGACGCTGAGCCCGTTTGCGAACTTTGGAAATTTGTTGGCAGTCTGAATCGAACCAGGGTGTTTTTGGCATTTGAAGTTTATCGGAAGACACTGGAATACAGGCTTTAGCACATTTGATTACAGTGTTAGTCAGAGATTCCGCTGGGTCTGGACTCTGAAAAAAACCAGTGTCCTGGAATTCTTTTGAAATAGTGGTTGCAAATAGATCCCAGTTTGCTTTCTTATAATTGAGATGTTGAGAGACAGAGGCGGTTTCAGTTAATATGGGCTGTAAAAGAACAGGGAAATGGTCACTTCCGTGCAGATCGTCATGGACAGACCACTCATAGTCCAGGACCAGCGAGGGGTCACAAACCGACAAATCTAAACACGAAAGTGAACCTGTGGAAGAGTGGAGGTAAGTTGCGGATCCGTCGTTCAGACAACACAAATCCAAATCCGAAAGGACATCCTCAAGTAGCAGACCTCTGGATGACGAACTGACACTACCCCAAAGAGGATTGTGACCGTTAAAGTCACCCAACAGCAAAAAAGGTCGAGGAAGTTCTCTTATCAGACTGACAAGGTCCTGACGACAAACCGGGACTGAAGGAGGTAGATAAATGGAACAGATTGTGACAGTCTTGTGGAGAGTGACTCTCGCAGCAACAGCTTGAAGGGAGGTAGACAGAGCGACAGGACTATACAGTAGAGTTTTGTGTATGAGAAGGGCAACACCGCCCGACAGTCCCAACGTGGATGGTTGTGCAGGTTTTGAAAGAATATTAAAGCCAGAAAAAGTGAAGGTCTTCTGGCTTTGAATTTGAGTTTCCTGAAGAGCCACGACGGAAGGTTTTATAGATTGACACAGAAGCTGCAGCTCCTCAAAGTTGGAATTTAATCCACGGATATTCCAATGGAATATTGTACTATCCATGGTGCAGAGGGCGAAAAGGAGAGAGATCAGGTCATCTCCTCATCAACATCTGTTTCCAATGGAGTGAATTTATTTTTTAGTTTCACTGGACTGTGTTGGTCTTCAGACCTGCTGGCAGACTTGCCAACAGGTGAAGAGGGTCTGGGTTTGGGCGACGGTGGAGGTTTCTTCCTCATCTCCACCATCTCCACACTGGGTTGAACTCCCTTGCCCGCACGGGCACTGGACAGAGGAGTTCGAGGGGGAATTGCTGGTTTTTTAATCTGCCCAGCAGCAGATGTTGTAGACTGCTGGGCAGTCTGAGGGGTGGCGGATTTTTTGCCTCCACCAGGGGCAGTCACTTTGGGTTGGAAGGTGGTGGACCTGCTACCAACAGAACTGACAGATCTTACTTGCAATGTCTTCGAAAACATGAATTCATCAGTCTGGCAGCAGACTGACTGAGTAGGGACTGTGGGAACTTTCTTTACAGCCGAAGCATAGGAAGAAGCTGTCGGCGTCTGACTGCCCACAACTTGTTTCCGGGCTTCAAAAAACGAGATCTTCTTTTCCGTTTTGATACGTTGTATAGCAGATTCTTGAATCCAAAGAGGACAGTTTCGTGAAGAGGAGGGATGGTCGCCACCGCAGTTAGCACAATGTGCCGGATCATGACACGGCCCATCATGGGTTGCCTTGCAGCAAATACCACACACCTCCTGCCCAGAACAGCGGTCCCTGACATGGCCAAACCTCTGGCACCGGAAGCACCTCAACGGGGACGGCACATACAGCTGAACACAAACATTCAGATAGCCTACTTTGATGACCGGAGGCAGCACAGGGTTGCAGAAGGTCAGAAAGAGGGTGTTGGTGGCCACTCTTTCTGCACCCTTCTTTACTGTCACCCTGCGCACCTCCGTCACACCCTGGGACGCCAGCTCCGATTTGATCTCTGCCTCTGAGACACCAGATAAATCCCGGCAGCGAATCACGCCTTTCGATGAATTCAATTGTTTGTGGGGAGTTACCCTGATCTCCCTGTCCACTAGTTTAGTTGCCTTTAGCAGCTGTTCAGACTGTTTTTGTGATTTGCATTGAATTAAAAACGAGCCATTTCTCAACCTCTTGATGGACCGAGGGTCACCTGCTATACCTTGAAAGCCCTTTTGTATGGCAAAAGGGCTCAGAGCTGAAAGGGGTCTTTCCTGCTCCGTCCCCTCCATCATGAGCCAGGAAGCCCAGAAACCTGTCTTCTGTCTAACCTCTGTATCGGAATCACTGTCTGTTTGACAATCCCCTGAAATAGGGGACGCTGCCTTCCTCTTCCTTTTGGGGGGAATGTTTTTGGAAAAAGCCATATTGTGTTTATTATGCTTCACCTCTCCCTTACCCACCCACCTTGGAGTCCAACTAAGGGGCCAGGGCCAAGAAACCAATGTCTTGACCCCTTCCAGGCTTCGGGAGAGATATACGACAAACAGAAACTACCAACCCTATCCCCCCTGATCATGCTCAACTCCCGGGAACAGAGAGCTGAGCACTGCAGGGGTTTACTTGGCCAGCAGGGAAACTGCCTGTCTTGACCCAGCCCCAAAAAGGGGAGCTGATTAGTACACCTGGGCCAAAGTGTACTCCCTGTCTAGGAGAGGTCTGAGCCAAAGTGATGTGTTGAGAGCACCGGCCTCCTCAGGCACTGGCCCTCTCAATCACCAGGATCTCATTCCCCTCCGACACAGGTCGCACCGCACGGCAAACACGGCGGATCTTGAGGAGACCACAGAGAGAAAAGGAGTGTGCAAAAGAAGACTTGAAGGGGAGACGAAGATAGAAAAGGGCCAAATAAAGGCAGAAAACAAGAAAAGGAGAAAGGCGGGTTACTCTTAGTCAGGATCCTCACCTTAGCCTATCTGACATGGGAAGCCCTACCAGGGGCATCAACTCCTTACCACGTTACGCTTAGGCCAGACAGCATCCTGGCTTCTCGGACCTAGAAGCAGTTTAAAAAACCAGCCTATCTTTAAGTATTGATGCCCCCGCCAGCAAAGCCTAAGGGATCACTGGACCGCGCAAGCCCTCCGACCACGACAAGGTCGCAACCCCCGGAGGGAACCGTCAATCTGGATGGCCTTAGGAAAGAGCAAAACAAAGCTGCGCCATGGCCCCCACTGTTTCCTTCTGTTTGCAGCAATGCTGAGAGATGCTTTCAGAGATTTCAAAAGGGATTTATATATAGTTTTATAGGGATGACAAACTTTTTAATCTGCAGCATCTTTAAGCCAAAATGAGATAGTCTGAGGCCACATATTGCACATATACCTCTTTGCAGACACTGATGTTTGAGGCCACATATTGCACATATACTCTTTGCAGACCACTGATGTTTGAGGCCACATATTGCACATATACCTCTTTGCAGACCACTGATGTTTGAGGCCACATATTGCACATATACTTCTTTGCAGACCACTGATGTTTGAGGCCACATATTGCACATATACTTCTTTGCAGACCACTGATGTCTGAGGTCATATATTGCACATACACTTCTTTGCAGACCACTGATGTTTGAGGTCATATGGATTGCACATACTTCTTCGCAGACCACTGATGTTTGAGGTCATATATTGCACATACTTCTTCGCAGACCACTGATGTTTGAGGTCATATATTGCACATACTTCTTCGCAGACCACTGATGTTTGAAGTCATACATTGCACATATACTTTTTTTACGGACAATGGATGTTTGAGGTCATATATTGCACATATACTTCTTTGCGGACAACGGATGTTTGAGGTCATATATTGCGCACATACCTCTTTGCAGACAACTGTGCACTGACAACAGACTCCCATGTTTCGACCATCTGAGGCCCCCAGAAAGAGAACACGGACAAGTTCCAATATTTTTGTACCACAAAGAGCAAAAGGTATCTGTGGACACTAACATGACACACAGAAACAGGGGGAAAACCACGGCATCAATCTCTCTTCCAAATCTGCACGGCAGTGGTTCCGAGTGCATTGCTGGATTGCTATGTGAACTGGATCATCTACTGAAGACTTATCCAACACTTCGAATGATTCTACCAGCAAGAGCGCAAGACCTGTAACATCACGTGGCAAGACAGTGTCCCACTTTAACATGTAAGCATCTGGAAAACTGTGAACGTCACAGCATCAAATGCCTTCTCGGGAGTCAGCAGCACGGGACAAGTCATGGGCATGGACTGAAGGACAACAGGATCCCCCCAAATACTCCTGCATGGCCAGTTAGAGGAGGAGCAGTGTTCATGAGGTACAACAACGCACTGAGGGCCGATGTCCAGAGCTCCTAGATGGACACAGTCACCTGGAAACATACCGCCTGTGCCAGACCCAGCTGAAGACACCTGGAGACACCTGTGCCATCAAGGCGCCAAACCTTTCCAGCTGTACACAGCGCTAACATTCAGGCCAACAAAAACCACAGAAAGCATGGTCCAAGCTGGTTGAACTCCTTCCCCTGCAATCTCTGTGTGCTTCAACGATAGGTCTTCACTCCCACAAAAGGCACTTTCTGACCAGTGACCTGCCTGCTTACTCAACAGTCAATCCAACAGGATATTCCATCAATGCAGCATTTACTCATTGGTTTATTCTCCTTTCCACAATTTCTTTTGGCAAAAAGTAGTAAATGTAACATGAAAGTGTAAGCACACAAAAGTAAAACAAAAAGAAAATGTTTAAATCAAATGTCATAGGTCTTAAACTCTGCATGCAAATATCCATCAATAAAACTAGTTAATACTGATTTGCATGGTAAAAGAGTCAGTAAATGAAAAAGAAGAGTGCGATATGATGCAGGCCCCATTTCAAACAATACATAAAACATATGTATAGACGGAAAAAAAAAGAAAAAAATGTGGGCAAAAATTGGAGACTGGTGACCACACACACACACACACACACACACACACACACACACAGAGAAAATGATAGGCTCCTACCTGTTTGTCATTGCTAAATATATAAACTTTACATCTCTAGAATATGAACATTACTTTTAATTATGCTGGTATGAACTAAAAATTAAATATCTTTTTAAAAAAAAGAAAAGAAAAGGAAAAAGCAAAAAAGTGTCAGGAAAGCTGGACCAGTGGCGTCTGCAACCTGTCTATCTGATCATAAGCCATGACTCGCCAGGTAAGAAGCCAGACCACCCTCAGCCTTGAAGCTGGAATACTGGCTGCCCAAGTTATCCAACCAGATAAGATAAGATAATGTTGCTTCTAGCCCAGCCGACCGCAAAGGGCCACATCAGGGCTGTCACCACGTTAAAATCAACTCACCAGTCATTTAAAAAAAAAAAATTAAAAAAAAAAAACCCCAACTATCACACATCTCATTAAATGACATCGTCTAGAAACGCACCAGAAACTTCGTTAAAAATCTTTCTTCCGTAAAATCTTAAATCAGATGAAAAATGTTAATCTCTCTCAAAAACTCAAGGATCACGTCAGGCGGGACATCCCTGAACAGGATCTTCATGGACTCCGCTGTAAAATGTTTGTGTCTCAAGTTATCCAACCAGAAATCAGATTCAGCCAATTGAAAGCCAGACTATATTGTCAGTCTTCATATGAGTAAGACATAGTTTGTTTGTTTTTCTCCCACGAGTGCAGGCTGACAAAAGTTTCTATCCGTCTCCAGGCATGAATAACTTGCCTGGTAATTTGAGATAACTTTAAATTCTACAAAGCACCAAATGAAGAAGGAACCAGCAAACAATTTTTCTTGTCGTCTGCCATTTTGTCAGCATGTCACTGAGACTAGCGAATCTGTATGCTCCACTCTAAGTGGCAAATGATGATGACGTTATAAACATAAACTAAAACGATAGTTCCAAGACATAAATTCTACAACTGTCATGGTGACTCTCCAAGACTGGTAAAATGATGAACTTCTATTTCTCTGTAAAAATGTTTCAAACACTGCTCTAGTGTGCAGGCAACAGAATTAACACTTGCCTAATACAACTGACTGCCTGCGTAAGGTAATATGGCAGCTGTGACTTGCCATGCTTTATGCTTGCATAACGGATAATGGATTTCTCCACCAATAAATCCTTGTGCAGCTTACACTATTAACTGTTAATCAGAAAAACAAAAGTTACATCCAGACATTCTGACAATATCTCAAGAAAATCTTGCTGATCCCAAGAGTTTCAAAGCACAATCTTACTGATCCAGTGACAACTTTTATTTCAAGTCTGTTCTAAAAGACTTGCAGCCCTGTGTTTAATACAACATAGGAAGTCACCAATTTGCTCTTTGTAAATGCTTTCTGTGCCACTTTCATCATTCAAATTGTGCGATGAGTCCATAATGCTCCCAATTTCTTCCCAAAGAAAGTGTTAGCAGCCAAAAGGCTTCACAAGACTATCTTTCAAAGTACTAACTATTAACAGCATAACTACAGAATACTGACATGAAGCAAGAATCCTATGGCTCATTTTGCTTCTGTTACCTTAATTTACTTGACCAGGCAGCGGTTTTACAATAATACATGACATGATTTAAAACCTCTATGAACAAATGTATGCTTGTATACATGTGTGTATACAGTATCTCTCTTTTCACTGCTGACTCAAACAACACACACACACGAGCATATGAAGAACACATACACAAACTTACCGTATTTAATTTGGCAGATTTCTCCCACTAGTATGTCTCCACAGGAATCTGATGCAACTCTCCATTACGGATCACAGAAAACCTATGGTCATGCTCAATTTTGCTCTGGAGTCCACGGAATTGCTTCTCCTTGCTCCAGTCATTGAAAGCAGTCACAAGCACCACCACAACCACTGCCACCAGAATGGCCAAGCCGTCAATCCACCCCACTTTCTCCTCCAGGCTGCTGTCTGCCTTGGCCCGGTAGCTGTCATCCTCGTTTTGTTCCTCTGCACAAGTCCAACACATGCAGGTGTTATTTTCCTATCTTGATACTTTTTCTCTTTGTCTTCTTTTCCACACAACAGAATCGTCCTTTCATACATTTGGTTTGCACCTTGCCTATTTGTCTTCAACAATATTAAATGTAAAAACACACACAACTTGAACTGTTTATTTGGCCCAGCCCCTCTTGCATTCACCTTCATCAAATACAGAACGGAAGAAAAGTGATTTTCTTGGCATATTTCATTTCTGATTTCTCATCACATAGAAACACCCACACACATGAACTTCACATGATAAAACTAAGACAGTGGGAGTTGGTAATCACAGCATTCTGTCTGTATCTTGTTCAAGTTCCATGTGCATTATTCCACTCCAGCAAGACACTCTAGCTGTGTCATCAGCTTTTTATTTACAGTCGCTTGCTAGCCATGATTTTAGCTACATGTGCTAATGGAGAAATGGATACACAGAAAATAAGCAGGGATGATCGGTAAGTCACAGCTCTTCTCTCTACTGCAGACATTTAAAACCTGGAATGCATTTTTTGTAATGTTTATGCAGTTGACAAACATGCAGTTTTAAAATTTTACAATGGCCTAGACATTTACTTGAGGAGCCTACAGTATAACCAACAGACTTTATGAGGGTGGCATACTTATGGGACTCTCTGATGCTTTGTACCTGTGGAAATAACTTTTTCTGCCTGTGCGAACATTGTCATAAAGCTGTGTGAAGCACATCACTTTTTTCTGCCTGTGTGAACATTGTCATAAAGCTGTGTAAAGCACATCACTTTTTTCTGCCTGTGTGAATATTGTCATCAAGCTGTGTGAAGCACGTCACTTTTTTCTGCCTGTGTGAACATTGTCATAAAGCTGTGGAAGCACATTACAAATTTTTCAAACAGATTCACAGGCAAACAAACATAAAAGCTTCTAATATTCAACCTCACTGTGCCAGGTCTTTTTTCCCCCTCTCATGCCTACAAGCAGCTTTTTTCCTCAACCGTATCCAAGTATCAACAAAACTCAGTTCATTTTACTCCTTGGCCTGGTGGTGTATCCTGGTTCCCTGTTGTTGCTCTGTGATGTGAAGTCCAACCCTTTTTTTACTCTTAAAGGTTTTCTTCTTTTTTTTTCTTTATCTTCTTACTTTCCTATTATCTTTGGAGTGTATAACATAGGTAACATGGAAAGCAATCCACGAGATAGGATCCAGACAAGGTATTTAAACTGCTTTTACAGATCTCTCAATTCAGTGTTCACGAGAAGTCATACACCATTTGACAGTCAGCCACAAATGGACAAGGTGTCAAAGTAAAATACATTCCATGTGCTTCAGAATGGAATTTTCCAAGTAAAACTGAATAGTTCTACATCTTTGTGAGACCATGCCTTGGTGATGCGATGAAAATTGCTACTTAAGTTAAAAATATTACAAGGTAGGATTAAAGTTGGCTGATATTCAAATAACTGACGACAGAAACATGAATTGAAAACTATCAAAAAGGGAAAAACTTGGACAAGCTAAAGCAGCTTCTGAACAGAGGTTCAAAAAGAATCAAGAGCATCAGAAAGTCCCCTGAAAATCACATTTGATCATTTAGTCAGGATCCTTCCTCATGCTGCAGTCCCTGGGCATGCTACACTCTTACCTTCCTCCTCCCCCTTGTAGAAGGACAAGCCCAAAGAGATGATGGCCGCTACAATGAGGATGAGCAAGGTCACATCCTGCAAGGCTTCCCACACCAACCGCAGGAAAGACTTGGGAGGCTTGGGAGGTATTACGTTGGTGCCATACACTAACTCACGATCAGCACGGTCAAGGTCTCCTGACAAACCTGAAACAAAGCATAACATGCTTGTGACAGCTCAACTGTTATTTCTGCATGACTTACTTTCTTTAAAACCGAACATGCCAAGCTGCCCATTTTCCTTTTTTTACCCCCACAACCATACATATGCTCTTAATCTGAAAAACCAATGCAGCTGGTTTTTTCCTTTTTTTCATACATATCCCTCAAAATGTAATTATGTCACTCTCTAACATCAAAAGAATAATAATTCAAGACATCTTCATCTTCAGGGCTCTGTATTGAATGTGTTTGAGTCATGTTTTTACTTACATTTACACCTTCAAAAAAGTTTAACCTGAGGTATAACCATCCTTTGTAAAACGATCAGTGCGGTATGCTACTACTTGACACAAAGGTGTGGGGAATACTGATTTTCAAAAGATGTTAAATCAGTCAAGCTTCTTATCTTTGTTTGTCTGCTTCATGATGTGTTCCCCCCCCCCCCCTGTTTCTGGGCCCTGATATGGCCCCTTGTGATTGGCTGGGTTCAAAACAACACAAATTTTCACTATGAATGAAGCACACACGAAGGCTACCTAGCATCACAAACACATCTTGCATTCTAAAACCTGTAGCAAATATAAGTAAGTCACTGCTCATGAAAACAAGAAAACACCACAAACATCACGCCCGTCCCTTAGTTTTGTCACACTACTGTAATTTGCCCATTACCTTGTCATTCAACCATGTCACCAAACTGATTATCTGACACATTATTTAATCTTCTTTTAATGTACAAAATCCAAAATTATATCAGTTCAGTAAAAACGTATGCAGCTGTAATATCTGTAGTTGTATGTGTGTGTGTGTGTGTGTGTGTGTGTGTGTGTGTGTGTGTGTGTGTGTGTGTGTGTGTGTGTGTGTGTATGTGTAGTCTGAGCATGTGTGCATGTGAAGATTGCATGTATGTACATATGCATGTCAGCATGCACACAACTATGTCATGGCAAGCTGTAACATGCTTTAAGATTAAAGGGTACTCTCTTTGGTTTTAAAGAAAAAGATCCGTTTCTTCCATGACACAAAGGAGCATTAGAAGACCATATCAATTTTGACAACTGTAAACACAACTCTTCACGTCAGGCTATGCATGCCAACATGTGCAGACACACCACAGGTTATCTGCATGAAAAACACACTTGACAGTATGAGAATGAAACTGAAGAAACATTGAAGTGATAATATATGTGAAGAGTGTGTTTCAAAGTGAGGTGACTGTAGGTGGAAGCTGAAACAATCTTTAACGCCTTGTGTTTTGTCTTGTAATTCGTTCGTCCCTTTTGTCAGGCGGAATAGTAATTTTTCCTTTAAGAATGTGAAGAGTGAACGATATTATCTGATCAGTATGATGCCTCCACCAGACATGGATAAAACCATGTGCACTGACATAATTTCCATACCTAAACCTGACCAAATAGGCCAACTTGCCTATTGCTTATGGAGGCACATCACAGACATGTTCATCAGAGATATTTCAAACCACTGTGCATTTCCACTTCAAAATCAGCTTTTAGGCTGACGTTTGTTTCTCTTTCCATCCACTAGATTTGATTCTATACTTTCGTTCACGTTCCTGGCCATGCTAGATCCTGAATCCGATTAGTAAGGCGAAGTCCACAGTCCATCGCAGAGACCCCAACAGTCCCCACAGCTTCTCCTGGACCCCAAACGGACTGGGCCATGTCCCTGTATTGTTTCTCCAATCGCTATGGTTGGGCCCCTTTGAGGCTGAAGGCCCTGTACTGTCACCACCTGGAGAACCCCGGGATGAGCTTTCCAAGTCTGCAGCCCCTGCAATAACCAGACTGCCAATGATAGGGGACTAAGAAGCTAGAATCTGAAGCCAACCTTGGCAGATACTCTCAGTGAGCACAGAGCATCCTGAGGGTGAACATGGCTCTCCAGAGACGGTCTGCATCACAGCCAGACAGACTGTATTCTTGTGAAGAACCGGAACACGTCTGGTGTCAACACAGCTAAAACAAGGACATGTTGAGGATCTGACATCGTTGTAACCACAACCTTGTCTTGATGAACTTTAAGTACATTTGAAGAACAACAAAGAAAACAGTCATCTGGTTATCTCTCTGTACAAACTGAGAAATCCTGACACAATCAGCCATAGGAGAAAATTCACCCCTCTATGCCACCTGGAAGAAAACCTTGAAGCCTTCACCAGTTCAACCAAGTGATGACTTCAAAGGCAAATCTAGGAATAAGATGATGGAAATCAAGCCCACAGATTATAAGCAATAAGTTGGAAGTATGTGTAAACAGAACTTAGAACTGCTCAAGACGACTGACAGGGAAAAAATATGAACATGAGGATCCTTAAGGAAATGAAGAATGGAAAGCAAAGCTTCATCAAAGAACAGAGTGAAGGCATTGAGAAAACAATGAAAACAATGACACAAAAACAGATTTCAAGATGGTAAAAGACATGACCAAACAAAAGCGAAAGTCAAGTCAGCACCAATGAGGACCAAGACCACAGCTGTCTCACACAGGACAAAGGCATCATAAAAAGCTGGACAGAATATTGCTCTACTCTACAACAAACAAATCAAAGGAGACCAAAAAGTGTTAACAGAGCAAGATTCATCAAACGAGGATGACTTTCAACTACTCCATGAAGAAGTCTCAGCTTCAGTGACGTACGTCCCTAGAATGTGGAGAAGCTGCAGGCATTGACCACATCCCTGGAATGTGGAGAAGCTGCAGGCATTGACCACATCCCTGGAATGTGGAGAAGCTGCAGGCATTGAATGACCACATCCCTGGAATGTGGAGAAGCTGCAGGCATTGACCACATCCCTGGAATGTGGAGAAGCTGCAGGCATCGACATCATCCCTGGAATGTGGAGAAGCTGCAGGCATCGACCACATCCCTGGAATGTGGAGAAGCTGCAGGCATCGACCACATCCCTGGAATGTGGAGAAGCTGCAGGCATCGACCACATCCCTGGAATGTGGAGAAGCTGCAGGCATCGACCACATCCCTGGAATGTGGAGAAGCTGCAGGCATCGACATCATCCCTGGAATGTGGAGAAGCTGCAGGCATCGACCACATCCCTGGAATGTGGAGAAGCTGCAGGCATCGACATCATCCCTGGAATGTGGAGAAGCTGCAGGCATCGACCACATCCCTGGAATGTGGAGAAGCTGCAGGCATGGACATCATCCCTGGAATGTGGAGAAGCTGCAGGCATGGACATCATCCCTGGAATGTGGAGAAGCTGCAGGCATGGACAACATCCCTGGAATGTGGAGAAGCTGCAGGCATCAACAACATCCCTGCAGAACTGTTGAAACATGGCAGAGAGGCAATCAGATGACATTCTGCCACAAAATCGGACAAACTAGGGAGTCAGTCGTCCATGCTACAGACTCAATCACCAATCGTCACCCTTCCCAAGGAAGGAAATCTCCAACACTGCTACAACTACTGCACCATCAGTCTGATCTGCCGTCCCAGCAAGGTAAGGCTCATTCTGATTGGATCAGGCATGTCAACTTCCTGAAGATAAAAAAGAAAGGGGAGGGGGGGGATGGGGGGGGGAAGAGACTGCAGTAAGGAAGAATGGAAGGTGTAATAGGGAAAATACAAGTTGTGCTCTTGAGCAGCTGTTCCTAATAGGAAAATAACAGATTTGCCACTCTCAAAGATATTTTCAGCAAGTTTTCATTCAGATTTTGTATTCATTGGTAGGGGGGGAAAAAAAAAATCAAACTGAGGTGGTGTTCTGAAGATGTCCAGCAACAAAAACCAGGAAATAAACTTGAGAAAAAAAAGAACAAATCAGCAGGGAACAAACAGCTTAAATAATGACAACTGACATGCCTGTGGATTACAACCACAAGCAGATGTCATTAATGCTGAAGAGCAAGCTAGATATCGCAAAGACAGAGATACCATTGAACAGATCTTTCAGCTGCATAACCTTGGGAAAAAAAAAAAAAGCAAAAAAAAAAAGCTTCAACACCAAACGGAGTTCAAACATGTTTTTCATAGACTTCAAGGAGGTCTTTGACAGAATCTGGCAAGAGGTGCTATGACCCACAATGACGACATGTTAAAGGTCTACTTTAGAGATTTTCGATAATTTGTTAAAAACAGGTCTACATGTCATATAACTACAGTATGGTATTCATTTTTCAAAAAAAGTCGCCGGATGAATTTAATAGATAAAAAACGAGTTTTGCACACCTGTTCAAACCCCGCGCGGTAGACCGAAAACCGTGACGTCACTTGATGGACTGGCCGTCAGCCGCGACCTACACAACAAGCCAACGCCAAGTGAAATCAACACGAGTTGCGATCCCCCCAAGTCTAAAAAGTCACGAGGGGGTGGCAGATATTGTGCTGTAGGCGTGTGCAGCAGCTCAGCAGGAGACGGATATTCTTTGCACACATTTCCATCTGATCCAGATACTCGAAAGAAGTGGATTCGGTTGGTGCAACCATGCCGGGCCACCAAGTTATTTTTACCACGTCAGTTCCAGCTGGACCACGGAAACGAGCTGTTCCGACAATTGCCGAGCCCGTTCGAGTGAATCAAAAACTTCGTCTGCATTGTGCGCGTATACTTTGAAGGCGGAGTGGTAAGCTCGTACAGATGAGTACAATAGTCGCACGTTTATTCTGTTCTTATCTATGGACAGATCACACTTGTTAAATTGAATGAACACGTTAAGGCTTGAGGAAGGAGAATCTCCGCTCGCCGTCCACGCGTGATCGCATCAAGAAGTCAGTCGGTAGCCTCCCTCGAGACTTCGGTAAAGTCCGTACGCCTTCAGAATGATGTGTTCGGGCATCCAGCTGGAACTGAATAGCTCGTTTCCGTGGTCCAGCTGGAACTGACGTGGTAAAAAGAACTTAGCGTTCAAACTGATAAGGTAAAGGCCTTGCAGAAACATCCCCAGAGTTACATTGGCTGTCGCAATCAAAGTCACTGCTTTGACATGATAAATTAAATACCGATCGGGATGTGCAAGAACCATCAGAATCGCTTTCTGTCGCCGTTGGCTTGTTGTGTAGGTCGCGGCTGACGGCCAGTCCATCATGTGACGTCACATCCAAGAGCAGTTAAGCCATGCCAAGATTTAGTTGATTACTCCCGTTTTCTTGATTACAGGTGAAAATTCCCACTTTCGCGGATCGATTTCGTGTGATCGGGAGAGAATCGGATGTTTATTTTACCAATTTATCAAAATGCCCACTTTCGCGGATCGATTTCGTGTGATCGGGAGAGAATCGGATGTTTATTTTACCAATTTATCAAACATTTCATATTTCTGCATAAGCTGACCAATTATCGAAAACCTCTAAAGTAGACCTTTAACACTGGGTAAAAGCTAATGAATGCCATCCAGCGACAGCACTCTGAGGTGATTAGTGCAGTGCTTGTTCCGGTTGCTTGTTATAGGAGAGTGGTAACACATTTTTGCAGAGAGTTTCTTAGGGCTGCATTCTATCTGCTACACTTTTCAACATATTCCTGGACTGCATCATTACTGGTGCCCTTGAAGATAATGACAGCACAGTTAGCACTGGAGGAAGAACCATCACAAATTTTCAATCTGCAAGTGACATCAGATGAGCGTGCACCCATCCAAACCCACACACACAGGGTGATAACATCGACTCGCTTGGGTAAACACTCAAGTAAAAAAAATCTTAGGGATCTTCTGCTCTCAATCTTAATCTCCAACTGCAACATCAGCAACATAAACGCCTGGTTCTCCCAAAATCCTCCCTTTTCAATATGAGTTGCAAAAATCATCATCACTTCTTTTTTTCGCACACTTTCCTCCATCAGCTTGTTTCTTCCTCTCCTGTGTCATTTTTACTCCATCTTCTTTTTTCACCCCCCCCCCCTCCCCCCAACCATCTTCTCGCCCAATTCTTTTTCCAACATCAGACACCAATTCCTTTTCCAACATCAGACACTCCCCGATGATATATTTACCTTCAGTTGGTGAAGACCCGAGCTTCTTGTATATCTCCACAACTCCTCTTCCTTTTTCACGCCTCCGCTCACCCTACCCCAACCCCCCTTCCAGCTCGATTCCTTTTCCAACATTACACACTCCCCAACGATATAGTTACCTTCAGTTGGCGACGATTTGAGCTTCTTGCATATCTCCACCACTCCTCCATACTTGTTGTTGATGATGTCCAATGCCTCACCGCCCCTGTGTTCCATCAACTCCCTCAGCTCCCGAAGGGTCAGGCCGAACGGGCTCTGCCCCTCCATGGCTCTGGTCAGGATGCCTCCTTACAGCGTCTTACCTTCCTGCAACACACACAGATCATGGGGACATTTAGACTGGATACCTTCCTGCAACACACTTCAGGTCCACACTGAACAGCAGATATTTAAATTGTAGTCTTCTTTGATTGTCTTCCTCCAGAAATACATCCTACAACTGTACATCAAAACTACATTTAGAGTCAGTCTGAACAGTCATGCTTTCTTGTGAAATAGTGATGACATTTAAACAGATCACAGAAGAAAGAACAGAAACACCTGAGTAAAGGAAACGATAAATCATGATCTAACAAGCATGTCAGTGTAATGCTTCGTGTAATGTTTTTTTTTATCTGGGTAAAATGCCAACTCTTCACTTCTGCCCTTTCTTTTTGCTTTTAGTACTTTGGCACTGAATGGCTTCACAAGGAAAAGAAGTCAATGGCTATTTCAAAATTAAGCAGCAACAGCTCTTGTAGTATTTACTTTCCTTATTTGTTATTTGCTTTGCACAAAAATATGAATACACAAGTCCAGGCAATCATGTCTATATACGTCTGACAGCACGGATGTCAGACACTTTTCTTCAATTCTCTTGGGCATTTCTGCTACTGTTATGAATAATTATTCTGTAAAAACTCTTCAAACTGCAGTTTTGCTGTTTCACAAGGTTCTGTCCTTGGTCCTCTTCCATACATTCTGTTTGCAGAACCATCTCTGACAAGCTGTCATTCCATCTTCAGCCAGTCTTCTGCATGAAACACTCAGCTTCAGGATTCATATCATCCCAGCTTAACTTCAAACATAATCCTCAGATTCTATTCGCTGAAGTTGGATGTCATGAGATAGATTGAATTCAACAAAACTGCTGCTAAATCTTAACGGTAAAAAAAAAAATCTTCTGGTAAAGTTTGAAACAACAACAACCCACAAACAAACAAAACAAAGCCACAAACATCTCACTCCTTGATGCTTTTCCATCCTCCCTGAGGGTAGGTGACATCTGAGATATCTGATGTGACATCTGATGACATGTCTCTGATAACCATGTCATCTCTACCAGTGTCTACTGATCTGCATTCATTGATCTACACACTCGTTCTAAATACAAACACCTGGGATTACACAGACTCTGGTATGTCCAGTCATACTGTAACAGTTATTGTACTGCTCTCTTTACTGGCTGTTCAAAACATACTCTTGGGAGACTTTAAAGGGACAGAACTCCGTTGACAGGCTTTTCTGTGTGGTGAAAAAGCGACACTATCTGACTCAACTGCTTTAGTGTTTGCTCCTGCAGACTGTACATTTCGGAACTGAATACAAGCTTTCCATTCTGTCATATTTTTGTGTCTCTGTTTCTCCAGCAGACATATGTGGTCTTCACATCCCCGGTTCAATGAGACAGCTTCACTCATCTGCTGACACCTGCTGTCTGTTCCACACACTGAACAGTCGTCAGACAGGGAGTTTTCCTTTCGCTGGACAGGAGATGTGGAACAACAGTCTGTCACTGCTCTTAGCTTACACAGTCGTCTACCTCTGCTTTCCAAAGATCTTTTTTTCTGGATACTTTCATTTTCAAAAATCTTTTAAGTCCTCATCTTCATCTTTTCACAACTGCTTATCCCTACCTGTTCCATTAATTCTTTGCCACTTTGTCCTTCAAGTGTGTGTGTGTTCATGTGGCATATGGGACTGGTGCTTATACTGACAAAAATAACGCGAAGTCTTGTCTTTTTTTGGTTGTCTTTTCTTTCTTTACTTCTTTCTGATCACTGATTAATCAATTCAATTAATTTCTTTGTTCTTTTTCTATATAATCTTTCACTCTCGCTTTGCATGTTCTGACTGTGCATCCCAGGAGGCTTGAGCTGCGTGTATGTCCCACCCTATAGAATTCTCCATTATCATCATTATAATTACAAGTATCATTTTTATTATTAAACAGCCAGTAAACACAAAAATTTATGAAAAATAACCAACCAACCATGCCAAAATTAAACCAAGTAGCGTTTTCCTGTTGTTTGATTTTTACACACACACACACACACAGAGGAAGAGAGAAAGTTGGGGGGGGGGGGGGGGGGGGGGGGGGGGGGGGGGGGGGGGGGGGGGGGGGGGGGGGGGGGGAGGAGAAGAGATATATAACTTCACATTTAACAATACTGGAACAGCAACAAGCTATATTTCAGGTTACAACTGTGGCAAAAAGACTATTAAAGTTGCAATTCCAAACAGAAGTGACAAAATATACATACACATAACACAAATGCAAACGCTTTTATGCTGGCTTCCCACACACCCATCCCTACACACCACACACACAAATCTATGAGACAACCTCAAAAGAGTTCACGAAGCATACACAGTTTTTGTGGCTAAAACACATTTTCGGGTTCATCTGGGCAAAATGTGTGTCAGACAACTTCATATTATGAGTGTATCCAGAACTGCAATCGAACGTTGTAAAACCATGCCACTGTGAACGTGAAAAATCAACAATTCAACAATCAGGTTCCAACACTGGCAGAACAGTGGCTAAAATTCTTGCATGTTGCAGGTCATGAAAGCATGTTCGCTCTCCTCCCAACACCCTTCATGCATGCCTTCAGGCAGGCCTACTCGATACGCCAGCACCGTCACACGCTGGCGCCGACCAGTCAAACCAACTAGTCGTTCGTTCAGTGACGGGAGAAATGATGGGGCCATGAGCCTGGAGAAAGCTGAAAGGGATGGAGAGTGAGAATGAACAGGACGGTGGGGAAAGGGTGGGGTGGGGGGGGGGGGGGGGGGGGGGGGGGGGGGGGGAGGCTGGGGGACGGCAGCCAGAGGAGTGGAGGAGGAGGAGGAGGAGGAAAGGAGAAAGGAGGTGATGAGTGAAACGGGCCCAAACGCCCGCCAGAAAGCCGGCATATTATGGTCGGCTTTATGGCGCCCGGTCGATTTATCGATGGCCACTTCACTCACGCCACTGCCAACAACCCACCGCTTCCTCCCCACTCCTTTCCTCCACACTACTACCGCCACCGCCCTTACCTATCCCCTCACACACTTCACCATCACGACTGTGCTTCCTAACCTCCCCCCTCCCCCCCTTCCCCTCTCCATTTACCGCCTCTCTCTCTCCCCGCAGACTTCTTTCCAATCCCATCGTTTTTTTGCTTACCAGGCGATTCATCTTTCCCCCCCCCCCCCCCCCTTCCCCCGTCTCTCCTTCACTCCATCCTTCCCTCAAGATTCCAATACAGATCGCCAATCGATGCGGTTTTCAACCGTTGGCGAGGTAGCAGCCAATGTGGTCTGTCCTTTGCTTTCCTTGTGTGATTGACTGGCGCCTGCTGAGAGCTGCTGTGCCTATGGTGATTCCCGTGGGGAGCCACAGAGAGAGAGAGAGAGAGAGAGAGAGAGAGAGAGAGAGAGAGAGAGAGAGAGAGAGGCCTCTGTGTGTGTGTGTGTGTGTGGTGCGCGCGCGCGCGCACACGCACTAAGGTCATTAAGGGGGAAAAAAACCGCGAGTGCAAGATGTGCATATTTCAATTTTCGATATTTGGAGAGAGAGAGAGAGAGAGAGAGAGAGAGAGAGGAGAGAGAGAGAGAGAGGAGAGAGAGAGAGAGGCCTGTGTGTGTGTGTGTGTGTGTGTGTGTTGTGTGTGTGTGTGTGTGTGTGTGTGTGTGTGTGAGCGCGCGCGTGTTTGTGTGTGCGGGTGCGCGCAAAACGCACCAAGGACATTAGGGGGGGGAAAACCCGAGTGTGCA
>CM031615.1:45731910-45741910 GCA_018398815.1 Conus ventricosus | reverse complement strand
GAGAGAGAGAGGAGAGAGAGAGAGAGAGAGAGAGAGAAGGGGGGAGATGGGAAGGACGTACAAACAGCGACGAAAAATGCCTTCCTAAGCACAACCATAATGTTGGTTTGAAAATGCACACATTCGCATACACGTATGACATCGCTAATTATACACCTACGAGTACATTCCACCATGATCATTCTTTCTAATGGTCGTCAAATGCACGAGGGCACTAAAGAAAAAATGTGTGGTGTCAATACAAGTTTACGCGTATGCACACACACACACACACACACACACACACACACACACGCACGCACGCACGCGCACACACACTCCACACACACGTGTGTGTGTGTGTGTTGTGTGTGTGTGTGTGTGTGTGTGTGTGTGTGTGACAGAGAGAGAGAGAGAGAGAGAGAGAGAGGAGAGAGAGAGAGAGAGAGAGAGAGAGAGAGAGAGAGAGAGACACGCTGCTTCAGGGAAGTTCGTGTGGGAGATGGGAGGCGGCAGCATAATTTGGTGTGAACGACTAAGTAGTTGGGCAAATTAAGTGCGGGCTAACAAACTCTTCGCCATGTAAGACACTGTCTTGGCACAGACCTCCTTTCTTTATAAAGCGGAAAGATTGAAGGGGGGGGGGGGGGGGGGGGCAGGGGGGATGAGGGGGGGATGAACGGACCACGAGGACGTTAAATGTAAACGTTAAGCCCTTAGCTGTCATAAGGGGGGACATCACAGTCCGTTCTAAAACCTGGAACAGTCATTTCGCCTGTCCAGAAGCTCACGTTTGTCTCTAGGTAACCCTTCTACTTTTTCTGATGACACGGACTCAACAGTGGAGCTCGGCTGTTTGTTGCCAGTGAGCTGTACAGGTTCACCTTGACACGAAAAGGAGGCAACTATTCCAACCATTATGTTGTGGCACTCGGTGAAGTACAGAATGATCCCCAACCCCACCCCCTCAACCATGAGAGGGGAGAGGAGAGAGAGATGAGAGAGAGAGAGAGAGAGAGAGAGAAGAGAGAGAGAGAGAGAGAGAGAGAGAGAGAGGAAGAGAATAAGGAAATGAGAAGAAAGCAACAAACAGAAGTCAGTCGCCAACAACTAAGTCGCCAACAACTAAGTACAGAGTAATCAATCTACATGGAAATCTCTGAGCCTATGCTTGAGGATCCAGAAAGGACACCAAGGAAGCCAAAACATGCCAACAGTCCGAGTGGTCACATCCACGCGCAAACAGAGCGATGCAACAGTAACACTAACAAACAGACACGTCACACAAGCTGAGCACTCATGCTTGCTTCATATGTCTAATGGTACTTAAGAGATACGATCAGTATCTAGTGGTGTTCAGTATTGGGGGCAACGGAAATCTCCGTTCCAAGCCGCACGCCAAATATTTCCGCAAGTTCGACAAGTAATGCGTTGCATGTGGGAGCTGAAGCCAGAGAGAAAAAGTCCAGTAGTTATTAAGTCCACCAAACGAACAGCAAGAACACGTCACAATACATGGCTGTGTAGTTATTAAGTCCACCAAACGAACAGCAAGAACACGTCACAATACATGACTGTGTAGTTATTAAGTCCACCAAACGAACAGCAAGAACACGTCACAATACATGGCTGTGTAGTTATTAAGTCCACCAAACGAACAGCAAGAACACGTCACAATACATGGCTGTGTAGTTATTAAGTCCACCAAACGAACAGCAAGAAACACGTCACAATACATGGCTGTGTACTTATTAAGTCCACCAAACGAACAGCAAGAACACGTCACAATACATGGCTGTGTAGTTATTAAGTCCACCAAACGAACAGCAAAAACACGTCACAATACATGGCTGTGTAGTTATTAAGTCCACCAAACGAACAGCAAGAACACGTCACAATACATGGCTGTGTAGTTATTAAGTCCGCCAACGAACAGCAAGAAACACGTCACAATACATGGCTGTGTAGTTATTAAGTCCGCCAAACGAACAGCAAGAACACGTCACAATTACATGGCTGTGTAGTTATTAAGTCCACCAAACGAACAGCAAGAACACGTCACAATACATGGCTGTGTAGTTATTAAGTCCACCAAACGAACAGCAAGAACACGTCACAATACATGACTGTGTAGTTATTAGTCCACCAAACGAACAGCAAGAACACGTCACAATACATGGCTGTGTAGTTATTAAGTCCACCAAACGAACAGCAAGAACACGTCACAATACATGGCTGTGTAGTTATTAAGTCCACCAAACAAACAGCAAGAACACGTCACAATACATGGCTGTGTAGTTATTAAGTCCATCAAACGAACAGCAAGAACACGTCACAATACATGGCTGTGTAGTTATTAAGTCCACCAAACGAACAGCAAGAATACGTCACAATACATGGCTGTGTAGTTATTAAGTCCACCAAACGAATAGTACGAACACATCCCAATACATGGCTGTGTAGTTATGAAGTCCGCCAAACGAACACGTCCCAATACATGGCTGTGTAGTTATGAAGTCCGCCAAACGAACACGTCACAATACATGGCTGTGTGGTTATTAAGTCCGCCAAACGAACACGTCACAAACACATGGCTGTGTAGTTTTTAAGTCCGCCAAACGAACATGTCGCAATACATGGCTGTGTAGTTATTACGTCCGCCAAACGAACACGTCACAATACATGGCTGTGTAGTTATTAAGTCCCCCAAACAAATAGTAGGAATACGTCACATACATGGCTGTGTAGTTATTAAGTCCGCCAAACGAACAGCACAAACACGTCACAATACATGGCTGTGTAGTTATTAAGTCCGCCAAACGAACAGCACAAACACGTCACAATACATGGCTGTGTAGTTATTAAGTCCGCGAAACGAACAGCACAAACACGTCACAATACATGGCTGTGTAGTTATTAAGTCCACCAAACGAACACGTCACAATACATGGTTGTGTAGTTATTAAGTCCGCCAAACGAACAGCACAAACACGTCACAATACATGGCTGTGTAGTTATTAAGTCCGCCAAACAAACACGTCACAATACATGGCTGTGTAGTTATTAAGTCCGGCAAACGAACACGTCACAATACATGGCTGTGTAGTTTTTAAGTCGCCAAACGAATACGTCACAATACATGGCTGTGTAGTTTTTAAGTCCGCCACACGAACACGTCACAATACATGGCTGTGTAGTTTTTAAGTCCGCCAAACGAACATGTCACAATACATGGCTGTGTAGTTATTAAGTCCGCCAACGAACACGTCACAATACATGGCTGTGTAGTTATTAAGTCCGCCAAACAAATAGTAGGAACACATCATAATACATGGCTGTGTAGTTATTAAGTCCGCCAAACGAACAGCACAAACACGTCACAATACATGGCTGTGTAGTTATTAAGTCCGCCAAACGAACACGTCACAATACATGGTTGTGTAGTTATTAAGTCCGCCAAACGAACAGCACAAACACGTCACAATACATGGCTGTGTAGTTATTAAGTCCGCCAAACGAACACGTCACAATACATGGCTGTGTAGTTATTAAGTCCGCCAAACGAACACGTCACAATACATGGCTGTGTAGTTTTTAAGTCCGCCAAACGAATACGTCACAATACATGGCTGTGTAGTTTTTAAGTCCGCCACACGAACACGTCACAATACATGGCTGTGTAGTTTTTAAGTCCGCCAAACGAACACGTAACAATACATGGCTGTGTAGTTATTCTAAATCTTCATGGACGTGGCTCGAAATCCTCGGAGGTCAGCACATGAGGGGCACGACGTGCTCCGGGAAAAGGCGACAGAATATGGCCTGTACCATATATGGGCAAAAACAACAACAATAAGGAGAGGTGGGTAGGTGGGGAGGGGTTGGGGGGGGGGGGGGATGCGTTTGGGAAGGGTTGGTATCCGATGCATGTAAATACGCCGATGATAAATTCTCTTCAGAGACGAGCTGAACTACGCCGTAGCACTCTCTCTACAGGACAGGTGGAGCTCATTGCTGCTTCATCAAGTTCATGCTCTGCATCCCTCCCAACGCTGGCAAGAGCTGGCAGGCTGGCCAGACCAGAACCGAGTGCAGTCTTGATCCCTCCACGCCCTGTCTGCTGCATGACAGAGCAACGGGAAACTGATCCGGGAGCCATGATGCAACAAGCGATGTCTAACAGCGTGTGCAAGGGATACTGTTCAGTGAGCACCGATTCCCTGCCTTCTGCTAGAAGCGCTGACGGAATGCTCTGATGACCGGCGCCATTAACATGAAGATCGGGTTCTAGCAGAGGTCAATGTGGGCACGTGTCACGGCTATAATCATACTAAAGACAGCGTTCAGTAACATCAACTGTAACACTGGAGAGCCTGTCTTGAAGCCAGGTAAGTCATTTCGAATTTGCCATATTTGACTCCAGTTCGCATCACCCTAGCGTCCAACATTTAAACAAACAAAACAAAACAAAAAAACCCTTGGCTTTTTTTGCCGCCTACCTTACATGTGTTGTCGTTCTGGTGGTATTCGTGTGGAAGATACGCTTAACTTCTCTGTGATGTTTCTCCCCGTCTGCAATATCACCTCCAAAATGGGTGTGGACGTTAACCCTGAATAAAAACCCACTAACGAGAAGAAAAGCCGCCCATCACTGCACTATCTCAAGCTCAGTGACGCACACACTCTCTCCGTGCCACTCAAAAAAGTCTTCTTCCCGTTCAGGCCGACGAGTCAGATAGGGACATGACAAACGCGTTGTTATCGCCGCGCCACCAATACTGCCCATCAAATGATCAACTCGCCTGCTGCCCGCTTCTTCCATAATGTCTTTCTGTTGTGCTCGCACAGTATCGGCGCTTCTCACCCCCGTAGTGAACCAGACGATGCATGATACCACTGATAACTAAAACACAATCAACCCAGGGCAGCTATCAACTGGTTTGGCGCAGACCGTATCGATCAGCTGGCCCTAAATGTGACCAAGAGAAATGTGTACAGTTGTCTCTCGTGTTACCAGGAATCCTTATACTGTTAACCTCACAGGTGGAACGCGGCCCAGCTGACAGCAAAAACCAAGTCAGAGCTTTTAATTACCTTAGACACATCATGTAAAAATAACAAACAAAATACACACACAAAAAAAAAGGAAAATAGGGGCCCGAAAGACTGCCAAACATGCTTTTTAACTACTACTAGAGAGACCAGCTGAAACTGTACATGTCGTGGGACAGTGGAAGTGGCAATCCTTGCATTAACTTTCCCCCAAGTTGTCAATAGACCAGTCGACGACCGGGGCTGTTGACATGTCAAAATCGACTCTATGTATTCTCATGTTTAAAAACAGTTCATTCCAAACATGCTAAAAACGGCTAAAACCGGACCTCCCCCCCTACTACAAAGTCAACATATCAAAGGAAAAACTAACAAACAAATCGCATATCCGAACACGACCTTTAAGAAGCCTTCTCTAGAACACTAAAGGAATACATGAAAACCTGCTTGCAATGTGATAAGACAAACAGATGTGTCCAACAAATACTTCGTGTCATTTCCACCAGGTATCGCTATTCGTCTTCTTGAAATCGATTGTACATGAAATCTGATTGTGACGTAGAATGTCGTCAATGAGCATGAAAGCGAGTCATATACCTATTGTTTGTCACAACACACACACACACACACACACACACACACACACACACCATAACTACATGCACGAGCTGCATAATATGGAACGAACACACTATGCAGGCTAGTTATCTTCAAGTTTCAAGAGACCCACTCTGTGTTAGAATCCAAAAGATGCATCTTGATATTACATTCGATGAGGTCTAACTCGAACACTGAGTTCTGAACATACCTGCCTCGACACGTCGCCCCTTGCCCCACCTCACTGAGCTCCTTCCCCAGCACCATCTGCGGCCAACTGTGTGCCTCCCAGATAGATCATCCTCCACTCCCACATGAGCCCCCTTCTGGCAAATGCCCTTCCTGCCTACTCGTTTGTCGAACCGACAGGAGATTCTATTATCATTGCCGCCTTGTTGCGTGAACAACTAAAGGTCGACATCAATACACGGGTTTCAAGAAGTCTAATTCAGTACTGGAGTTTCAAAAGTTCCATCTCGATACTGGAGTTTTACATGTTGCACCTTGATTCGGGAGTTTCTATGACCCAGTATGTCAGAGTTCGATTGATTCACCTGGTAAGAATTTCAAAAGATCCGCCTTGATACCACTGTTCAACAAACCAAACCTTATCACAGTTTGAAGAGAATAACCCGGTACAGTCCAAAGAGATCTAGCATACAGCCACGAGTTTCTAGAGATCCACCTGGCAGCCAAATTATCAAAATATCAACTTGCAACTGCAGACAACACAGTAAAATCCATCTTAATGAAATTTCAAGAGATCCACTCTTTGATTTGGCGTTTCAAAGACCCACAAAAAGAACTAATACTCACAAACGTTAACCCCAGACACAGGCGTCACTCTCTTGGCTATCCCCATCACCTGTCAAGTCTTCAGTAAATGTCTCTAGCGTTACTTCAGTGCATGTCACTACAATGTTCAGTGAGAGAGAGAGAGAGAGAGAGAGAGAGAGAGAAAGAGAGAGAGAGAGAGAGAGAGAGAGAGAGAGAGAGAGAAGGGGGTTGCAGGCACAGACACATAAACATATAACTCGAAGCCCCAGATCAAAGAAAAAATTTCAATACAAAAATCAGAGGGAAAATTAATAATGGATAAACAATAGCAAAACACATCCATGTTTTTTTGTTTGTTCGTTTTCTTTTTTAAACCGACACCTAACTCAGGGTGCACATTGTAAGAAAAAGGCGCATACCGTTTACAGAAAGACCTTTTTCAAACATATGTGAAACTCCTCCACAAATAAACTTGCAGAAGCATATGCACCTCATTTCTCTCTCTCTCTCTCTCTCTCTCTCTCTCTCTGCAAATACGCTAGAAGCAGCATATGCACCGCATCTCTCTCTCTCTCTCTCTCTCTCTCTCACACACACACACACACACCGCGCGCGCGCGCGCGCGCGCAGGCGCACACATCCGCACAAACTCAGGCACGGCTTTTCACACCCACACCCGAGCTCTTAAAAACAAACACCTCTCTGCCATTCTATACCTCTCATCTGCGCTGGCCTAACGAGAAGGAAGCGTAAAAACGCCGGGTTTATGCTTGAAGCAAACAGCCCATGTCTGTGACGTGCCCGAGCCCGTGCACCTGCCGGCAGTACCAGACCCAGAGGTCATTCCACACAATGCATGGACCGTCAGTTCTAGTCATGTGGCTTGTACAGCTCAGTAAGTGAGACACGCAGCTCATATCACGGCTGTAGTCAGAACGGGGGGAATAGTACGTACAAGTAAAACATGTCTGGAACTTTCATTCTGGATTACGTGTTACTCATATTTTCCTCTTTTTTTTTTTTAAATCTGAAAAAACTTCAAACACTATATCTGGAAAAACATCTCTGAACATGAAGACGTCTGTCTGTGCAGTGCTGATGTCTCACGGTGCAAAAGTCCAGCAATCAGGTGGTGGGTGGTCAATGCCCCACGGTGTGCGATGTGCGTGGTATATTTTTTAAACGTGATGGTGGTGATGGTGTGTGTGTGTGTGTGTGGGGGGGGGGGGGGGGGGGGGGGGGTCATGTCTAGCACTCGAGCAACAAAAAGTTAAAAAAAAAAAAAGCGCGCACTTTGTAAAAATACCGTCTTCCATCAAAGAACAGTGGCAACAGCAATCTGAGAGAAGAAAAGATAGGAGTGGGGGTGAGGAAGGTGATTTATATCCTGTAGGAAAGTACGATCTTTCCTCCCCCTCCCCCCCCCCCCCCCCCCCCCACGTTTTGTCCAACCCCATTTACCTGTGGCGCCCCTACCCACTGGCCCTGTCCCACATCTTATTACTCTCACTTACCCTTCCCTCCCGAAAGGACACAAATTAAGTATTAAAAAAAACAAACCATAATAATATAAAACAGAAAAAAAGAAAAAGAAAAAGGAAGGTGTGACACGTCACAGGCCGCCCTTGGTGTGGAAGCCATGGCAGCAGCGACAATGGATGACGAGGCGTTTCCTGAACAACTTTCACTTCTGCGAACAAGTTGCTCACGAAAAGTCAAAAAACATATCCCCTCTTATCCAACGGATGACAACGGCCCTAGTTCTTCGCCCCTATTCATTCCCCAAGTCCAGCACATCCGACAGTAACGTAGGATGATGGCCCGACAGAACAACGGTGTGATAATAATGATCTTGCATAAATGACAGACACCGGACGTAAGTGGTTGAGTTCAGCACGGAATTGGAAGGATGTGACGCACTAAGTACGTCAAGACGATTGTTGATTGTTTGTATGGCCATCTTATTTGATGACGAAGAGAGAGAGATAGGGAGAGAGAGAGAGATAGGGGGGGGGGGGGGGGGGGGGGGGGGGAGGGGGGGGGGGGGGGGGGAGAGAGAGAGAGAGAGAGAGAGAGAGAGAGGAGAGAGAGAGAGAGAGAGTCTAATCTTGGGCTAAATACTGAAAACAACGCAAAACAGGCCTCGAACAACAAATTCCAATAATACGAAAATCGATCATAAACCGGAACAGGGCCCGTTTGACGGACATCCTTCGTACTCTCTCTCTCTCTCCATACACAACGTTCCACCATCATCCCTTTTTCTCTCTCTCTCCCTCCCACCCCCCCCTCTCTCTCTCTCTCTCTCTCTCACACACACACACACACAAAATTCCCCAAACATTCTCCTGACATTTCTTTTTTCTTCTGACCCCTCCCCCCCCTCCCCCCCCCCCCCCTCCCCCCCCCCCCCCCCCCTCCTCCCCCTTTCATCGTCAACCTTCCGCCATTTCATCCCTCTTACAATAACAAACTAAACAAACAAACGTCTTTTTCTCCATGTCCACGCTAGCTGACGACTCGCACCATTCAAACAAAGCTTGCTTTACAGTCAGCCTACGAGACAACGATGCGAGGTTCGGCAGCTAGCTGGCCATGACAAGACAAACAATCAAACACACACGAACACAAAAACAAACAAAAATTTTTTAAACATCTATCGCAATCCTTTCTCTTCATGGATAAGCGGTCCGTTAACATCCCCCCCCCCCCCCAAAAAAAAAAAAAAAAAAAAAAAAAATCATTTATTCTTTTTCTTTCCTTTTTTTTCACCACTTCAGAGGCATTGCAACCTCATTCCGCCCCCCCCCCCCCCCCCACACACACACACACTGCTTGGCTCGTCCCCCTGCAGCCCTGACACCAGCAATCCACAGAGAGTAGTCAATGTCGAATCGTCTTGAAGCAACCCACAAGAAAGGAGACACTGCACTGCCGCCGCCGAGTCACTTCGGTGGAGTTTCGTGGTGCCTGTTCTGATGATCCAACATACGCAGGATACCACCTACCAAGCCTCCAACTGACAACAATTGCCTAGCAGTCGCGGAGCCAGCGTATACATGGGCTCTCCCTCTGGAGGGCGCCACCCACGGCCGTCCAATGACAGTCCCCATAGAACTTGCCAATACCGGCTACCTCCACCAAGTGCACCAAGGGAAAAGATGTGGAGATGAAACCGAAACTGTAGGTCACCATGAAAGCAGGGCATAAAGGGCCAAAGAATCTACTCCCCCCCCTTCCCCCCCCCTCCCCCCCCTCCCCATTTCTTCAATTCTGACTGATGAGGATGAAATTGATGCTACTGTTCCCATTCCGGTCTGAGACTGCATGACAGGCTGTACTTTACGCCAAATGTCATAATATATCCTGGCGTCAACATGTGCGAGCGATACAGACACTTGCGGTGTTGGTCAGGAACTATGAGCAACACTCGCTGAGACGCATCAAGTAAGTGGATGAAACTCGACTGTGTAATCCCATAGTCTTTCCACCAATACCCCACAGCAAACTCCAACTCAGGGTTGGAGCCAGAGCAGAAAAATCCAACCATATAAATGGTTCTGATAAGGATTCAACCCCACGACCTCCCAAGCCA
>CM031615.1:45716910-45724410 GCA_018398815.1 Conus ventricosus | reverse complement strand
TAGAAAAAACAACAACAACAATAAACATTGCCTGGACAAGCACACACACACACACACACACACACACACACACACACACACACACACACCAAGTGAGCAGGAGAGCATAGATCTGCACCCGCGCAAACGCGCTCTCTTTGATCTGATAACTGCATTTCCATAGTCGGTGACGTTGTTCTTAATTTCGTGAACAGACTTTGTACATTTCTAATGCTAAAAGCACATCGTATTATCAATCCGACCAACCCGAATGAAAACAGCAAAGCGCGGGGGAGGGGCGGGGGGGAGAGGATGGGGAACAACTGATCTGAGTGAATGAATGACAACAAGAATTCGGGTGGAGTTTGGAATGTGGATTTCTTTCCACGTGGGGATGTTAGGCGGGGTGCTCGCCAAGTGTGTTGTTAAGAGAGAGAGAGGAGGGGGGACAGAGAGAGAGAGAGAGAGAGAGAGAGAGAGAGAGAGAGAGAGAGAGAGAGAGAGAGAGAAGGGAGGGTAGAGGGGGGCGGAGATAGTAAGGGAGTGGTAACCGTTGTCAGGAAAATGCTGTCACAGCCAGCCTTCGTTCCAGCCACTTCTCTGCCTTTTTGTTAAACCAACAGTCCAGAGAGAGAGAGAGAGAGAGAGAGAGAGAGAGAGAGAGAGAGAGAAGAGAGAGAAGAGTGTGGTGTGTGTGTGGTGTGTGTGTGTGTGTGTGTGTGAAGGGGCAGGAGAGGTGGCGGAGAGAATGCGGGGTGGGAGAAAAAAAAATGGGGAGGGAGGGGGTCAAAGCGGAGCATCAAGCAACAGCGACGAGTGAATGTGGTAAAGGAAAATAACAGCCTGACTTACTGTTTTGGTAATTAATGGGGGAGAAGAAAGAAAGAAGCAGCAAAAAAACCAGCGTTTTCGGTCTTGGAAGATACTAAATGTACCAGGGGTCGCACATAAAACTTTTACATGGCTGTCATAATACTCCTTTTGAAATCGCTTTTTTTTTCTTTCTTTTTTCTATTTGTGTGTGTTGGTGTGTGTGTGTGTGTGGGGGGGGGGGGGGGGGGGGGGGGGGGGGGGGGGGGGGGGGGGGGCGGGGGGATGTGGAGCAAAGGGATGAATTGAACACAAGCAGTGATTCTGTACCTCCACAGGTGGAGAAAGGACCGAACGGGTGCCAGTATGAACTCCAACATGGTCAGAGGACCCCCAACCCTCTGCCAACCACCCACCAACCCTCACCTCCCTTCCTCTCTTCCTTCTCTTCTACAGAAAGCAACAGCACGAGGATGAGGACATGGGTGTTGTGGTGGGGGAGGGGGAGGGGGGAGGAGGCATGGAGGGAGCATCAGATTGCGAGGGGGGGGGTGGGGTGGGGGTGGGGGGGTGGGGGGTGGGGGGGGATGGGGGTGGGCGTCTCAGAGGCAGGGGGGAAGGTGAGTGGGGGAGGAGGTGGGTGGGGGCTCAGGGAGCGGGGGTGTCGGGTATCCAGGGAGGGGTACCCCACAGAGAGGGGTCCGGGCGGTTCCGGGGTGCAGGAAACGCTGCAGCCGTCGTATCCGCCTGGCCGCCCCCCAGCCTCCCCGATCTCCCTATTCACACCCCCGCCCCCCCCCCCAACCCGCCGCCACCCCACCCCTCCCCCTCCCCTTCCGCCCCCCCCCCCCCCCCCCCGGCACCTCAGACCCGCCCAAGCTTCTCTATCAAGCTATCACAATTCCACTCTAACCACCCCTTACCCCCCCCCCCCCCCCCCCAACCCCGGACAACAGCCCAGCTCCCTCCGAGAAAACGGGGACTTGGTGGGAAGCCTTAGTCAGGTAGCCCCCTCTTTCGCGGCGGGCCCCCCATCCCACCCTGAAAATTCCTCTCCTAACCACCTCCGCCATTCCCCCCCACATCCCCGCAAACCCACCCGAACTTCCCCACCCCCCCCCCCCCCCCACACCCCCGCCCCCCCCCACCCCCACTCCTCCCAAGTAGTGAGAGCCCCCGGCCAGGCCCCCAAAGGTGGATCAAAAGAACCCCCTCTAACCACCCCTCTTCACACCCCCCCCCAAACCAAAAACACCCCCCCCCCCCCTAAAACCCCCCCAAAAAACCCCCCCAAACCCTTTTCCTTTTCCACCCCCACCCCCCCCCCCCCCCCCCCCCCCCCCCCCCCCAAAACCCCCCCCCCCCCTTACCCCCCCCCCCCCCCCCCCCCCCCCCCCCCCCCCCACCCCCCCCCCCCCCCCCCCCCCCAAAAAAAAACCCGGGGAAAAAGTCACTCGAAGCTCCTCGTTTTTGAAGAGATGAGAAAAACTGGGGAGCGTTGGTGGTGGTGAATATGCGTTAATGGTTACAGGTTAGGGCCTTTCTTTTTTAGGGGGGAGGGGGCATGGATAATCCGACCATTAGAAATAATTACTCTTCAGTTCTAAACATGACCTCCAGTTCTGATTCCTGAAAACATGAATTTTTCAACATGAAGAAAGTAATTCATACATCATGGGAATAACTTTCATACAGTATGACTACACATACAGCCAGACCTAAACAACTATACTAGGGAGCGGGAGGTGCGGGGACGCACTGAGATGGTAGAGTTTGTCCTAAGAGGTGCATGGGATCGCAATGGCCCCTGGAGGGTCCAGAGCCAAAGCCCCAGGTTGGCAGTCAGACAGGAACGCCCTCTTAAATGAAAAATATTTTCAAAACAAAACAAAACAAAAAAAAGTAGCAAAAATGACACTGGACCATATCCTAAAAGAGAAAATCAAAGGCATCAGACTGAAAAAAGAAAAGAAAAAAAGACGGGATGACAAGGTTCCAAACCTTGAAACCCCCAACACCCCCTTTAGCTCTGGCCCTGCACACAAAACACACCACACACACACACACACCACCACACACACCACACACACACACACACCACAATATATAACACACACACACACACACCCTCTCCTTGTGAGGAGCAATGAAATAATACGATTAGCAAATGGATGAAACAAACCATTACAAGTCGCAAATTCACTGGTCCTCGTGATCAGAACGGTCAGAAAGAACTCTCAAGTTTTCTCTCTCTCTCTCTTTCTCAACCAGGCAGGAACAGGAGGGGGTGAGAAGAAGAGGAAGAGTGTGGATGCTGAGCAGAAGGGGAAGGTGACTGAGGGGAAGATGATGGGTGCAGGGTGAGAGGCGGTCACGGTATCCGGGTGGGGGTCCCTACGGTGAGGATCCTGTCAGGAAACGCTGCGTCCACCTCCTTGCTTCCCTACCACTAACCGCCACCTCCCCCCAAATCGCCAGCCAACGCTCTTGTACCTATGTCTCTCTACTGATTCTTATTTAGCATCTCTCTCTCTCTCTCTCTCTCTCTCATGTCTCTCCTTCTCTAATCACCTCTCTCTCTCTCTCTCTCTCTCTCACACACACACACACACACACACACACACACACACAATCAATTCGCTCTTTCTTCCCCTTTCACCACAATATCCCACTTCTTTCAATCATTCTCAATCTACCCTCCTTTCTTCCCTGGCAGTGGGGTGGGAATGGAGAAGAGGGGTGGTGGGAATGGAGGCTGGCCACACCGTTCTTTTACATTACTATTGGATCCATAAGCATCCCCCTCCTCATCTCCCCTCCTCCAACTAAACAGAACCGACATACCTCCTCGTGAAGGACGCAAGGAGGGTGCTGAGAGCGCAAAGCAGAACAGTCACACTGCCTACCATTGTATTTCAATTCACTGCATAACTTTAAAATCTCCAAAAATTCTTAAAGCGACTATTATGGCGGCTTACCAACAGGACAGTAATGCGCATGCGTGCACCTGCACGCAGTGTGTGTGTGTGTGTGTGTGTGTGTGTGTGTGTGCGTGTGCGTGTGTGTGTGTGCGCGCGCGCGCGCGTGTTGTTTTGATCATCTATCAAAATGAATTAATTTCTCTGCTAAGTTTTGCCCGGAACTCTTTTAGTCGTCCGGGGAAAGGCGGGGGAAGAAGAGGGGTGGGGGGTGGGGGTAGAGGAGCACTTTACGCTTGAAAAGTACAAGCTGCATACACACAGGGCAGACGCGATTCGTTGTCTCGTCTAAAAGAACAGCCACCAGACCGCCACCGCTCCTGGTCATGTGCTGATCCAAGCCACAGACCCCGAGAACTTCAAGCCTTCGAGGTGGACACGCTATTATATCCACTAGACCGCGGCTCTAACATGGGGCAAGAGAGAGAGAGAGAGAGAGAGAGAGAGAGAGAGAGAGAGAGGAGAGGAGGGGGGGGGGGGGGCGTTGGGATGGGTATGCGTAAAGGGTTATCAACATCGGTCTCCTGTATAATACTAATAATACCATCAGAAGTCAAAGGACGCTCCGACTGATGTTCAGTTCTCTTGGCCAAACGAGGCAGCGACTTGCCCGCCGTGTGTCGCTGTCACTCGCCATGCAACAGCTGTCAGAGGTCGACAAAGGAAGTAAAGCGGCTACGACTGACCGACAATATGCCAAAGGGGGAAAACAAAAGGCCTGGGCCAGCATGCCCTACCACCACACCCTTTTCGCCTTGCAACATGGCAAGTGCGATCTCCGTCCGACTTGTACCACGATGCGGATCTGATGTGTGCCTGCTGTGATCGGCTGCTTCCACCTGACACTCCTCAGCCCCGCTTACATCTCCTTTCCCTTCCTTCCCAACCCACCGTGAGTAACTGTTTTTTCCACCTGAAACTCTCCGTAACTCCATACACCTGTCTCCCACACCCATCTCCCAAAACAGACACAAGAGGACAGACGTACCAGTGTGTGTGTGTGTGCGTGTGTGTGTGTGTGTGGAGCGCGTGCGTGCGTGTGTGTGTGTGTGTGTGTGTGTGTGTGTGTGTGTGTGTGTGTGTGTGTGTGTGTGTGTGTGTGTGAGAGAGAGAGAGAGAGAGAGGAGAGAGAGAGAGAGAGAGAGAGAGAGAGAGAGAGAGCCTACAATTCACACACAATAAGTAGCGGCAACAATATCCCTCTAATTACCAACAAGATCAACAATAATAAATAACAATGAATGTTTACTGTCTTCATTCTTCAAGTTACGTTAGAGCTCTGAACAGCCGGATCACGTTGACTTTCACAGAGATGAACGCACCTTTTATAACACACGTTCGACAGTCGGAATGTAATGGTGTTGATGATGATATGGTGAGATGCTAACAAAGTGGCAACCATGATGTGAAAACAAAACACACACACACACACAACACACACACAACACACACACACACACACACACACATACAGATACAGAGAGAGAGAGAGAGAGAGAGAGAGAGAGAGAGAGAGAGAGAGAGAGAGGTAGGCAGGCAGGTAGACAGACAGACAGACAGACAGGCAGGCAGGCAGACAGACAGACAGACAGAGAGGCAAATGATGACCATACAAATGATAATAACGTCAATCGCAGTGAACGTATAAATCACGGCAGAAAGGTAAAGTACAGATGAACTAAACAAAGGTGTTGTTGAGCTCTTCGAGGTCCGAAAAGCACCTCCTCGTCAGGCAACAATACTGCTACGTCCCTCTGTGCAGCCTTCCTCGGGCCAACCATCCCCCACCCCCACCCCTACTCCTTCCCCACTCCACTCACCAGTGGACAGACACGACTCTAGCAGTTTGCAGGAGAGGAGAGAGAGAGAGAGAGAGAGAGAGAGAGAGAGAGAGAGAGAGAGAGAGAGAGAGAGAGAGAGACAGAGAGACAGACAGACAGACAGACAAGAGCCAGAAATAGATAGGCCTTTTAGCAAATCAATGGCAGCCCATCCACAGACGTCTGATTAAGGCCTAAAGGATGGCTGCAGAGAGGAGCAGGAGCTAGAACAGGACCGAACAGCACGCTCGCTTTTTTCCCCGGTACTTTTTTTGCAGCACTGAACCGGTTAATTAGTTACACTTGGATCTATCTATACAACCTCTGAAAGGTCGTCGTCTTACCTCCATCACATACACACTGGCTACCGTATACACACGCACATATGTATGCACTTACAGTTAAACACACACACACACACACACACACACACATACACACATACATACACACACACACACACACACACACACACACACACACACACACACACACACACACACCGCGCGCGTGCGCATACAAACATACAGAGAGACAGGAGGATATCAATTATCACAAACGAAGGAACAAATGAACTTTAATTTACGATAGCAGAGGGATCATCACAAAATTGATGGTTTTGCACAGAAGAAAACCGAAAAAGAAAAAGAGGGAAAATAAACAAAACAAATAGATATATGTAGGTACATACAACAATGAATGTAAACATTAAAGTACGTTTCATTACAAAGTAGGACAGACAGACAAACAGGAAAAAAGAAGACAGGGAAGATGCAGACAAAGAACAGGAATGCAAGAGACAGACAGAGAAAGAGAGAGACACACACAGACAGACGGACAGACACAAAGAGAGACAGACAGGCAATGAGAGGCACAAACATTAAACACAGAAAACAACAACAACAAACAAACAAAAAACTGACTCAAACAATACAAAAGGGGTACGCAAAGTTCCAAGCAAATCGTCTTCATCTCATTCGACTTGTAAAAGATCAGCTGGCAAGGCAAGCGTCAATTAATCGGATTCCATTGTACAAGCTCTATAACCCCCCACCTGCCGGGGTGCCTATAAGGATAGAGTTTCATGGCGCGGACTGCTAGCAGCAGTATGCACTTCCAAATCTCGGGCTTACCTGCAATCGTTTTAAAACAACAACAACAACAAACGCCTAAATGAATGACAGAAGGAGAAACGGGAAAATGGAGGGACGAACTAATGACAGAAGGAGGGAACGGGAAAAATGGAGGGACGAACTAATGACAGAAGGAGGGAACGGCAAAATGGAGGGACGAACTAATGACAGAAGGAGGGAACGGGAAAATGGAGGGAAAGAACTAATGACAGAAGGAGGGAACGGGAAAATGGAGGGACGAACTAATGACAGAAGGAGGGAACGGGAAAATGGAGGGACGAACTAATGACAGAAAGAGGGAACAGTAAAATGGAGGGACGAGCTAATGACAGAAGGAGGGAACAGGAAAATGGAGGGACGAACTACTGACAGAAGGAGGGAACAGGAAAATGGAAGGACGAACTAATGACAGAAGGAGGGAACGGGAAAATGGAGGGACGAAAAATGACAGAAAGAGGGAACAGTAAAAAGGAGGGACAGCTAATGACAGAAGGAGGGAACAGAAAATGGAGGGACGAACAATGACAGAAGGAGGGAACGGGAAAATGGAGGGACGAACTAATGACAGAAGGAGGGAACGGGAAAATGGAGGACGAACAATACAGAAGGAGGGAACGGGAAAATGGAGGGACGAACTAATGACAGAAAGGGAACATAAATGGAGGACGAGCAATGACAGAAGAGGAAGGGAAAATGGAGGGACGAACTAATGACAGAAGGAGGGAACGGGAAAATGGAGGGACGAACAATGATAGAAGAGGGGGATGGGAAATGAAAAAT
>CM031615.1:45703911-45711411 GCA_018398815.1 Conus ventricosus | reverse complement strand
AAGCATCCTCCTCAGCTTGTTATAAAAGGCAACACTCTTAAATATTCAAAAGCTGTAAAATTTTTAGGAGTCTATTTAACCCCAAAGTTAAAGTGGCGATATCATATTGAACACATAATAAGTAAAGCTAGACAAAGATTAAATTTTCTCAAAATAATTAATGCTCAGTCATGGGGACAAGATACTCAAACACTTTTACACCTTGCTACCAGTTTAGTTCGATCGAAATTAACTTATGGTCAAGAGGTTTATTTCTCAGCTCCACAGACGCTGCTAAAAAAATTACAAAGCATAGATAGTAAGGCTGTTAAGTTGGCACTTGGTGTGCCAGTACACACAAATACGCTCAAAACATACAGAGCAGCTAATCTGTTAACTCTTGAGGACCAACGGAAGTTGGCCACCGCAAAGTATGTGACTAGATGTCTTTCAGTTTCTAATTCAGTGACAAATGACATTTTTCTTGACTCAAGACAGGATTTCCCGAAAAGAGCGCAAAACATTTCATATCTTCAACCTATTAGAAACTATACTGATGATCTTTTTAAGAGTTGTGATATTGATATTACATCAATCTCACGTAGTCCCATAATACCCATTATTCCTCAATGGGAGCATATTTCTGCTAGATTCGATTCAGATTATACAACTCTAAAAAAAGAGGATAACATCAATCTTATATCCGTTGAAGCAAAAGAACATCTAGAAAATAAGTATCCGAATCATTTAAAGATTTTTACAGACGGTTCAGTTTTGGAATCATACACAGGGCTGGATTTGCTATTCCTGCTTTCAAGATAAGAAAGTCATTTTGTCTAGGAAAAGGTTTTTCTGTATTTACTGCAGAACTATATGCAATTCTTATGGCCTTATCCTTCATAGTTGATATTGATACTGCGATTTATAGCATTTTACTTTGTGTTGACTCAAAATCTGTTCTCTACAGTCTGCAAAACTGGAATGCAAAAGTTCGAAAAGACTTGATATTTGACGTAAAATACTTAATACATTCAATTATATGTAAAGGTATTAATGTAGAATTTTGTTGGATTCCATCTCACTGTGGTATTTGGGGGAATGAAATGGCTGATAGATCAGCGAAAGAAGGCGCTATTAGAAAACATCCTGACAGTACACTAAAATTAGAAAAACATGAAATAAATTCGATGTTAGAAAGTCGTATAATGACAGAAAAGCTTCCTTCAAAGTCAAAAATATTACCGTGTTCGAGATCCTTGTCTAGTCTCATTTACAGAATTCGATTAAATTCATGGAAGACTAAATTTTCAAAAATGTAGAATGTGCTTGTGGTCATTCAATATCAATTGAACATATTCTTTTTGATTGCCCATTGCTATCCCTGTTATACAACATATCTGGGATAGATGTAGCAAAAATGAGATCTTTAAATGATATAATCTACAGCGAAGAAATGATACAAATTGCATCAGTTCTATCCAGCACTATACTTGCAAATTTATTGTAAACATTAAATCATTTATAGTTATGGTATGAATGTTTATACGTAGCCTTTCACACATGAGTGCATATTCACACTAACACACACACACACTCACACACACACACACACACCACACACACACACACACACCACTCTACACACGCGCACACACACGCATATGCACAGTGCACAAACACACGCACACACACACACAACACACACACACACGCACACACCACACACACACACACACACCACACACACACACACACGCACACACACACACACTCACACAACACACACACACGCGCGCGTGCGCGCGCGCCGCAAACACAGACACAAACTCTTGCACAGCCCGTTTTAATTTTTTTTTTGTGTGTGTGTGTGTGTTTATTATTTTTTGGGATTGGTTTATTTCTAGTCTAATATCACCATTGTTGTGAACAGACGTTAAATTAAATCAATCAAACACACAGAATGAGCAAACGACAAAACTCCTCTCTCTCTCTCTCTCTTCTCTCTCTCTCTCTCTCTCTCTCTCGCTCTCTCTTTCTCTTTCTCTCTCTTCCTCCCATAATACTTTGTTTTATATCAGATTGGAACCTTCCACGTTTATGACTTATGAATTAGATATTCAAAGCTTACATTTATTCTTAGTGTTATAGAGTCTATTAAAAAAGACAAAATATATAAACCAAAGCCAAAAAAAAAAAAAGGGGGGGGTGAGGGACGGTGGGAGTCAAATAAAGAAGTTTCTTCGACATCCAGTGCACTGAAATATGTTTGCCTGCACATGCTGGCATGTGTCAGTGCATGCATGTGCGCGACAACTCATTCTGTTGTTAGGGTTTTTTTGTTGTTGTTGTTGTGCTTTTTTTTTTTTTTACCCCCTCTCATACATGAACGCCCATATCTGCTGCGCAGTCCTGATCTTTGCTGTTTCTATAAATAAGTCGCTGATATTTCCACTCTTTTGTGTCCTAATGGGACATCAGTATTAATGGGGACAGTCTGTCCTGGTGAGCGCACAGAGCACATCATTACTGATTTCCTGATGTACTTTGATTGCCGAGCGCCAGGAGGATGGGGAGAGGATTTGCCTGAAGTCCCATTTTATGCACAGCTCATTTTCCCTGTCATAGTTGCGTGGAAATTGATGCTGTATGCACAGAGGATTGCACCCTCTTGCGCCTGCCCTCTTCTGTCAGTTAGGCTGGCTGTCTTTGATTGTGCACTGCCTGGTCCCGCTGCTCCGTCTGTCTGTCTTTCTTAGTGTGTCGGCTCTTTTACTGTATGCAATGATTACTACTTACTTACGGGTCTATGAGCACATTGTGTGTGTGCATCTGTTCGCATGGTTCGTATGGGTGCATTGTGTGTATGCATATGTTCACTCATGTGTGTGTGTGTTGTGAATCGGGATTACACATACACACATACACACACACACACACACGCACACGCATACATATATATATAATAGAGAGAGAGAGAGAGAGAGTGTGTGACGAAATACCAGCTGTCGTTGCAAGTTGGGCTAGGGTAGCAGGAATATAAAGCAGGAAATGGATAAGTATTGAAAAGTAGTAGCTTCGTTGATACAGGACCATTTGATGCTGCATTCTGTGCAAGATTGTTTTTGTTTTTTTTCTGTTCAGAGAAAATGTATAGAAGGCATAGCACTTGAAAGCATCCCTTTTGTGAAAGAGAGTAAAGCGAATGGGGTTAAAGCCGAGGCAGAAAAGTAGCAGTCTTCAGTGTCACATGCCTTGACGTGTTCAGTTTCTAGAGCAGTGTTCATTGGCAGTCTCTTTCCTTTCCATACGCCCTCCATACTTAACATGTCTTTGCACCTTTTTTTTCCCGTTCCTTGAGACGGCGACTGAGATTACAGGGATCAAACTTGAGGTCAAACTGTCTGGTTACGTCAGATTAACACTCCCACCCTCCTACCCCCATACCCCCCCCCCCCATACCCCCTCCCCCCAACACCCGTCCCTCTCCTCATCTCGCCCCCCCCCCCCCCCCCCCCCCCTCTCTCCCACCCCGTCCGTCGCTGCGTTTCTAAATCGAGAGATGAGCCGCCTCCGAACTCGCTTCCCGACCAAACCGATCCAGCAATCAATCCCACACTGGCGGTCCGATCTGTCTTCTGGCTCTGCTTCCGTCTGCGGGAGGGATGGTTTGACAGACGGGCGTGAAGCTCACGTCATTCTTCAAAACGTTGTTACCGGCTTTACCCGTCGTCATCATCATCATCATCGTCGTCGTCGTTGTCGTCGCTGCGGCTTCTCCTCATCTTCTGCCTGGCTCCACCTTCCGAATACTCGTGTTGTCACAAATGCCCCACTTTGCCGTGAATGGCGGGGATAGATAAAACACACATACGCCACACAAAAGAGTCGTCAGTGGAAGCACGGAACTGTGCTGTCTGTCTGTGTGTCTGTCTTCCCCCCCCCTCCCCCCCCCCCACCTGCCCCCTCCCCCTCCCCCTCCCCCTCCCCATCCCTGGCCTGTGCCATGAACAGAGCTCAGTTTGTCAATCCTTCTTTCTCTGCATTGTTTATGCTCTTGTTATATCGACACAGTAAAGTTACAGGCGGTATGCTTGCTTTTTTGCCATTGCCTGAGTCTACCTTTATGGTTATGTGACATTGTATAATCCTCTTGATGGGAGGCTTTGGTGTGTGCTGAATACATTTAACTTCATATCTCCGCGGGTTCCTATTTCCCTGTCTGTCTTAAGAAAGGCAATCTCTGTCTGTCTCTCTGCCTCTCTCTGTCTGTCTCTCTGTCTGTTGTGTGGGTGTTTGAGAGAGAGAGAGAGATTGTTCCCTTCTCATCCCCACCATTCACTCCTTGTCTTACACACACACACAGACACACACATTCATGCTTGCATGCACACTTACACACATGTCCGCACACACGCGTGCACACACACACACACACACACACACACACACACACACACACACACACACACACACACACACCACACACAAACCACACACACACAAACCACATACGCACGCACATACACACACAAACCACACACATGCACACACACACACACACATACACACACACACACACATACACACACAAACCACACATACACCACACACACACACACACACACACACATACACACACACAGCACAAGCACACAGGCACATACACAAACCACACACACACACACACACACACACACACACACATATTAAGAAGAAAAGAGAGAGAGCAAAAGGCCTACAGGAATTAGATGGTCTGCTCACACCAAATGACCGGTTTTATTGAAAGATTTGACATGTATCAGAGATTGATTTTAGAGCAACAATCTGCTGTGTAGAGTCCTACCAAGTTCAGAGATGTCCATCATTGTTTTTTCTTTTCTTCATCATCTTCATTTGTTCGTTTGTTTTTTCTCCCATGTTTTCTGGTTGACAGTATCTTGTGTATATGGGGGTGGCATAGGAGAGGGGGAGGGAGCTTTGATCACTGATTTGGTTGGTTGGTTGTTGTTTTTTCCATTCCCCCCCCCCCCCCCCCCCCCCCCCCCCCCCCCCCCCCCCCCCCCCCCCTTCCATGGGTTTGGATGCGCATCTAACATTGAAATGAAAAGAACCATTTGCAGTCGAGGTTGTGGTTCTCAATTCCTCCTCTTTGAGAGGAAAAAAAAACTGCTTCCTGTGGCTTAATTGCTGTTTTTGTTGTCAAATATTTGTCAGGAGAAGGCAAAGTCTGATGTAGGCATTACCCAAATCTGGCTGTTACGTGATTGGCTTAAGTCAATGGACTGTGACTGTTTTCGATCAAGTGAACAGTTTTCCAGCGGGCATTGTGCCACAGATGGTGCCTGGTCGATCTATATATAGTACATTCTTTACAGCCAGATCTTGGAGGCGATTAGAGTAGAAACGTGACTTCATTATCCTCGTCACCGTTTTAGCCCTAGTATGTTTATCTTGATGGTAGATGCAAGCTGTACATAGCGTGTGTGTGTGTGTGCGCGTGTGTTGTTGTTGAGATCTGTTCTATGTGTGTGGTTTGTGTGTGTGTGTGAGAGAGAGAGAGAGAGAGAGAGAGAGGAGAGAGAGAGAGAGAGACTGTATGTGTGTGTGTGAGTGTGGATAATGTATAATTATAATATAACAGTAATGATAGTAATAAAAGGCAAAATCCAAATGAACACTCAAAACCAGGTGCAAAGTAACACTTGTCTAATAGACATACAGATCAGATCAGTGAATTATTTTTAGCAATATGTCTTTTTGTCAGATGTCACAAACAACGGATAGCAGAAATACACAAAACAGTGTTCCCCAGATTGCAGTCAGCCTGAGAGTTTTTGCTGTGTTTTCAGTTAGGCTGACATCAGTTTATGTAAACAATGATCATGAGTGCTGTTGTTGCACATCTCCAGTAAGGTGCCCTTTGCATGAAGTAACAGCAGGAATTCCTGCAGAGGAATTCAGCAAGCACTTGTACGTTCACTGTTCACTGTTGGATACTTCATCTAGTGCTTCAGTTACCAGAGGTATCGAAAAGGATAGATCCATTCTGCACTGCCCCCCCCCCCCCCCCTCTCTCTCTCTCTCTCTCTCACTCTCTCTCGATTAGATTAGAACCCTTTCGATAGAACTACGACAATCTGCGAGAGAAGTTAACAGTTGGAGGACCTAATCCCTCTCTCTCTCTCTCTCTCTCTCTCTCTCTCTCTCTCTCTCTCTCTCTCTCTCTCTCTCTGTGTCTCTCTCTCTCTGTCTCTGTCTCTCTCTCTCTCTCTCTCTCTCTCTGTCACTCCTCTCTCTCTCTCTCTCTCTCTCTCTCTCTCTCTCTCTCTCTCTCTCTCTCTCTCTCTCTCTGTAAGAACAATTTTCTTACTGCATGGGGTGTGATTTTTGGTTCCTATATGTGTGTGTGTGTGTGTGTGTGTGTGTGTGTGTGTGTGTGTGTGTGTGTGTGTGTGTACACACAGCAGTATGCCATCAATGTTTACAGTTCCATAGTGCATGAATGAAAGGAGCCTGTCTTCCCATTGTGATCTCATATGGATCCATTAAACTAAAACATAACTCGGTATGAGTAACAGTGACAGAATGATATTACAGTTGAACAGTTGTTCAGTATTTGTAGTCATATAATTTGCTAAAGAGAACAGATGGTTTACATGATTATTTTGGTGTGTGTGTGTGTGTGTGTGTGTGTGTGTGTGTGTGTGTGTGTGTGTGTGCAGGGTGAAAAATTCCTAGGAAGTTTTTGGTTGTCCTGGGGACAATTTGAGGAAAAAAATTGGCTTGTCCCCCCAAATTTCTGCTTACCCTCCCTGAAATAAAAAGATAGTTAATGAAAGTAACCATCGACAGTGCAATGACAAGTCAACAAACATTGTTCATTTATGGCATATTCTGTTCATTGGTTGTTAAGGCCGAAGAGAAGTAGATGTAAAACAATTTATTTGTTTATTAAGGTATCTTTCCTAGTGTCTTTCAGCATGTGTTAGAAAAGAAAAGATTGTAGAATTGTCTTGTTATCACCATTCACACATTCCTTAAATTCTCTCATCTTTTTCGTTGATTCATTTGTCCATCAGCTTTAAATCATGCACAGTGTGGTCTCAAAACATAGCAGACATGGTGTAACGGGTATGGACTAGTCTGCATGCAGTGACGCCTCCTTGACGAAACTGAAACTTGACAGAACTAAAATTATAGAATCTCTCTCATTCTGTCTCTGTCTCTCTCTCTTCATTGCACACACAGTCTGAAGTAAATCCATGTCCTGTCTACATATATTTAAAACAACAATAAAGGGAGTAGATCTGTCATTTCTGTGCTGACCAAGCACAAGTCCTGCATCCTGTGACATGTCTTAAATATGGAAGGGGGCGGGGAGGGGGGGGGGGGGGGGGGGGGTAGGGTAGGGCTGTGGTAGAGGAGTGAAAGTGATAGGGAAAAGAGGGAAGTGCCATAGGTTTATACCGAGTTTCACTTCCCAGCCACACTTTCACTGTTTCAGTGACTCAATCAAAACTT
>CM031615.1:45684349-45698811 GCA_018398815.1 Conus ventricosus | reverse complement strand
CTGAAAGGAGGCCAGAGTGTAAGGGCTTTCATTTAACCCAATGCCTACCGGATCGACCGAGATCGACCGCGAGATTTCCTCCTTCTGAATACTGGATCGACCGAGATCGACCGCTGAATACTCGGTCAACGACTTTCGCTTTCACCATCGCATATCCCAGAATGCAATTGCGACAGAAGAGTCTTCCGGTACTTCCGTTTCTGGACGCCATTTTGGTTTTTGTTGCATGAGTTTTGGTGGAGTAGTTTCGCTGCTGTGAATTTTCAAAGTTCGGCTTTTTTTCGCGAAGATTTTCTGGGAAAATGGCGGATCAAGTAACTATGCAACTTGCAGAATTCATTTTCTGAAGTGATATTGATGAAGAGAGCGTATTTGCGGGCTACACTCTTAAAGAAGATTTGAAGCAAGACGATTCGGACGTCAATCTTGACCTAGTTATGAATAAAGATCGACTGCTGACTGATTTTGAGGCCGGAATCAATAATGATTCAGGCGATGATAATGACGATGTCGAATAGCCCATTGCTGCTGGGCCCAGACCCCCCAAAAAAGAAAATTCGAAAAACAAAACTTGCTAGAGATACTTTAATTCTTGACTGGAGTGGTTGGCTACAAGAAGTGAAGCCCCCCAAAAGTTTCCCTTGTTTTGATAGCCAGGAAACCGGGTCAGTCAGTGGGTGTGTCCCACGATTTGCCTGTAGGAGCATCACCTTTAGCTTTTTGATTTCAGAAGAATTTTGGTAGACTTTTAACGAGAAACAAATTTATTTGCTGCACAAAAGCAAGCAGAAAAGGATGAACATAAACTCTGGCCTGAAATAAAAACTGCCTGTTTATCAAAAAGCAAAGAGGAGCCGGACAAGAGGTACATCATCACCACAGTGTGTGTGTTGGGGGGGGAGGGGGGGGGGGGGGGTGTTGCTCAGTGCACTTGTGCAAAAGCACATTTTTGTTGAATTCCATCACAATCTAAAGCCCAGTATTCAGTAATCTGTTCTTGTTATTTTTTCCCCTCAGTAGTTAGAAGACAAATCTTCTTGTATGTGATGCCTTCAGTTTAACAAAATTGTTGAAGTTTGGGTTGTTTTTTGCTTCACAATAAAAGTTGATTATTTAGTGTGCATACCATACAGAATGACTTTATTTTGTTCCTGAAGGTTTCAGTACTTTGTTTAGACTTGGAAAATCACTCTGTGCTCCTAATCCATGATGTTCTGTGGGTACAGTGAATTTAGGGAAAATTGTTTTAGCACTGAGAATACCAAAGTACAGTTAGTCTGTTCGTTTGTTTTTTTTTTCCTCGTGTACCAGTTCACTATATGTGGGGGGAAATGGCTGTTTTGGATGGAGTGATGTCTTTGAATTTTTTTCATTATTTTTACAGAATAGATAAGTTAAAAACAAATTTTCTATTGAGGTTTCTTTATGGCAAGTGTGTATGTGTTGCGGAGTTACCTCTCTTGGCATGGTATTCTCATAGTCATATAGCACAAAGTCATGCGGTAGGCAGAGGGTTAAATGTTAAATGTCATTGTCGTTCACCTGTGCCACTTTAGTTCTGACTTTCATGATACCTTTCCCACACCCCATGAAGTGGATGACATGTCAGCCTGCTACTAACTGTTCTGAGTTGGATTCTGAGCTGGATTATTGGTATCGATCTAGTCCCGAGACATTGATGGTGTTTAGTTTGTTTTTGTTGGCTGACATGGAGAGAATAGGAAGACAGCTGTGCAGCCAGTGTTTTCTTTGGATTTGCTGTTTTAGGATCTTGTAGGTAATGGCTGATGGTAAATTGTTATTGGCTATCATCATTTTGTGAGCAGTGCCTGCCTACTCTAGAGCTTCCCAAAACGGATATTCTCTGCAGTTAACAGATAAAAGATACATTAGACAGAAATCTCCAAGGCAGTCCATTGTTTAGGGGGGGGGGGGGGGGGGGGGGGGGGTGAGACAGCAGGTGGTGGAAGGGAGGGCTGCAATGGTGTGTCAAGGTCAGGAACATAGATTCAGTGACAGTTGTATCTAGACCCTCCGGGGGTTGCAACCTTGCCATGGTCGGAGGGCTTGCGCGGTCAGTGATCCCTTAGGCTTTGCTGGCGGGGGCGGCCCTTTAGGTCTATTCCCTTTAGGTCTATTCCCTTTAGGTCTATTCCCTTTAAGTCTATTCCTTCCAGGTCTATTCTCGTTAAGTCTTAGTGATAGGGTTAGGGATAGGGTTAGGGATCGGATAGGCTTAGGGATAGGGTTAGGGATAGGGTTAGGATAGGGTTAGGGATCGGATAGGGTTAGGGATAGGTTAGGGATAGGGTTAGGGATAGGGTTAGGGTACTAACCCTATCCCTAAGACTTAACGAGAATAGACCTGGAAGGAATAGACTTAAAGGGAATAGACCTAAAGGGAATAGACCTAAAGGGAATAGACCTAAAGGTACCTCCCCTTGCTGGCGGGGGCATCAATACTTGGAGATAGGCTGGTTTTTTCAAACTGCTTTTAGGTCCGAGAAGCCAAGATGCTGTCTGGCCTAAGCGTCACGTGGTAAGGAGTTGATGCCCCTGGTAGGGCTTCCCATGTCAGATAGGCTAAGGGTGAGGATCCTGACTAAGAGTAACCCGCCTTTCTCCTTTTCTTGTTTTCTGCCTCCCTTATTTGGCCCTTTTCTATCTTCGTCTCCCTTCAAGTCTTCTTTTCCACACTCCTTTTCTCTCTGTGGTCTCCTTAAGATCCGCCGCGTTTGCCGTGCGGTGCGACCTGTGTCGGAGGGGAATGAGATCCTGGTGATTGAGAGGGCCAGCGCTCTCAACACATCACTTTGGCTCGGACCTCTCCTAGATAGGGAGTACACTTTGGCCCGGGTGTACTAATCGGCTCCCTTCTTGGGGTTGGGTCAAGACAGACAGTTCCCCTGCTGGCCAAGTAAACCCCTGCAGTGCTCAGCTCTCTGTTCCCGGGAGTTGAGCATGATCAGGGGGATAGGGTTGGTGGTTCTGTTTGTCGTATGTCTCTCCCGAAGCCTGGAAGGGGTCAAGACATTGGTTTCTTGGCCCTGGCCCCTTAGTTGGACTCCAAGGTGGGTGGGTAAGGGAGGGATGAAACACAATAAACAAAATATGGCTTTTTCAAAAACTACCCCCCCAAAAGGAAGAGGAAGGCAGCATCCCCTATTTCAGGGGAATTTGAAACAGACAGTGATTCCGATACGGAGGTTAGACAGAGGACAGGTTTTTGGCTTCCTGCCTCGTGATGGAAGGGACAGAGCAGGAAAGACCCCTTTCAGCTTTGAGCCCCTTCGCCATACAAAAGGGCTTTCAAGGTATAGCAGGTGACCCTCGGTCCATTAAAAGGTTGAGGAATGGCTCGTTTCTCATTCATTGTAAATCACAAAAGCAATCCAAACAGCTGCTCAAGGCAACAAAACTAGTGGACAGGGAGACAGGGTGACTCCTCATAAACAGTTAAATTCATCGAAAGGTGTGATTCGCTGCAGAGATCTATCAGGTGTCACAGAGGCAGAGATCAAAACGGAACTGGCGTCCCAGGGTGTGACGGAGGTGCGCAGGGTGACAGTAAAAAAGGGTGCAGGGAGAGTGGACACCAACACCCTCTTTCTGACATTCTGCAACCCTGTGCTGCCTCCGGTCATCAAAGTCGGTTATTTGAACGTCAGGGTTCAGTTATATGTTCCATCCCCATTGAGGTGCTTCAAATGCCAGAAGTTTGGTCATGTCAGAGACCGCTGTTCTGGGCAGGAGGTGTGTGGGGTTTGTTGCAAGGCATCCCATGATGAGCCGTGTAAAGACCCGGCGCATTGTGCAAACTGCGGTGGCGACCACCCCTCCTCTTCACGCAACTGCCCTGTCTGGATACAAGAGTCAACCATCCAAAAGGTAAAAACAGAAAAGAAGATCTCGTTTTTTGAAGCCCGCAGGCAGGTTGTTGGCAGTCAGACGCCAACAGCATCTTCATATGCTTCGGCGGTAAAAAAAAGTATCAACACGTTCATTCTGCTGCCAGACTGACGATTTTACTTTCTCTAAAACTTTGCAAGGAAGACAGATAAGCTTTGGTGGAAGCAAGTCCACCACCTCCCAACCCAAAGTGGGTGCCCTGGTGGGGGCAAAAATCTGCCATCCCCAGACTGCTCAGCAGTCTACAACATCTGCTGCTGGCAGATTAAAAAACCAGCACCCCTACCTCGAACTCCTCTGTCCAGTGCCCGTGCGGGCAAGGGAGTTCAATCCAGTGTGGAGATGGTGGAGATGAGGAAGAAGCCTCCACCGTCTCCCAAATCCAGACCTTCTACACCTGTTGGCAAGCCTGCCAGCAGGTCTGAAGACCAACACAGTCCAGTGAAACTAAGCAATAAATTCACTCCATTGGAAGCGGACGTTGAAGAGGAGATGACCTGATTTCTCTCCTTTTCGCCTCTGCACCATGGATAGTACAATATTCCATTGGAATATCCGTGGACTAAATTCCAACTTTGAGGAGCTGCAGCTTCTGTGTCAATCTCTAAAACCTTCCGTCGTGGCTCTTCAGGAAACTCAAATTCAAAGCCAGAAGACCTTTACTCTTTCTGGCTTTAATATTCTTTCAAAACCTGCACAACCATCCATGTTGGGACTGTCGGGCGGTGTTGCCCTTCTCCTACACAAAACTTTGTTGTATAGTCCTGTCGCTCTGTCTACCTCCCTTCAGGCTGTAGCTGCGAGAGTCACTCTCCACAAGACTGTGACAATCTGTTCCCTTTATCTTCCACCTTCTGTCCCGGTTTGTCGTCAGGACCTTGTCAGTCTGATAGGAGAACTTCCTCGACCTTTTTTGCTGTTGGGTGACTTTAACGGTCACAATCCTCTTTGGGGTAGTGTCAGTACGTCACCCAGAGGTCTGCTAATTGAGGATGTCCTTTCGGATTTGGATTTGTGTTGTCTGAACGACGGATCTGCAACTTACCTCCACTCTTCCACAGATTCACTTTCGTGTTTAGATTTGTCGGTTTGTGACCCTTCGCTGGTCCTGGACTATGAGTGGTCTGTCCATGATGATCTGCACGGAAGTGACCATTTCCCTGTCCTTCTACAACCCGTTACAACTGAACACGTCTCTGTCTCTCAACATCTAAATTGTAAGAAAGCAAACTGGGATCTATTTGCAGCCACTATTTCTAAGGAATTCCAGGACACTGATTTTCTTCAGAGTCCGGACCCAGCAGAATCACTGACTAACACTGTGATCAAGTGTGCTAAAGCTTGTATTCCAGTGTCTTCCGATAAACTTCAAATGCCAAAAACACCCTGGTTTGATTCAGACTGCCAACAAATTTCCAAAGTTCGAAAACGGGCTCAGCGTCAGGTGTACCAACGACCTTCGGGTCCAACGCTCGAGCCCATCAGAAACTCCGTGCCAAATCGAGACACACTTTTAAAATCAGTAAACGTCGGTCCTGGAGAAGTTTCTGCTCCAGGCTGACATCGAAAACCTCCAAGAAAAAAGTGTGGAACATCATTAAGAAAATCAAAGGGAAGAACACCTGTCCCACTGTAAACCATCTCAAGTTTGCTGACTCTTTAATAACAGAGAAAAAAGCAGTTGCTAATCTGCTGGCTTCAACCATAGAAAAGAATTCCTCCTCTTCTAACAAATCAGCCATTTTTGTCAAAAATAAAACCCTTAAAGAAAAATCACCCTGCAACTTTTCGTCAGACAACATGGAAGACTACAATCTTCCTTTCACTTTAAATGAACTGAAATCTGCCTTACTGTCCTGCAACGATTCCTCTCCAGGTATAGATGAAATCCATTATCAACTGTTGAAGCAAATAGGTCTGAACATCCTGCTACATGTATACAACCATGTGTGGACTACTGGTTTCTTTCCGCCTTCTTGGCGAAAAGCCCTCATTATTCCCATCCCCAAACCTGGAAAAGATCTTTCTAATCCATCAAACTACCGTCCCATAGCTTTGACCAGCTGTGTCTGTAAATTGATGGAAAAAATGGTCAACGCTAGGCTCATGTGGAAACTGGAAACCGATGGCCTTTTGGCGAAAGAACAGTGTGGTTTCCGCAAACATAGGACTACGGTTGACCATTTGATTCGTCTGGAATCTACACTTCGGAACGCCTTTCTGAACAAACAGCATGCAGTGGCAATTTTCTTCGACTTGGAGAAGGCCTACGATACCACCTGGAAGTCGGGGATACTTCATGATCTCCACGATCTGGGTTATCGAGGTCATCTTCCGCTTTTCATACAAATTTTTTTGGCAGAACGACAGTTTCAGGTCCGGGTTGGCACCACTCTCTCTGATGTCCACGAGCAGGAGTTGGGTGTTCCACAGGGGAGCATACTGTCTCCTGCCCTCTTTAGTATTAAGATCAACAACATTGTTCAATCAGTCCAGCAGGGTTCAGACTGCTCATTGTTTGTGGATGATTTCGCTGTCTACGCGACTGGAAGCCTGTACCGAGTGTCCAGCGCAGGCTCCAGCTTTGCGTGGATAAAATCCATCGGTGGGCGGATGAAAACGGTTTCACCTTTTCTCCAACAAAGACGCAGTGTATTCACTTCCATAATTTCCGTCAGTTTTTTCCAGATCCTGAACTTCAAGTAGGGAAATCTCCCATTCCAGCTGTTAAAGAGGCCAAATTTCTGGGAGTTATTTTTGACCAGAAACTTATCTTTCTCAGCCACATCAAAAACCTCAAAACTGCTTGCCAGAAAGCACTGAATATTCTGCGGGTCGTAGCGCACACCGACTGGGGCGCTGACAAGAAAACTTTGCTGCACCTCTACAGAGCCTTGGTCCGTTCCAAACTCGACTACGGTTGTGCTGTGTACGGCTCCGCACGATCTTCTTACCTCAAACTCTTGGACCCTATCCACCATCAAGGGCTTCGTCTCTGTCTTGGAGCGTTCCGCACCACCCCTGTGTACAGCCTGTACGCAGAGGCGGGTGAACCTTCATTGTCCAACCGCAGGCTGAAACTGTCTTTGAATTATTATATCAGACTGTTCTCGGAACCAGAAAACCCTGCCTATGACTGTGTCTTTGACCCTCCGTTCCAAAGTAAGTTTGAAAACAACCCTAAATGTATTCCGCCGTTTGGTCTTCGTATGCAGCCTCACGTGCGGAATGCAGGTCTAGACCTAGGTGTAGTATCTGATTTTTCCAAGTTTCCGGATCAACCACCGTGGACCTTTTTCACACCAGAGATTCGTTTTGATCTTGCAGCTTTTCGCAAAGAGTCTACCAGCTCTCTGGCGTACAAGGCATTGTATGCTGAGCTCTGTTTGAAATTTCCATCCTGTCAAAAAGTTTTCACTGACGGTTCCAAGTCTGAAGATGGAGTGGCCTGTGCAGCCTATTGCCCTGGGGCTCCTTCTCAGATACTGTTGGAACATATTCATTCAGATGCTTCTGTCTATTCTGCTGAACTTACTGCTCTGGGTTTTGGCTTTGAAGATAATCTCTCATTCTTCAAAGAGGGACCTTTCTGGTTCTGTCGGATTCGCTGTCAGCTTTGGAGGCCATAGCTGGCCGCAACCTTCAGCATCCAGAACTTTTACTTTTTTTTGAACTTTTTAGTAAGTTGAAGGCGGACGGTTACAACATTACTCTTGCTTGGGTTCCTGGTCATGTTGGCATAGGCGGGAACGAAATGGTTGATCGTTTAGCCAAGAACGCCACAAGAGAGAAACTGTCCAACACTTATATCCCCTGCTCAGATGTGAAACCCAAAATTAATGATTATGTGAGAGACCTCTGGCAGGAGGATTGGAACACACAGACGAATAACAAACTTTTTCAGATCCGTCCAAACCTTAAGGACTTCCTCCCATCCACGTCGGGAGGTCGTAAAGAGGAAACGGTTCTGTGCCGGCTGCACACCGGCCATTCGTATTTTACCCATGCCTACCTTTTAAAGAGTGAAGAAGCTCCGTGGTGCATTCCATGTCATGCGCCACTCACAATGAAACATGTTCTTTTAGAGTGTTGGGACTTGCACGATGTGAGACACAAACATTTTACGGCGGAGTCCATGAAGATCCTGTTCAGGGATGTCCCGCCTGACGTGATCCTTGAGTTTTTGAGAGAGATTAACATTTTTCATCTGATTTAAGATTTTACGGCAGAAAGATTTTTAACAAAGTTTCTGGTGCGTTTGTAGACGATGTCATTTAACGAGATGTGTGAAAGTTGGGTTTTTTTTTTTTTTTTTTGTTTGTTTTGTTTTGTTTTTTGTTTTTTGACTGGTGAGTTGATTTTAACGTGGTGACAGCCCTGATGTGGCCCTTTGCGGTCGACTGGGCTATAAGCAACATTATCTTATCTTATCTAGCTGTATCTAGATAGGCACCCGATAGTGATGAGCATCTTGGGAAATGAAATTGGTGTGAAAAGGGTATATGCTGCATTCCACTGACTCGGCGCAGTTCCTGTGATATGTTATGACTATGTGTGTGACATTGTAGCGTAAGGAAACCAGAAACCATATCACAGTTCTTCCACCAAAATCTGCCTACCTCGTGCTCTAAGATATCTTTAGAATCACAGTAAGCTTACAACCATATGTGTCCATGTTGCTGTTAACAAGCTCTGCAGCAGCAGGGGTTCCACTGACTTTTTAGTTTTTGCGTCAAGAAACGCACGCCTCCGCAAAAATTGCGTCGGCGCTGAAAAAAATGCGTAACAAAGTAAACTGTACTCACTCCCGTCAAAACAGCTCTGAATCGTTTTCTGTGCCACACGAGTCCGGGATGATCGTGTGTGCGTGGGAAGTCATAACGTATTCCGATTGGAAGATGGCACCATCGCAGACGCGGGAAAGATTCCATTTTATTTCGAGGGGAGAAAGGATGAGGTGTTTTGGAACATTCTTGATCTAGCAAAAAGTCAGCCAGTGCCACAGAGTAAAGTGTGCTGACACACGAGCCTCCCCGCCCGTACGCTTCGGACGTACCGGTCGAACCCGATCCCAAACGGAGCGTCTGTCATAGTAAACGTACGTCTCAAACGGACTTCGGCATCCAGTTCGACCCGACCGTTCGAGATACACCGTGATCTATTCGAAACGGACAGCTAGTATCCTCCAACCAATCAACGCTCAGCATTGAGCGAACACCCATGACAACGGAAAAATGGCGTCGTCCAGCAAGGCGATCAGACTGTCCGATTCGGAGACCAAACATTTGATTGAATCGTACCAAGACCATGATGTGCTTTGGAATGTCAACTCAAAAAATTATAAGAATCTAAATATTCGAGAAAAAGCTTCGTATTCAATTGTACAGTCCTTTGAAGCGGCATGTGGGATCAAACTCGAAAGGTTTAAAACTCGCATATAGGTCGGACCGCACAGGTTCAAACGTTTCGTGAAGCACTCCGTCCGTTCGACACTGACTGGTCAGAGCGCACAGGTTCAAACGTTTCGTCTCAACCGTACGGGCGGGGAGGCTCGTTTGTCAGCGGTGTCAAGCAGTCTGCTGTAGGTCTGTGCCGTGTTTTGCCCCTCTGACATAGGCTTGCGGTTGAGAACAGGGTCCTGGGAAAATTGCGTCGCTAAACGCACGGCCGCGAAAAAAATGCGTAGGAAGGCAGAAAAACGCAATAATTACGCAAAATTTTGCAATAAATGGAACCCCTGAGCAGGCAAAAATCTTTTGGATAAAGATGTGTAAAAATCTGCCATATTGGAAAATATTGTGTGTGTGTGTGTGTGTGTGTGTGTGTGTGTGTGTGTGTATGTGTGTGTGTGTGTGTGTGTGTGTTGTGCGTCAGGTAGGGCTAAAAATTACCAAAACCCAACCTACTCAATCCAGTATTTATCCAGTGATGGTGAAGTTTTCAAACCATCATACCAAATCGTCATCTTAGCAAGCCGCATGCATCCTGCTTGTATCGGCATAGAGGAAAGCACTCATCTACTCCAGCTCCCCCACCCATTTAGCTGCATCACTCACCACCTGTCATCTCTTGTAAGTTGTACGCAGCTGTTTTACCCTGCCAGTGGCTGATGCATCCACTCATGCATGGGCTCCGCCACCCACACAGCTGTTTTACCCTGCCAGTGGCTGATGCATCCACCCCTATATGGGCTCCGCCACCCACAACAGCTGTTTTACCCTGCCAGTGGCTGATGCATCCACCCCTATATGGGTTCCGCCACCCACACAGCTGTTTCACCCTCCCAGTGGCTGATGCATCCACCCCTATATGGGTTCCGCCACCCACACAGCTGTTTTACCCTGCCAGTGGCTGATGCATCCACCCCTATATGGGTTCCGCCACCCACACAGCTGTTTTACCCTGCCAGTGGCTGATGCATCCACCCCTATATGGGTTCCGCCACCCACACAGCTGTTTTACCCTGCCACTGGCTGATGCATCCACTCCTGTATGGGCCCCGCCACCCACACACAGCTGTTTTACCCTGCCACTGGCTGATGCATCCACTCCTGTATGGGCCCCGCCACCCACACACAGCTGTTTTACCCTGCCAGTGGCTGATGCATCCACTCCTGCATGGGCCCCACAACCCACACACAGCTGTTTTACCCTGCCAGTGGCTGATGCATCCACTCCTGCATGGGCCCCACAACCCACACACAGCTGTTTCACCCTGCCAGTGGCTGATGCATCCACTCCTGCATGCCCCCCCCCCCCCCCCCCCCCCCCCACACACACACACACACACACACACACACACATCGTGGTTCACCTGTGCCACATCCATCAGTTTCCTTCAGACGTGTTGCATCAACCCACTGGTACTTTCTCAGGCATGCTCGTCGTTTTGTGCGTGTTTATGCCCACTGACACTGCCTTCGGCTTGGGGGAGGTGGGTAATTTCAGTGGACTGACTGTTCAGATGACCAGGTGGGGAGGTGGACAGCATTAGCAGCAGTAAGTGGGTTGTTGGGCAGACACATGACAGATAGGTGGAAACAAGTGAATGGCTGGCAGGAAACTAGATATGGATATATGCAGCAGATGTGATTGTGATTTAGTTTGGGCAAAGTGTTTAGCATAAGGATTTGGAATGAGTGTATACATTCAAGTAAGGCCGTAGGTAGACTTGTTTCATTTGAGGAGTATGGTAGTTATAGTTGCAAATGAGTAAGGGTAGTTATAGTTGCAAATGAGTGAGTGTTGTAGTTACAGCTGCAAATGAGTGAGTGTGGTAGTTATAGCTGCAAATGAGTGAGTGTGGTAGTTATAGCTGCAAATGAGTGAGTGTGGTAGTTATAGCTGCAAATGAGTGAGTGTGGTAGTTATAGTTGCAAATGAGTGAGTATGGTAGTTATAGCTGCAAATGAGCTAGTAGGGTAGTTACAGATGCAAATGAGTGGTGAATGTTAGTAGATGGGTGGTGGGGGAGACTGGGAGTGGGTGAGTCAGGGTAATGATTGAGTGATGAGACAGGATGCTGAATTGCAGATGGGTGGTGGCATGGTAAGTGCTGAGCAAATGGAAGCTAATTGCCCAGATGAGGAGGTGGTTCGGTCAAAAGACAGATTCCACTGAAAAGTGGGGTCAGGTACACAGAGATCCCCCCCCCCCCCCCCCCCATTCCATTCCGGAGCCCTCCACCTGACCTTCTCCCTGCAACATATGTTGCAGGCTGGATAGGGATCAGGCATAACAATTTACACTGAGTAAACCAACAGTGGCAGAGGTGTTTGGGGATGGTCCACAGCCATTGCCGTTTTGATAGGTAAATTAGCAGGCTTGCTGCAGGCCTGGAGGTCTGATGAGCCAAGGCGCCAGTCAAACAGGCTCCCACCCTAGGAACATGTTCTTACAGGCACTAAAACGTAAAATGCGAGCATGCATGCTTACTCAGCATGTGCACACACTTACATGCATGTGCAACGTGTTTGTACACACTCGCACATACTGGTGTGTATACACACTTGCATGCAAGCACACACGCACGCATACACATGCATGCACGCATGCACACCACACACACACACACACACACACTGACTGAAACCAATTTATTGTCAGATTAACCCATAGTTGTACTCACACTCTCTCTCTCTCTCTCTCTCTCTCTCTCCTCTCTCTCTCTCTCTCTCCTGCGCACACGCATATATACACACTCACACCATCGTAAGTATGTGTATAGTACCATGTTATGGAAAAAACACCACCAATTACTAAAGATATTACCGTGTCTCACACTGCTGGTTCAAGAAGAAAGAGAATCAGATAAATGCAGTCATCATCATGCACAGCTTGCATCTGTCTGCACCTGCTCCAACTAACTCTTCCTCTTTGACTGCGTGTGTCGGAGGGATGTCAGAGCAAAACAGTTGTATAAGAGCAGGAGAAAGTGGAAGCAGCCACAGGACATGGAAGAAGCTGACAGGAACACCCTCCATCCTCCCCATGTGATGCAGCCCAGTGCTCCTCCTGAGGGTACTAAACCCCAATAAAATGCTAGCATATCCATCTCCCCTCCCATCTTCTCATCCCCCCCCCCCCCCCCCTCCCCCCCCCCCCCCCCCCCCCCCCCCCACCCCTTCCTCCTCCTTGGTATTGCAGGATTTGTGGGCCCGTATGTTCACAGCCATTTACTGCTCCCCATGCAGCCCCAAACACGTACCCATTTGTCTTCAGTCAGGAGGCTATATATTTCGACTTGCACTCTCTTTAATTACTCTGCTGAGCAATACCTTTTTGTTTTCTTGCAACACAGCTGGAAATTTCTGGAAGGAAAAGAAGAAAAAAATCTTTAAAAAAAAAAGAAAAACAAAACTGTGAAGGAAGAGAAGAAGTAAAAAAAGGAATGAGAAAACAAGAGAAGTACATGCATCACCTGGCTCCTTGAAGAGCCTGTTTCTTCCCCTTCAAATCAAAAGACCTTCAGTCTAATTTATTGACGTACAACCAGTAAGTCGCCAGAGGACACGATCAGCTTGGGAAATAAAGTTGTGAAAAGTAAACACTGCCTGAATGCTAAGTGAAAGGGGACGCGATCAGCTTGGGAAATAAAGTTGTGAAAAGTAACACTGCCTGAATGCTAAGTGAAAGGGGACGCGATCAGCTTGGGGAAATAAAGTTGTGAAAAGTAACACTGCCTGAATGCTAAGTGAAAGGGGACACGATCAGCTTGGGGAAATAAAGTTGTGAAAAGTAACACTGCCTGAATGCTATGTGAAAGGGGAGACGAACAGCTTGGGAAATAAAGTTGTGGAAAGTAGCCCTGCCTGAATGCTAAGCGCAAGGCCCCTTGTTCAGCAGCAATAATTGCCTGATCTGTGTCATAACAACCTAGAACATGATCCCCAGCACTCTTTTTATGGTCCCAGTAGGCCTGCTGAGCTTATACTAAAAACCTGGTCCACACAGCCAACAGAAATGTTGGCAATAGAAGCACTCCAACATTACTGCGTGAACTTGAAAACTTATTTACATTTCAATGTCTGTACAGCAACAACTCCTTCCCCCCCCTGCACACACACACACACACACACACACACACACACACACACACACACACAAAACACTTTTGTATGAGAAAGGGCCAGGGCTGCAGTCTTGTGAAGAACTCAGAACTCAAGAAGGAACATGAATGTTTTTATTTGCCAAGAAATGGTACATGTGGAGCTTTGAACCTGGTAAGAAAATGCACAATAAAAGAACCTAAAAACGTGTATGAATCATATTGACAATGGTAAATAATGATATGAATGATAATGGCACTAGTGCTTACGAAGGGAAGAAGATGAAGTGTAAAAGAAAATTTTTTTAACTTTATTTCAGGGGAGATAGGCATTATGGGTGAAGAGGAGTATGGTGGAGAGTGGAGTAGAAAGGGCAGGGGAGGGGGGGGGGGGGGGGAAGAGTGAGAGACCGAGAGAGAGGGAGGGAGTGTGTGTGTGTGTTTGTGAATGAGTGAGTGAGTGGGGATGGTGTGGATTGTGGGTACAAATTGAAAAAAACGTTTTATGTTAAAGTACAAGTACCTTGTCACACAGGTTATGAACAACATACATGTATAGGAGGGAAATGTATTAAAAAGAAGTTTGAGTTTGAAAGTATAGTGATACAGTTTGTATTTGTGTTTGTTTTGGTTCCTGTTATACTAGTTATGCATAGCTGCCAACTGCTACGATATCGCCGTAGTTTGCTACGCCAGAGAAATGCTTGCTACGACGCTACTACGATCATTAAATTGCTACGGCGAAACAAAAAAATTCGAATATACTTTCGTTTTGTTTGGACAGCGCTAAGTAACGTCTCTATTGGTCTGTCGGAACTGCATTTCCGCTTTCGGTTTTACTGTAGCACGTAGATTTTTTTTTACAATTTGCCCTCTTCCTCTGCTTCATCTCTGTATAATAACATTTATAGATATACTAAGAGTACTGTAGCTTTAATATGGTCCGTAAAACTGGTTATAGGCCCGATTTCTTTTTAGAACGCGCGCAAAATTAAGTTGCTACTGT
>CM031615.1:45676849-45681849 GCA_018398815.1 Conus ventricosus | reverse complement strand
CCCCCCCCCCCCTCCCAGTTGAAAATCTTTGCATGTTTGTAAATGGTGATTCTTTCTGACAGTTTCAAGCTTTTTTTCTGTTACTGTCCCAGTGGCATTACACCTATATCATGATGAAGATTGTGCTAAGGAGTTCTGTTCTGGTTAAAGACTACATGACAGGGCTTTATTCTGTGCTTTCTTTCATATCTATGCATTCCGGCATCAGCCAGGCCCAAGAGAGACAGACACTTGCAGGGTTGGTGTGAACATTTTAACAACGCTCATTCATGTAATGGATGCTGTGTAGTTCTTGTCTACCCAATTTAGCCCCAAGCATGCTTAGCTCAGGGTAAGAGCTGTTTGGGGAAAAAAAAACCTTGCAAGTATGGGAATTGAACTCGCATTCTTATAGCCCACTAGTTTGTGATGCTAACTACTGCATCACAGGGGCAGGTGTTTTGGGGCTAATTTGATTGTGTTGAAACAATACAGTACAAGCAATGTCCATGTGAAACAAGCAATGTCCACGTGAAAATGTCTTGAAAGAATGGTACTGGAAGGAGATATTACTTAAAAAAAATTTTTTGTTGTGTTTGTATGTAGTTAAGAAATTGATAGGCGGGAAGAAATAATTGATTTGTAGATCAATACATAATGATAAATACAAAAAATGCAAACAGAAATCACAGAACATTGAATGTGATCTCATCCAGTAGATGATGGTCTGAAATAATCATGATTCCAGGAGCAACAAACCAGTGTCCAATACTGCCTGAACAGTTGAATTGAACACTGCTCATATTTCATTGGACTTTTTTCATGCCCCACCTATACACATCCATGCTCATATGTATGCCTGTGCATGAGAGATGTTTTCATGGAATAAAGATTGGAAAATGTCAGTTTGGTCCACCCCTTATGTGTCTTAGGACCTATCTATTGCCAAAGGAGAGATTTTCTTTTTACAGTTACGCCTATTTTCTTGGGACTCAGTTTGTGACGGGTCTCCGACGCTCCCCCTCGTTATTAAAATATGATTTTCATATTCAGGGATGCAGGGGGTTATAGACAGAAGAATTTACGCTTTCACAACCAAAATGCGCTCTCGCATAGGCACACGCACTCTGTCACTCACATCGGGCCCGCACAAAGGTGACGGGAAACCAATAACATTTCATAGAAAATAATCAACTTTTATTCAACTTGACTCCGAGCCCCCACCCGTCACTACACAATACAACTATCTGTATCATACAACAATGTAAACAGCATACAGACAATTTCATAAATCGCATCCCCTGTTCTTCAGTGATTCTTACTTAGCCAGGAAAGACAATATCCACTATTCCGTCTGCACACTTATAAACTTAAGAGCAATAAAGCGTCCATAACTTGCCAGCATTCCTTGGTTGACCGTCAGTTTCTCTCATCCCACTGTACGACCATGAGCTGAAGCTGCCACACCGTTGTGTCCTCCCGATTGGCCAAATCCCAGTTGGGGGACACTGGCAACGTAGCTTGAGTCGCACCCTCACACCGAGTCTCCCAGACTCCACCGTACTTCGCCCTCTCCACGGAAAGGGCTCCTGTCGGCCTCTCCCACAGGTCTTCTCTGGCTGCAAACACCCCACCGTTGTCTGGCAGCTCCCTGTCTAGGCCCCAACAGGTTAACACGTCTTGCTGTCGACCGTCCCCACACGGGAGACAATTCTTCTCGTCGTCGGCTCCGAGGCTACAGCAACCTCCACTGTCATACGTCCCCACCCAGGAGACAACGAGGCGACAGCTAACCTCTGCTTCACGCTGTATTTTCTTGAGCCCTCAGCAAGACGGGCGAGTTCACTTTCCCTTAAGTGAGTCACCCACTTCCTGGTTTTCCAAGCACCTTATATTCGTTCTCAAAGAAAGAGAGAACCCGAGTTTAACTGGCTCAACCAATGGAATCACTGGCACACACACATCACACGATTTGTACCAATAAATCCCCAAGTTATTTTTATTCCACCAATGGAATCACTAGTCACCTACACATACACACACACCACAGCTGCTAGCGCCAACAAAGACTTGGGCACCCAGTGGTTAATGCATAACCTATTCAAACTCATGTTCGATTCCCCCAAGCTACCCATTGAACTAACAGCCTCGACCTCTCTACCGCCATGACTGATGCTTCAAGTATTTACTACCTCTATAGACAACAAGGCGCAAACCACTCGATAGGCCGCAGCCTTCCATTCATTCCTCAGAACAGGGACGACTGAATGGTCGCTGTACTCTGCCTGCAGGCTGACGGTCACCTACCCGTGACGGTCACCTGACACAATCGCCTCCCTTTCCGGCCCACTGGAGAACCCAGTGAATAGCCAGTGCTCAAAGTGGACACTCTTCTCTACCCAGGACCGGCAGGTCAGCATGTTCGTGTTACTATCCCTCGGACATGCGAAACACTTCCCAGTACTCTCCCTCCTTCAGTATACGACTCGGGGTATCCCCCCCCTGGTGATGCCTGAATTCGCACACTTGAAGACCCAAGGAACGTGCTCTCAACAACAGCAAACTACCCTTAATTTGCCTAAATGCTCGAGAACATTCGGCCGACTCATTACACAGTTGATGCATTTATTTATATCAGTTACATCATCTCGCACGGGCAATCTTTTTGTTTGACCTTGATGAAAGGTCAGCTTCAAGTCAGATTTATGATGCATATTGACTTGTATCGCATTAACTTTTTGTTGTTGTTGATAAGGAAGTAAAAGGTTACGTAAGTAGGCCTTGTTTTTCTGTTTTCATTTCATCATTGTCAAATTTGTCAAGTAGTTTGTTCAATGAAAGCTCAGAAACCAATAGACATTTTGGTGGTAAAAGGCTATGGAGTGGCAGAAGAAAAGGGGAGGAGGGGAGAGGTGATGAGGATAGGTGTGTCAGTGTGTGTTTTTTTTTTTGGGGGGGGGGGGGGGGGGGTGGAGGGGAGAAGAAGTGAAGGAGGGGGGATGACCTAAATATTCCATCATGCAAATCAGGAAAGAGACTGCCTGGGCCAGTGCATGATGGTGAGAAAAGAAAGAAAGAGGAACTGGAAACAAAGTAAAGATTTTTGGAAGAGGTGTGAAAGAAGCTGGGGCGGGGTTGGGGAGGGAGGGGGGCAGGGGCTGGGAGGAAAGGCAGGGACGTCATTGCAATTGATAGTGTGCTAATGCTTTCGGCTTTGATTTAGTGAAGGGGGTCCTCTCACTGTTTTGTTTGTTTGCAAAGGTAATCGTTAAAAAAAAAAAAATTTTTAAATGGCTTGTTTGGAATCAATGGCTGCCCATAATGGACAGCTCATGACTTTTATTTTTTCAGTCTGAAATGCCAGGATTTTCATTTCCGTTGTCCTTACTCTCTCTTCAGCTTTCTCTTCCCCCCCCCCTCTCTCCTCCCCCCCCTTTTCCACCCCCCATCCCCTTCTTTTCCTACTCTGCTTCTTCTGCCTTTTCCACATCCCTATCTCCTTTTCTCTATCTCTCAGTATGTCCTTTTCTGTCTGTCTGTCTCTCTGCTCTCCTTCTGTCTCTCTCTTTTTCTCTCTCTCTCCATATAAAAGTCCATTCCTCTCTCTCTCTTCTCCCTCTCTTTCCCCACTCTCCCCCCCCCCCCCCCCCCCCCCCTCTCTCTGTCTCTCGCTCGCTCTTGATGTCTGTGACTCTCCCTCTCTCCTCCCCTCTCTCTCTCTCTCTCTGTCCCCTTCGCCCCCCTCCTCTCGCCTCCCACCACCCCTCTTCCCATTACTTCTTTTCCATTCATACAAAAACAGATTTCATCTCCCTATGAATGGGACAGCAGCAGGGAGAACCATGTTTAGAATGTTAAAAAGCGATTTAGGAAAAGAAAGAGAAAGGTTGTTTGGTACATTCATTTTGAAAATGGCTAGCTGCTTGCTGCCTGATTGGATGAAGAGGAAGGGATAGTTCCAGGTAGCTGAGCCTATGGCAAGCATGACTGCTACCAGACAGATGTGTAGAGGTCAGATGGAACAGTAGTACTGTCAGATGAGAATGTTGTAGCGGGTTTTGGGGGAATTGAGTGGAACATAGAGAGTGAAAAAGAAAAAGAAAAAATGAGAGGGATGATTGTATCTGTTTTTCTCTGTCCACAGGTTACTGTTTTTGCGGCCCGTAGAAATGCTTTAAAGAGGTGAGTATTGACATTGTTCCCTTTTCACATGCACTCACAGTAATGTTCGTTTGTTGTCGGTGTTTCTGTAGCATTTTTTCACAGTTTGTAAAGAAGGATGAATGAAGATCTCACTCAAATGAATTGAAGTAAGAAAATAAGAAAGGGTCGGGAAAGGAGGGGGGCCGGGGGGGGGGGGGGGGGGGGGGGGGGGTTGGTGGAGGAGGAGAAGAGTATTTTTGCCTGTCGTGTTTGGGAATGTAACGTGGAGGAATGTCTAGTTGACAGGAATTTTGGCAGCTTTTTATTCATTTATTATTTCAGGGCTGTGAGTTCAGTGTTGTTAGAAGGAGTGTGCTCTTTCCCAGACATTGTAAAGGGTCTTCCTTAGTTCAGCTCTTTGATTAAAGGGTATTAATATAGGGGAAAATGTTTCTTTCCCTCTTTAACAATTTCAGGTTGACATTGAATAAAACGTAGATTGTCGAGCACACGCCTCCTGTTTCCTTTCCTCATCTCTCTCTCTCTCTCTCTCTCTCTCTCCTCTCTCTCTCTCTCTCTCTCTCTCTCTCTCTCTTGTACACATGCTCACATCTATGCATGCAAGCACACATGCATACACACACACACACCACACACACAGATCAGGTGACCCAAAATCTCTTACATGTTGTCTAGATTCTTTAAATCACAAGCACCATCTCCGAATCACAGGTGAAGTCTCTGCTGTCACTTTCGATGATGGTGCAGCTTGCCCTGTTGATAGCCCTCCGCGGTCAGCTTGGCTATGACAAACAACATGAATGGATAACTTTCTCATACTTCTCTGCTCCATTTTCTTTCAATTAATTTGTTCAGAA
>CM031615.1:45671849-45674349 GCA_018398815.1 Conus ventricosus | reverse complement strand
AAGGCATACTTTACGTGTATTCTCTTTCTATCTTTCTAGCAGATTGGATGCACAGTACAGGGCCTTTCCGTGGGACTATGATATAGAAATAATAAATCATGTTTCATATGTCTTTTAAGTTAAATAAGTCAGCATAGCTTTCTATTACGTTTGGAGAAGTCCATCAAACTCATATTTGTTTTTGTATGTGTGGTGTTTTTTTGCGTGTGTGTGTGTGTGTGTGTGTGTGTTAGGATTATTTCCATGGTTTTGTGTTTGCTTACCAGTGTGAATGTAGGAGGGTTTTTTTTGTTTGTTTACCAGTGTGAATGTAGGAGGGTTTTTTTTGTTTGTTTACCAGTGTGAATGTAGGAGTTTGTGTCTAGTTCAGCGCTAAGACATTTGAAACTGTGTCTGGTCAGATTTGCTCTGGGGATGCAGTTTGTCTCTTTTACTACTTCAAGCAAGCTGGAGGCACTGTGTACTAGTAACGCGTTGCTGAAAACTGTGTCAGGGGGCGTCTGGTCTGTCCGGGTGATTAGTGTCAAAGTGAAATGAGTGGTCACGAGATTTGCCGCCCATTTCTATTTAACTTCAAGGTAGAGATGAGCGGAGCACGTGTGTCTGAAATCTGTGATCTCTCGGTGTCTTGTCGGCCAAGAAAATGTTTTGGCCTCCCTTTCCCCACACACCCTCCCTCCCTCCCCCTCTCTCCTTAACAACACCTTATCCTCTTCTTTTCTCTCTCCTCTTTGTCCCAGAACGTTACAGGCGTCCCTCGTTGCTTTCATTAAACTCCCTTTGCAGCTGTGGAGTGGAAATGAACAAGGATCTTGTAATGTTTTCTACAGTGCGAATCTAGCAAGAAAAGCTTTTCTTGGGGGGGGGGGGGGGGGGGGGGGGGGGGGAAGACAACAACAAAAAAGCAAACAAACAAACAAAAAGCAACAAGCAGTATGCATGTGAAGTCCATTTGAACGGTCAAATATCAGTCTTGATATTATCATTGTTGTTATTGTCATTATCAGTTATTATCATTATTATTATTACTATTATTAAGACAGATGACTTCATTTTCGTATCTCACTGTCTCATAAATCCTGACTCTCTGCAGCTGTGTGCGTGTGCCTGGTCTCTATAAGCTTGCATGCACGCGCACACACATACAGACACGCGGTTACTCATTCACAGCGAGGTGTGATCGATAGACGGAGAGCGGCAGATATCGATGTGATGACATAATAACGCCAAGGCTTCTAGCTACTTAACGCAGGTGCCTTTCCTTCTCTGTTTTCCTTTCTTCGCCCCCCCCCCCCCCCCCCCCCAACCCCGGCCCTCTTATTCAGTCCCCCTCCCCCACTTCAGTTGTTTATGTCGTTGTTTGTTTTCCCGTGTTGACAGCGTTTGAACTAAACCTTTATCGTGGTTTGACTACCTGTAGTTAAACAAGCGTGGTGGGCAACCGCTAAGGAATGGTGTGAAACATGAGGCAGGTACGTAGCAAAGGTATTTCTCGGCAGTGTCTGCGGGGAGAGGTTTGTCTTGACGAGAGACCCTCCTCCTCAGTCCTAGCTGCTCTGTGCTGGACTGACGGACGGACAGACAGACGGACGGACACACGACCCCGTTGTGTTGTCGTTCACCGTAGAGCTCCCAGTGTCCCAAAATAGCTCTCGTTAGACCAGCTATTGATCACCTCTGTCAGCAAGTTTCGCACGCATACACGCACTCACACACACACACACGCACGCGCGCGCGCGCGCGCACGCACGCACGCACGCACGCACGCACGCACACACACACACACACACACACACGGCCACACACACACACACGGCCACAGGTCTGTCATTCAAGAAAAAAAAAAAAAAAAAGAGGGGAGCGCGACATGCGCTGACAGGGTTACACTACACACACCGGGGGTGAACAAACCCGCTTTTGACCAAACCGTTACTGTTGATACATGGCGTGTGACGCACGTTCTGTGACGGAAGGGGCCTCCGGGCTGTCTTGCTTTGTTGGTGTGTCGACTACCACTACCACTTCCTTCTGCTAGGGAGGCCACAAGTAACTCATCGGACAGTTCATTCGTTGTCGGTTGTTGCTTTGTTTTAGGCGATCGTCGCGTGTGTGTTTCCTTCTTTAGTGACGCGCACGTGCTAAAGCAAGACATGGGCTAAGGAAATGTTACTGGTGTCAGTGTGTGTGCGATATTAGGAAAGACTGCTGAAGTGTTTCATTTTTGAACCACGTACATGTCGTCATAGTTGTTTGCTGTGAGTTTTCTTTCTGCCTGTGCTTCGATCAGCGTTGGTCGTTCAGGTAACCACAGATCTTTTACAAGGGGATGATGTATGTGTGAGCACATGCGCACTCGCGTGTTTTTGTGTGTGCGTGTGATCGGTGTTGATTTGAGTGTGCACGGGATTTTGCATTGTGTGTGTGTGTGTGTGTAGTGTGTGTGTGAGGCTGTTGAATGCGAATGGTTTAGTGTTTAAACATTACAAATTTGATCCAGCTC
>CM031615.1:45664349-45666849 GCA_018398815.1 Conus ventricosus | reverse complement strand
ATTCCACTGTGTGTGAGAAAGTCAGTGTTATGTGACAGGCATATCATGGCAGCATTCGTCAAGTTGGGGCATGACTCTCTCTCCAGTTAATATCCATTTGACTGAATGATAAGTGGCAGTGACTGATAACTACTCTTTAAACGAACTCTGTGTGTGTGTGTGTGTGTGTGTGTGTGTGTGTGTGTGTGTGTGTGTGTGTTTGACAGAGATATTGCAGACACAGTACAAGGATTATTGCTTTATCTGGCCTTTGTCCCATGTCATAGGTTGCGTGTGGTGTTGAGCTATCTGGGAGAAAGAAAGATACCAGCTATTATATTTTGGCAAGGTATAGGAAGCATAGCAATGATCAGCTCTGTCAGTCTTTCTTTTTTCTTTTTGCTAATGTGATTTTGTGTACAAACATCCACAGGTGTGTGTGTGTATGTGTGTTGCTACCCTGAAGTACCTTTTTTTTCTCATGTTCTTTTTTTTTTTTTTATCGTCCTTCTAGAAAGTATGTGAATGTAAGGCAAATATGTGAGCACATGTGTGTGTGTGTGTGTGTGTGCGTGTGTGTGTGTGTGTGTGTGTGTGTGTGTGTGTGTGTGTGTGTGTGTGTGTGTGTGTGTGTGAACTAGTCAAATGAGTTCCTTACACATTAAGGTTTGACATAGACTTATATTGATTTTTCAAGAGAGAAGGGAATGGTGAGGTTGAGGGAGGGGCTTGGTATGAAAGGTAGCACAGAAAGAGAGAGAACAGAGGAAGAGAGAGAATCAATAATTACCTCATTCCACTGCCCATTATTTGTTCCTGTTTCTTCAGGGAAGTGGTGTGGAAGGGAAAGGTCAGTGGGTTGTGATGATTGTCCATTGTCAGTGCCCCCCCCCCCCCTCACACACACAACACACACACACACACACACACACACCACACACACACACACACACACACACCACTCCCACCTTCACCCTGCTGCTTTCTGTGGGAAGGATTGTGGGGTGTAGGGGAGGAGGGAAGTGAGACCCCTCCCCCCTCCCCCCCTCCTTCTCTCCTTGCCGTTTGTTTTGTTTCGGGTGTGGACAGACTTGTATGCATTACGCCCCGTTAATGGAATGGAGGGATAGGCATAAACGCACACACAGGCTTCAGATCATGCACAGTTGACATTTCTGCATGCAGGATAGGTGTGTGTGTGTGTGTGCTTTCATGCTGACATGCATGTGTGCATGCAGGTGCTCAGATATGTTACGACAAACATTGGTGAGAGTGCTCTCTCTCTCTCTCTCTCTACCACGTAAAGAGGCTGTAACCGTGCCTTAAAAATGTAGAATGGTATTGTAGCTGTGTTTAGTATGTTGATTTCCTCTTTATCTATCGTTTGTTTGGATTTGTTCTCTTTTATTTTATATTCTAATGTGTTGTACTGTGTGGACTTATTTGAATTAAAAAAAAAAAAAAAAACATTGGTGAGAGTGCATGTTCTGCCTTTGTGACAAGCGTGTACAAACATGTGTCTGGGCTCAAACACAAGCCAATTCATTTGCACAGTGTATTGTGGTAGTATGTTGGCGTTGTCATACTTACACAAATGACCCTTAAATAATCTAATGGTTAGGTAATGATAGTGATGTTCCTGTAATGTTCCTAGACTGGTGCACATCTTATGCATCCAATGCAATGTTTTTTTTAGCTGTGTTTATGCAGAGGGGATTTTTGTGCCCACAGCAAGTTGAAATGGATGTGCTGCACATCAGCCTGCAATTAAGTAAGCGTGATCTCCGGTTGTCACCTACGGTCGGACTTGAACTTTCCTTGTGTGAACACTCTCCAAACTAGTGTAATTAGGCTTAATTATTCAGGGAGTCCAATCACTGAGCTGCTGTGAATGACATTTGCACCAGCACAGGGCTGTTCGCAGGAAACTGCGCATGTGTAAAAACCAGTGAGGGAAATTGGTATGCTAGGCTACCTTTAACTTTAAGTGAAGGTCAAACTCAGAGCCAAACAGTCTTCTTGGCTAGTCTCACAAGTCGGCATACATCCATTGTTCTCCATGCTGTCGTTATAAGTTGCATAGTCAATTAACACAGCCCCCACTCCCAAGGTGTTACACAAACCCATGCATGACCAGCCATGTGCAGAACAAATTCATCTCCATTCACACATTAATGTGACACTCATGAATAGAGGTGGCCAAGAAATGCAACTAGCTACTAAAGATGTTCACCCAGGTTCAGTCTCTCCCCCCCCCCCCCCCCCCCCCCCCCCCCCCCCCCCACCCCCCCCCCCCTGATTAGACATGCTATGGCCAGTGCATGCAAATGTCAGTATGTGAAAGAGTTATGATGCAGTGTGTGCATGCGAGCCAGCACACTGCTCATGTAATCATACATACTTTTTAGAGGGGGGTTGAGTTGAATATTAGAGTGTGAGAGAACGCTTTTTACCAATCCTGACTCACTTGCTCAACCACCGTGTTTTTGGGCGAAATGTTAAGCCGTTTATCCTGTTGCGG
>CM031615.1:45653978-45658978 GCA_018398815.1 Conus ventricosus | reverse complement strand
TCTCTTATGCCAGTAAATTATGGCGTTCCCCAAGGGTCAGTCCGGGGGCCTATCTTATTCTCAGTTTATATAAATGATCTTCCTTTACATATGTCTTCTCCCTGTGAGCTTTTTGCTGATGACACTACTCTCCATAATAATGACAAAGATGCTGACTCAGTATGTATCAAAAATTTCAGAATGATCTCAATAAACTTGCAAAGTGGACTAATTTGAACCATATGGCCCTCCATCCTCAAAAGTCTAAATTTATGATGACTACAACCAGACAGAAACGTCAAAATAGAAAGCCGATTTGTTTAAAATACGTATACAAAATAAAGTCGTAGAAGAAGTTAAATCACACAAATTATTAGGTCTTACAGTTGATAAAATCTTTCATGGTCTAATCATATATCTGATTTGTCTAAAAGGTTATCTAAAAAATTATTCTTGTTGAACCGAATCAAGAATTTCCTTGATCAACATACTAGAAAATTATATTTCTATGCATATGTACAACCAGACATTAACTATGCCTCTACATGCTGGGATTTAGCCAGTAAAAAATGCTTAAAACCGCTAGAAAGCATGTACAGACGCGCTATTAAGCTGATTCTCTTGAAATCTTCTCTACAAGCTAGTGATTATAAAGATCTTAACATTCTTCCATTCGATCTAAAATGCTGCTTTAATAAAGCTGTCTTTATGTATAAAATCATTAATAATATTGCGCCACCTTATCTTCATGACAAATTTCCCTTAATCAAAATTCGAGGCAAAAATATCCTATACACCCCCTCGACCACGAACTGATCTTTTCAAGTCATCCCTTACTTACTCTGGGAGTAAATTATGGAGTGAAATCCCTACACATTTAAAACAGATAAATAGTTTAACATCGTTTAAAAAAAGCATATTTCAAATACCTCATAGACCATTTGTAAATCATGTTTCACTTAACTGTATATTCTCCTAAGTTTGATGTTCCTTTTGACACAAACAAGTTGTTGCAGCCCGGAGATGGCCTTCGCAGTCGGCTGGGCTATAAGTAACATGACAGGATTGACGTATAAAAATGTTTATGTATACCTACATACACTCCCCGCAACAAGTTAAGGAACGCTTACAGAAATTGCTGTTAAATGTGTTTTAATACAGACAGAGGAAAACAGTTTACTCGAATGTTTCACCCAGTCATTCAGCCACCTGTGGCTACAATTTCAATGAAAGCCATTCACACGTCGTTGAACAATCAGTAATAAAAAAGAGACACCCCCATTTGAAAAGTCAGCAGCAGTCAATAGTGGGTGTGGCCGCCATTCTGAGCCACACATGCTCTGCACCGACGCCGCATGGAATGAACCAGGGTTGTAAGGGTCTGTTGCGGGATGGCCTGCCATTCCTGCTGCAGGAACTGGGTCAGCTGGGCCACATCACGGGCGGAGGGTGGTTGTCAGCAACTCGTCTACCCAGGACGTCCCACAGGTGCTCTATCGGTGCCAGGTCTGGAGAGCGCGATGGCCATTCCATGCGTTGGATCCCCTGCTGCTGGAAGAAGTCTCGTACCACGTGGGCTCGATGCGGAGGGGCGTTGTCGTCCTGGAGAGTCGCACCAGGACCCATGGCCTGGAGAGCTGGCTGCACAATGGGGCGGACGATCTCATCCCGATAACGCTGACCAGTCAAAGATCCCTGGATGACGTACAGGGGGTTCTGCCATGGAGATGAAAACCACCCCACACCATTACCGAACCACCTCCATAACGGTCGACCTCACGAATGGTGGCGGCAGTGAATCGTTCTCCTTGTCTGCGCCAGACTCGTCTCCTGCCATCATTGAATGAGACAGTGAAACGTGACTCATCGGTAAAGAGGATCCTCGACCACTGCTGCCTGTTCCAATGCTGATGGAGGCGGCACCACGCCAGGCGGGCCTGTCGGTGACCCTGAGTCAGTGGAATGCGGATGGCTGGCCGACGAGACTGGAGGTCAAATTCATGAAGGCGGTTGCGGACAGTGGAAACGCTGACATTGACATTTGCTGCTTGCATGAGGCGACGTCTCAGCATGGGTGTTGTGACTGTTCTGTCCCGTAAAGTTGACAGGTAGAGAAATCGGTCATCCCGTCGACTGGTGCAACGAGGACGTCCAGTGCGCGCCCGTTCTTCCGTCCTGCCTGTTGTCGCATAACGTTCATTGAGTCTGTGAATGACTGAGGCCGACACCTGAAGACGTCTGCCCACCTCTCGTAAAGACACACCCTCTGCTAGCCACGCCAGAGCGCGCCCGCAGTCCACTGCACTCAGTCGTCTTCTTGAGGCATGTCTGGTTGTGTTGTTTTTAATGCCCTTTCTGATACCCATTTTGGTGCAGTTTGTGCGGATCAGTGTTCACAGTTGTCAGTGCTTGCACGTGCAACCTGCCGAATCGCTGCACATGCCCGGTCTGGTCAGCAGGGGCTTGTTCCACGGTCAGTGCAATTTCCTCATTAGCACGAATGTCCCGCCGCTGGCGAGGCATTGAGTGGCAGAGTGGTGAGTACAGGAATCATACCGGTGTGTCGAGCAATGTTTCAAGTACCGTTCTGCTGCATTTTTTTCCAAAATGGGCGGCCTGGCCTTTTTTACTCATTTCATTTAAGAAGGTACAAAAAACGTAGGGCGTTCCTTAACTTGTTGCTGGGAGTATATGTGATGCTTACGTATGTCCATGTTGTGTGTGTGTGTGTGTGTGTGTGTGTGTGTGTGTGTGTGTGTGTGTGTGTGTGTGTGTGTGTATGTGTGTGTGTGTGTGTGTGTGTGTGTGTGTATGTGTGTGTGTGTGTGTGTGTGTGTGTGTGTGTGTGTGTGGTGTGTGTGGTGTGTGTGTGTGTGTGTGTGTGTGTGTGTTGTGTGTGTGTGTGTGTGTGTGTGTGTGTGTGTGGTGTGTGTGTGTGTGTGGTGTGAAATACGTTATAAGGAGACTGCTTACTATTTTCTATATATATTTAAAAAAAAATGTTTTTCTTATTGTTGTGTTTAATTTTGTCAAATTGATGTAACTGTTCCTTATTGTTTATTGTTATTTTGAGGGCATAGTGTAAAAAAGCTTCCAGCTTATCTATTCACCCTCATTAAAGATTTCGAGTTTCGAGTTTCGAGTTTCTCTCTCTCTCTCTCTCTCTCGCTTTCTACGTCTTATATAAGACCTACTTTTCCGCTGAACTATCAACAATGCAATTGACTGATTTTTTTTCTCGAGCTGTTGTGCTTGTATTTCGGATTGTATTAATTATTACTAACTTACCCCCTTTAATTCCAAAACATGCTTCACATTTTTTTCCTTCTCACCTCCCACCCACCATAATTCCCCCCCCCCCCCCCCCCCCCCCCATCAACCAAGTCACTCCTACCTCATCTCTCTCTCTGTCTCTCCTCTCTCTGTGTCTCTGCCCCCTTCTCTCTCTCTCTCTCTCTCTCTCTCTCTCATTCTTACGCCTATTCATTTGATCACTTTTTTCCATTCCATTTTGCATGCTTCTACATTTAGTGCCTTGTTTCATTCATATTTATTTTTACATTGCTTGGGCTAGCTCTGTTTGTAACAAAAACAAAACAATACGTATCTTTTATCCTCATAAACAAAGAATTTTGTCTTGTCTTATTTGGTCTCATTTAACCTCCCCCTCCCCTTTTCTCTCTTTCTTTGTCAAACAAACTTGATTTTTACGCCAGTTGTCATGAATGTGGATACATTCGTGGGTTTCCATCAATCAAAGAAGTAATAAAATTGGTTCTGTTTCCTGAAATTGTTCCTAGCCAGAGACTCATTCTTGGTAATGTACCCAACTGGGTCCCTCCCCTTTTCCATACAGAGAGAGAGAGAGAGAGAGAGAGAGAGAGAGAGAGAGAGAGAGAGAGAGAGAGAGAGAGAGAGTTTCATTTTAAGATAAGGTCACATTCTGAAAAAAGAGCTTATGATTCCCAAAAGAAACAATCAACAAAGCATGATTAATGGCATAACTAAACTATTGAATGCTGATGGTATCAATCAGTCCACTCCATTTCTTGCTCCCAAAGTCAACATTTATGCTGAGAGTACTGGCCACTTCACTTGATTTTGTTCTCCCGGTTTAAATAAAACTGTTTACATTCAAACACAACACAAACTCAGAACAATGGCTGCAATCACTAACAGATGCTGCAGAATGGACAGCAAGTGTCCAGTCTGGACAGGTGGGTCAGTTTTCACTTCCGAGTCGTTTGAGTACAACAACCAAACTGGTACATCATAAATAGTGACCAGAATACTGTTGCTGCAGTTTCCAAAGATATCAACAAGACAAAAGGAAAAAAATGACGGTAAAGAAACACACACACACACACACACACACACACACACACACACACACACACACACACACACACACACATACATACACACACACACACACACAGAAAGACAGAATCAAAGTTGCTATCACTAAACTGGCATAAAGCAGGGTGAGCTTTTGTGCACTGAAGGAGTCCACAGCACCCTTACCCCCTCCACCCCCCCCCCCCCCCCCGCCTACAGAGAGGGTAGGGTGTGTGAGGTGAGGGGAATGGAGAGGAGGGGGAAGGAGGGGGAGGAACGGCCACTAGCTATCAGACCAATCCCTCACCCTGTCATTTCCACCAAGGCAGCGTGGTTCGATTTCTGCTGTACATTAGTGAGGCCGAGTCAGGGGCTGACTTTACCCCTGATTCACGCTTGAGTGGGCACTGAAGCCCTACCCTTCCCCTCACCTTCACCACCTTCCTCCCCTTCCCCTGTCTGTGGACGCGGGTGACTAACAGGATTGAGTAGTGGAGCCTCTGTCTGAATCTTTCTCACCACCCCCACCCCTCCTCCCTCTCTCTCCTGACTACTGACTGGTATTGCTCCAGACGACAATGGTGGTTGGTCCTGGGTGGATCGTTGCATGAGAAAGCTTTAGGGTAATCGTTTCCTTCATGTCTGTATTGTGTGGATCGATTGAAGGGTTGGGGGGTGGAGAG
>CM031615.1:45641478-45648978 GCA_018398815.1 Conus ventricosus | reverse complement strand
GTGCGTGTGTGTGTGTGTGTGTGTGTGTGTGTGTGTGAGTGTGTGTGTGTGTGTGTGTGTGTGTGTGTGTGTGTGTGTGTGTGTGTGTGTGTGTGTGTGTGTGTGTGTGTGTGTGTGTGTTCTGTCAGCCCCTGACCCACTGCCCAGTCCACAGACGACGACAGATATCCAGCTCTCTGCAACAGAATCCTGACCTCACCAGCTGTGGCCAGAGGGAGGCCCCGCCCCCAGGGACACAGCCCGCTCCCTGGAGAGCCCAGTCAGACCCTGTGAGCCCCCTCCACGCCCCTCTTCCTCAGAGGGTCAGACACCAGCACTGGGGCAGCACGTGTCCACCCAAGGTCTGACCAGTGCGCTGGGCTTATGCATAAGTCAGACATCTGCTAAGTCGTAGCCAAGAGACCCTCTTCTGAAATTCTCCCATCTTAGTCATTAATACATTCATCCATCAGCTTTAAATCATGCACAGTGTATCATTAAAACTTTAGCGGATATGTGTAGCGAATATGAACTTGTCCGCACGCAGTAATACCTCCTGGATCAGACTGAAACTGAAATTCCACACAACTCAGAGCTGCTACTGGACAGAGAACAAGCACCTGCCCAGCGTAATTTGGGGACTGTATGGTTCAAACTGAAACTGAAATTCCACACAGCTCAGAGCTGCTAGGGGACAGAGAACAAGCACCTGCCCAGCGTAATTTGGGGACTGTATGGTTCTTCATCTTAATCGCGACAAACAGTGGACTGCTTGGAGCAGATTTCCTTGCGTTACCCCATTCTCCCTTTTCTTCATCTGAAATGTATGACACATGTACAACAATGGCCTGGTAGGTAACTCACTCACCTGTTCTCAGGTCTAAGGTTTGAATCTTGCAGCAACCCCCCCCCCCCCCCCCCCCTCCCCCATTTGTTCGTTTATTTCTTCGTTGATTTGTTTCTCCTGTCCACTTGATCTTCAAAGTGGGGTGAGTCATATTTCTTCAGATACACCAACGTCCTGTGTGCATCATTCAAGCAGCGCACGTAAAAGAACCCACAGCAGAGTTGTCTGCTTCGATAGGCGAAAGAAACTACCACCACAACAATAATAACAACAAGAAAACAAATAACAGAAACAAAGAAGAACAACAAAAGGAAAACTGTGGCAAACCACTTTTTCTGGGAGGTGTGTTCAAAATGACACAAGGCAGAAAAACAGCAAAGAATACAAAGCGATGCAAAGAATACAAAGCGATGCAAAAAAAGTACAATACACAAGAAGATCAGAACAGAATGTCTCACGACACAACACAATTCAAAACGATAGAAAACAACAGAATACAAAACAATATAAAACAACGGCATACAATACAAAACAATGAAAACAAAATCGCTGGACAGGTGCTCGGGAGCTCTACCGGGCCCTTAACCCTCTCCCCTCTCCTCACCTGTCCCTGACCTCCCCAGGGTCGAATTTTACATGTTGCTATTTAAATTGACGTGAACCAAATTGCCAAAATAGTTTTGTCAGAGCTGTAAAAACTTTTAAACTTTTTGTGTGTGTGTGTGTGAAGCAGGGGAAAACTAGGTGATAACAACAGTACAAAGCAACAACAATAAAAACAAACAAACGATCCAGCATCATGCCTTTTGATCGGGGTTCCCTCTCATCCCAGCGTAAAAAAAATTCTTAACTGGACCACAGTCTATCTTTTGACAAAGTTTAGTTGAAATAGCTTCAGTAGTTATTGTGTAATCCTGTAAAAAGGACAAAAGCAAGCAAGCAACCAATTAATCAACCAACCTACAGAGAAAGTCAAAGACTTACTTCCTCAGGGGAGGTAACGCTCTACTACAAGACAAGACCCATATAAAGCCATCTTCACAACGAGGAGCGGCGGGTTTCTGGCTGGGATCGAACGTTGACGATGTGGATATAGTGCACCCCCCAGAACTCACCGGCACAGCGCACACGACGTGGCCTACTTCACCACGGCAAAGGAGAAAGAAAAGGTGTTGCTCGATAACTCGCTGAGCGGGTGACAACTCACAGAGGAAGAGGAGCAGTCAATGAACCACATCCCAGAAAGAATGGAATGGGGTCTGGGGGGTGGGATGGAGGGAGGAAGGATCGAACTGTTTTCCCCAGACAGAGCGAGTGGCGGGAGGGGACCGAGCTGGTTGGCGTCCTGTTTTGTGCTGGGCGCTGTTTGGTTTGATGTTCTGTTGTGAAGTCGTGAGGTGTGTAGGAGTCATTTAATGAGAGAGAGAGAGAGAGAGAGAGAGAGAGAGAGAGAGAGAGAGAGACAGACAGACAGACAGACAGAGAGACAGAGAGGTTATGACTTCTTGAAACACACACAAACAGACTCACAGCGTACACATCTCTCTGTCTCTCTATCTGTCTGTGTCTCTGTTTCTCTCTCTCTCTCTTATACGTTTTTCATGTCTCAATCATGCACACATACACACACACACACACACACACACACACACACACACACACACACACACACACACACACACACACACATACACACACACACACGCACACACGCACGCACGCACGCACGCACGCACACGCACGCACGCACGCACGCACGCACACAGACACACACACACACACACACACACACACACACACACACACACACACACACACACACACACACACACACACACAGATGGAGGGGAAACATTCATCAGTTGGTAGATGCCTGTTACCTTGAGAATCGATCCACCCACAAAGCAGGCAGAGAAGAAACCATCAGAGAAGAGCTCTAGCAAGCTTTCTGATAAAATGACCCGACTCCTGTTTCAACCAGCACCATCTTAGTTCCATCACAGTCGTAGCAGGGGGGTTGAAACTGTCGCTCAGTATCAAACCTACGTTTAACACCAGCATTTTCTCCCTTACCTCCTCCTTCACTTCTTACCTATGGAGTTGCTACAGGGGTTAAAGGTCTGATAAGAAAGAAATAAAAAATAAAGAAAGAAAAAAAGACACCCTCCAAAAGAAAGAAAGAAAGAAAGAAAGAAAGAAAGAAAGAGAGAAAGAAAGAAACAGACACCCCCCCTCCCCCGAAACATTCTCAAACCGAAACAGGCAAGCAGTTTTGGTGACGTATGCACATTACAGAAACAGTCAGATGAAGCTCTAGCACACTGGCTGTTGACTTTGTCACAGAAAATGCTGCAGCTACAGAAAGACATTGAAAAAAAAAGAGAAAACACCCATCTTACTTGCACAAGAAAGTTCTCACTTTGCTTACCATTATTTTGTTACGATCCCCACAAAGAAGGAAACAGAAAACACGGACCAAACTATACTATCATCATTCTTCTCGGTTGCACCATCAGTCATTGCCTGTTACAGTGTTCTATAGATTCTGGCATCGTGCACAGGCGCTAGGAAAAGTGCTTTTTTTCGCGCCAGTTGACTGAAAAATGATTGAACGACAATGTTGTGACGACGCCTACTTTGAATGACGTATGGTGAATGGACGTAGGGTATGGATGTAGGGTATGGATTTAGGGAATGGATGTAGGGAATGGATATAGGGAGTAGATGTAGGGAGTGGATGTAGGTATGGATATAGGGAATGGATGTAGGGAGTGGATACAGGGTATGGATGTAGGGTATGGATGTAGGGATGGATTTAGGGTATGGATGTAGGGAATGGATGTAGGGAGTGGATGTAGGGAATGGATGTAGGGAATGGATGTAGGGAGTGGATGTAGGGAAGGGATGTAGGGAGTGGATGTAGGGAGTGGATGTAGGGAGTGGATGTAGGGAGTGGATGTAGGGAGTGGATGTAGGGAATGGATGTAGGGAATGGATGTAGGGAGTGGATGTAGGGAACAGATGTAGGGAATAGATGCAGGGAATGGATGTAGCGTATGGATGGGGGGAAGGTGGAGAAGGCAAAGAGCAGTGGAGAGGGGAGCTGTCCTCAGCTTTCTTTCAGTTTCCATCTGAGGTGAAAAGGGCAGTGTACCGAGAAGTGACGTATTGAGCAGTGGGTGCAGTGTCATGCCTTTCGTTTCAAACGCATTTTGCTGTGAGTGTAGACTTGTTCAAAAATTTGCCTTCAGCTCATTTTGACGTTAATCATGATATTATTTTGCTTGATGCGTCATCTTCAGATTTTCCGACTTTTATAGGCGTCATAAATTTTTGTTTGATTGGGTCACAAAGTCGAATTTATAATGTATTCATATTTTTGTACTGAAATGTCAGCGCCAGTGATGTTATTCAGACATTTTGGTATGGGTTTACTTTTCCTCTACTTACAGGCCAACGATGTATCCTCTTGATAATACATGCGAATAAAAAAAAAAGTCGTATTCACTCAGCAACCGTATGGCTAACTGAACGGTACATACATTAAAAAGTAGGGTTTTACACACACACGCACGCACGCACGCACGCAGGCACGCACGCACGCACGCACGCACGCACGCACACACACACACACACACACACACACACACACACACACACACACACACACACATATATATATATATATATATAATATATATATATATATATATATATATATATATATATATATATATATATAAAATCAGAGTTAAAAAGCCACTCAGAACGTTAAAAGTGCTCAACCATGTAGGGAGCGACATACCAGTTTAAAATAGGATTTTAAAATGAAGAGATAAAACCTACAAGCTTGTTTCAAGGAGAGCGTTTTAGCTTGAAACAAGCTTGTAGGTTTTATCTCTTCATTTTAAAATCCTATTTTAAACTGGTATATATATATATATATATATATATATATATATATATATATATATATATATATATATATATATATATATATATATATATGCATAAACCTAGTGAAGCCGAACACCTCTCAGCGACCCCACCCTCACACCCAGACAGGGGACGGAACTTCAGAACGCATTCAGGTGTAAATCTGGGATGCCATTTTGTGACTTGCCTCAGCAGCATCAGCAACTGACATGCACTGGTTGGGTGGAAACGGACAGATACAGTGACCAAGCAGACAGCGAATGGCTTCAGCCCCTGGGAGAATACAGACCTGGACGTGCACCACACTTCCGCTCGTTTGATTTCCATTGTGTCCCTAATCAAGGAAGATCACCGTCATGGATTTCCGGTCAGTTTATTGTGATTGAGCCCCTTGAACAAGTGAGGTCATCGTGACTCAAGTTTTTCTCAGTTTATTTTTTAGTGGAGTCCCCCTGAATAATGAATTATATTTCAGCGGATTTCCGTCCAGTTTGTTTTCAATAAAATCTTGACAGGGAGCCTTTCACATGGCACTCCTGGTCAGGTCATTTCAAGTTAGTTCCTTGGCAGGTGGACATTCTCCCATTGCTTCTTCAGAGATCTCATCATGTCAAAAATGGCCGTGAAGAAAAAAGTTTCTCTTCGTCCCCTAAGCTCATCAGAGAGATCCTCTCCCCCCCCCCCCCCCTCACGTCAGATAACGTCATAGTGAATGTAGCATTATCTACGCGCTGACAAAACAAAATGCTCTTTACAAACAGTCGATTTCGTGAAATTAACCTTCATGTCTTGTCTGACAGTTGCCTTGTCTGGGCTGGTGGAGTGTGTACTACAGAAAATCTTTCCCAGGTCAGGTTATTTGAGACAGAATCAAAATCACACAGAGAATGCTATATAATTGAAACAGATTAAATCCTCGCCTATTTCAACACAACCACACGAAGAGACTGATAACAGACGGGAATTATGCATCCAAGCTATTGCCAAAAAAATCGTTGGCACGGCCACATGCGTTAAAAAGAAAAAGTCCCACTGGATAAAACAAACAAACAAACAAACAAACAAAGAGAAGAAAACCCAGGATTTTCTTACACAGATGCGGTCTGTCAAGTTGTTCCGAGACCTGTTTTTAGGACGATGTAGTTTGATGGGTGTCATGAAGCGAAGAGATGGCGACTCCTGTAGAAGTCAGTGACCGTGTCATAGTTTGTGTCACAGCAGACATCTGAGTTTCTCAAACGAGGTTAATAAAACGTACTGCCATGGTTTTGGTCTTTAAACGACTCATCATCATATACTTCATTATCCTAGCTATGACACAAAGACACATGAGCAGCGAGTTATCGTGACTCCCTGAATGGTCAGACGGATATTTCAGCAGGCGATGGGAAATGGTTGGCGTTACCTATCTCCTCTCCGGTTCGAGGAGTCGGGAAAAGTCGGGAATACTGTTGACAATGATTCCTACCGTAAAACGAAGGAGAACATTCGATTGACTGAACGATACATGTGCTGAAAACAGGGAAAAGTTGAACTGCCTGTAAGAGAAATATTCTTTGAAAATGTAGGAAAACATTGTATTGACTGCATAATACATACGCTAAGAACTAGGAGCACGTTCGTGCTAGCTAGAAGACACATTTAGTATAAAGGAGGCAAAAATTGTGTTGACAGCTGGATTCATGTTGTAATAAGTAAAGAAAACTTGTGTGATGTATAAGAAGTGAAGCAAACATTAGGGAAAAACTATAGTGACTGTACATCACATGTCGTTCAGGGAAAGGCTGACAGCAGTAAGTAAAGGTAGGCAAGAGCTAAGAAAAGATTGCAAAAATTAAAAAAAAAAAGGGACAAGCAGAAAGATATGAAGAGGTAGATAAGATACGCAAAGGAAGGGAAGTTTGGAAGAAGTACGTGAAGGTAGGAGCAAGTGAGTAAAGGTAAACAGGAGCAGGAAAAGGTAAGGAACGGAAGTAAAAAAAGGAATAGACAGGGTAAGGAAAAGTGGGAATGGAAGGGTAAGAGTGAAAAAATATGGAAGGTAAGGAAAACGTAAGAAAATGAAGGACGAAGTGAGAAAAATGACAAAAAAGGGGGAAAGGAACACCAGAGCGGAAAAGACCCCCTTCCCCCCAAAAAAGTGAGAAAAGGTGCAGGATATACATGAAAAGAAAAGCAATGATCGGAAAAGCCAGGGGCAATGAAGAAACAGTAGACCAACATGGTAAAGGTGGAGAAGAATCAACAAAAGTAGAGAGAAGGTTGACAAGATAGGAGAAAGGAGAAAGCCGTGGGAGGGAAACAAAAGTATCACAGGGCGTTGCTAATTGAACACGCCTCAGAAATACACACACACACACACACACACACACACACACACACACACACACACACACACACACACACACACACAACCCTGCTTCGATCCATCACAACGTTCTCTTGGTCTTGGCACAAGGCATTATGAAGCAGGATTGGTGTCTACGTTACCTCTGAGGTAATAGCAGACAGACCGGGAACTTTCTGCCTGTATAGAAGGCTGTGATGGGGAAGACAATAGTACCACCCCCCCCCCCCTCCTCTCCCCCAAATGGTTGCAACACTCTGAGGGGCAGTTAACAGGCCAAGAGGACAGGGGAGAAGAAAGTCTTCCTCTCCTCTGCTACTTGATCTCTCGGTCTTTTGAGAATGGGCACATAGCTGAAATGAATTGATGAGCAGTGCATTCCCTGAAGAGC
>CM031615.1:45618978-45636478 GCA_018398815.1 Conus ventricosus | reverse complement strand
AGCCAAACAGCAGACGGTCATTGTTAGCCAAACAGCAGACGGTTGGGCGTCGGTGAAATCCTAACGGACATCGTTCCATAGCAATGTCGGCAAGAGGACAGAAATCTGGGAATCAGTGTTCACAACAAACACCAACAGAGACGTTAGGCACAGGCAGAAAAGACCAGGAACATGCAAGGAAAAGACAGGACAAGGAAGAGAGAGGCAGATAAAGCAGGAAAAGTCAGGACAAGGTCGAGAGAGGCAGAGAAAGCAGGAAAAGACAGGACAAAGTAGAGAGAGGCAGATAAAGCAGGAAAAGACAGGACAAGGTAGAGAGAGGCAGATAAAGCAGGAAAAGACAGGACAAGGTAGAGAGAGGCAGATAAAGTAGCAAAAGACAGGACAAAGTAGAGAGAGGCAGAGAAAATAGGAAAAGACAGGACAAAGTAGAGAGAGGCAGATAAAGTAGGAAAAGACAGGACAAAGTAGAGAGAGGCAGATAAAGTAGGAAAAGACAGGACAAAGTGGAGAGAGGCGGATAAAGTAGGAAAAGACAGGACAAAGTAGAGAGAGGCAGAGAAAATAGGAAAAGACAGGACAAAGTAGAGAGAGGCAGATAAAGTAGGAAAAGACAGGACAAAGTAGAGAGAGGCAGATAAAGTAGGAAAAGACAGGACAAAGTAGAGAGAGGCAGATAAAGTAGGAAAAGACAGGACAAAGTAGAGAGAGGCAGATAAAGTAGGAAAAGACAGGACAAAGTAGAGAGAGGCAGAGAAAATAGGAAAAGACAGGACAAAGTAGACTCAAGACTCAAGACTCAAAAGTTTTAATTGCAAAGGCCACCGACCTATCTGCAAGGAGGTCAATAATGAACAAGATAGAATTCAAGTGAAAACTAGCACACGTCGCATCCACACACACACAATCATAGCCACGCATACACACACACGCGCGCGCGCGCGCACACACACACACACACACACACACACACACACACACACACACACACACACACACACACACACACACACACACACACACACACACCACTTGTGAAGAATGAGAAGAACAAAGCAAAATAAACAGAAAACATTTCCCGTGTAGAAGAGGCGGAAAAAAACGAAAAAGCAACATTTCCCGCTAGCAATGTTAATTTTTAGACATTTCTAGTAGTTCTCGTTTTTGCATTGCATAAAAAATAAACATGGCTACAGAGCGGGTTACATCTCTTTTCTCATTCTGCAATAAAAAGGTTAGCGGTGACTGATACACGTTTTTGAAGAAGGGTGAAATATACTTTCTCTTAAGTCATGATAAGATGGACAATGAAGCAAAAAATGTAATTCGTTTTCGATCTGATCGCAGAATGGACAGTTTTCAGAGTTGGGTTTGTATCTTTTGTGGACATTTAAATCGCTTACTCCCAGTCGAAACCTGACAAAAATATTTCGAAATCTCGGAATAGTAATATCATGTAGATATTTTTCAGGCTGCAGCAACGACTTAAACAAGCGGTAAGTAGAATATCTATCGCTGTTTGATAACTTACCATTCCATTCTTGTTTATAACAATCAGTCATACGTTGTTTCAATTCATGCAGAAAAAGTTTCTCGCAACCCACCCCACCATTTAGCCAAACAAAAGAAAATCCAAATACATCTAGACAATGTTTTATAGAAAGCACCCAATTCGTTTGCAAGCTAACATTTTCTATATTTTGTAGTAATCTCATTTTATCCATTTCGTATGCTTGTTTCGGCAGCCTTGATAGAGGTAAGTTCTGTAACTTCAACCAGTATCGCATTGCTCTTATTGTGCTGTCTATATACAAAGGATATCTACCCAGCTCTCCATATGTCATTGTGTTTGGGGTATTTGGAGACACATTCAAAAAACGTTTACACGCAAACAGATGAGGTAATTCAATACGATGGAAACGAGACAGACCCCAGATTTCTGCTGCATACAACAACATTGGCTTCACTTGAGCATCAAACAATTTAAAAAAGACAGATCGATCTAAAGTCCCCAATCTCCACATCGTTTTCATGATCTGTACAACTTTTCCTTTAGCTCGTCCTGAGAATTCTTCGAATGCAATGTCGTACGACAATTTTGTGGTCAATGTAAATCCTAAGTATTTATAGCTGTTTACTATTTCAATTTCTTTATCCTGATAAAACCATTTTTCTGACTTTGTTAGAAACCCGCCCTTCCTAAAAACCATTACTTTCGTCTTGTTCAAGTTCACTTTGAGCCCTAAAGAAGTTGAAGCCCTTTCGAGATTATTTATCTGGTTTTGAAGCCCAACTGGAGATGTCGAGAACAAGCAGATATCATCGGCAAACAACAGCAAAAATATTTCCTGTAAGCCTGGTAGAAGTTGGAATCCATGTTTTCCATTTTGTGTCACTTGTTCGGCAACTTCAGTGATCAGCAGGGAGAAAATCAGGGGAGACAACATGCAACCCTGTTTCACACCTGCCGGACAGTCAAAAAAGTCAGAGACTTCATTGCCCCAACGCACACACGACTGCACCGATGCGTAAATACCTTGTAGCATACGTAGCATTTTGGTAGAGGTTTTAATCTTTTTAAGAACAAGCCAAAGGCAATCCCTATCGACTGAATCGAAAGCTTTCATATAATCAATAAAAGCAACGTACACTTTACATTTTCCCTTTCCTGAAAACCGCTTTTTTATTATAGATACTAGAGTAAAAATATGGTCAATCGTTTCATAATTTTTACGGAATCCAGCTTGTTCTTCGCAAATGTTGTGTTCCTTTTCTGCCCATGTGTATAAACGTTTATTTAAAATTGACGTAAAGACTTTACTAATAATACTTAATAATGAAATACCACGATAATTTTCAGGGTTATTTGCATCTCCTTTTTTAAACAATGGGACTATAACTGATCGCGACCACTCATCTGGATAAACGCCTTGATCAAACAGGTTATTAAACAATTTAGTAAGAAAGGGGGTTATCAAATTTTCTGCTACTTTCAAAAATTCACCAGGTATTTCATCAATTCCAGCAGCTTTACCAGTTTTTATTTTGCGAATTGCATATTTAACTTCTTCCTTAGTTATTTCTTCATCTAATTCTGGAACATGAATGGAAATCTCTTCTTCATCTACAGTAGCGTTGTGCCCCGGCAATATTGGTGTATGTTGCCCTAAAACCTCGGCGAAATGATCTTTCCAACTTTCTATGTTAATGGTTACGTCTTTTTTAATCCTTGGGCTTACTCGCTTTACTAACGGCCAGAATTTTGAACTATCATTTTTATTTTGTAACAGAGAAACACGAACAAACTGATTATAACATTTCTTTTTTTCGTTCAGTTTAGACTGATAGTCGGATCGTTCTCGTAGGTAAACTTGCTCATCATCCACTTTACGTGTACGGGTGAAGCGGCGTAAGCAACTAACAACCTGACGTTTCAGTTTTCTGCACTCCATGTCAAACCATTTATTCACACGCTGTGCGCGGCCCCCAAAGTGGACCGTTCGCCGCATGCACTGCCCCGCAGTGAGCAACAGCAACACAAACTGGCTCAGCGCGGATTTGGCACTGACCTCAATAAGGTTCATTGCTTCTTCCATGGCTTGCTTCCCTCCGCCGGAAACTAAATAATCTAAAAATATCTGCGTTTTTTCTGGGTCCCATTTTAATTTTTCCATATTTCTCTTATCTCTGTAACTGCATAGATTATCATCTTGAGTGGCAACAGAAACAGTGAGTTCTATAGGCAGATGTTGCGACTCAATGCGATTCGAAACAGACATATTTTTTACATAATGTACAAAATCAACGGAAGACAAAAAGAAATCAATGGTGCTATTTCCTCTCTGTGACAAAAAAGTGAAATTTCCATCACCATCACCATCAACACAACCATTTAAAGTCGTCAACTGGAACATAGCACAAAACTGAATCAACATTTTCCCAAAACTATTTACATTATCATCCTGTGATTTTCTTTCAAAAGTATTTTCTGGTTTTCCCTCAAAGTATTCATCAACACTCACATCTAGATACCAATCACCAATTCGTGAATTCAAATCACCACCAATCAAATACAACAAATCTTCACCACATTCCATCAAAGACATCATAAACTGTTCCAGCCTTTGCAGGTTGCAATCAAAATCTTTTTTTTCATAATATGGACTCTTAACTGGTGATTGTAAATACCAAGGAAAAGAACATCTTTTTCACAACCAAAAAGCTCCTTTGATATTTTGCAACACAAGATATTGTCACATTTTGTTTCTATTTTTATAATATATTTAGAAATTGTTTTTCGAATCAACATAACAGTTCCACCAGAACTACGTCCCATTTTTGACAGCTTTACTGCTGGACAATGCAAAACAACAAAATCACTAAAATAAACATCAAAATCAAAGGAAGGCACTGTAAACGATTCGCAAAGAAAACAAATGTCGAAAGATGTTATATAATCAACAAAGTCAAGATCAGTAAGTTTAGAAACTAAACCGTTTATATTCCAGCAAGTTACTGAAAATACTTTTTTCTTGTTCAAACAATTATGACTCCGATGAGCGAGGTTTCTAGTTTGTATATTATCATGTACCTGTGCATTGCCATGTGCCTGTGCATCGCCATGTATCTGTATATTTTCATATTCTTGAGTGCTGCCATGTGCCTGTGTATTATCATTTGTCTGTGTATTTCCATGCGCCTGTGCAATATCATGTGCCTGTATATTTCCACGTGCCTGTGTAATGGCATGTGCCCGTGTGCGGAGAGTGTGTGTTCTGACATCATGTTGTAGGTCTCGGCCTGACCCCTATTTTCCCACATTGTCACCGACATTTGCACGTGTTGCACTGTTCTGTCTTTTACCCCAGGTCAAGTCGCTCAGACTAGTTTGACGAGTCGACGCCCTGGTTCGTGGTCGATCATTGTTGTCGTCACGCACGGGATTTCCGCGGTTTATCCCGTGGTCCAGATCTGGTTGGGTGACATCACCAGTCAACACACCTGGGGTTCCCCGTGTGTCAACACTACCATGACTGCCAGCACTGTCAGCACCAATCTGGCGATCGTGTAATCTGGATGATGTAGCACGCTGATCCCTGACATGAAGTCTGCCGTTGACAAAGAAACCCGTCTTCCCCTCATCACGTAGCCCCTTCAGCTTGGCCGTCTGTCTTCTAGTCAGGTCCTGTGCCACCCTCAGCCCGTCTCGCTCCATGTCCTGCCTGGCAGATCGGTCCTTCATCAGGCGCATCACATCGCCCCATCTCTGGAACTTAGCTATGATGGGGCGGGAATGGGGGTTGCGGGGGTTGAGTCTGCCGAGACGATGTGCCCTCTCAATAACGTCGTCCAGGACAAAGTAGAGAGAGGCAGAGAAAATAGGAAAAAACAGGACAAGGTCGAGAGAGGCGGATAAAGTAGGAAAAGACAGGACAAAGTAGAGAGAGGCAGAGAAAATAGGAAAAGACAGGACAAAGTAGAGAGAGGCAGATAAAGCAGGAAAAGACAGGACAAGGTAGAGAGAGGCAGATAAAGCAGGAAAAGACAGGACAAGGTAGAGAGAGGCAGATAAAGTAGCAAAAGACAGGACAAAGTAGAGAGAGGCAGAGAAAATAGGAAAAGACAGGACAAAGTAGAGAGAGGCAGATAAAGCAGGAAAAGACAGGACAAGGTAGAGAGAGGCAGATAAAGCAGGAAAAGACAGGACAAGGTAGAGAGAGGCAGATAAAGTAGCAAAAGACAGGACAAAGTAGAGAGAGGCAGAGAAAATAGGAAAAGACAGGACAAAGTAGAGAGAGGCAGATAAAGTAGGAAAAGACAGGACAAAGTAGAGAGAGGCAGATAAAGTAGGAAAAGACAGGACAAAGTGGAGAGAGGCGGATAAAGTAGGAAAAGACAGGACAAAGTAAAGAGAGGCAGAGAAAATAGGAAAAGACAGGACAAAGTAGAGAGAGGCAGATAAAGTAGGAAAAGACAGGACAAAGTAGAGAGAGACAGATAAAGTAGGAAAAGACAGGACAAAGTAGAGAGAGGCAGATAAAGTAGGAAAAGACAGGACAAAGTGGAGAGAGGCAGATAAAGTAGGAAAAGACAGGAAAAGGTAGAGAGAGACAGAGAAAGTAGGAAAAGACAGGGCAAAGTAGAGAGAGGCAGAGAAAGTAGGAAAAGACAGGACAAAGTAGAGAGAGGCAGATAACGTAGAAAAAAACAGGACAAAGTAGAGAGAGACAGATAAAGTAGGAAAAAACAGGACAAAGTAGAGAGAGGCGGATGAATTAGAAAAAGCTAAGAAAAGGTGAGGAAAGACCGGTAAAAGTAAACACATGTATGAAAAATCAGAGGAAAAAATTGGTAAAAATTAGGAAGAGACACGAACACGTAGGAAAGGTAGAAAAGGCATATTAAACTAAAAAAGGTTTGAATATGAAGGATAAAAACGCAAAAAAAGCTGAAAAGAGTAGTGAAAGATGGAAAAGGCATACTAAACTAAGAAAGGTTTGAATATGAAGGATAATTACGCAAAAAAAGCTGAAAAGAGCAGTGAAAGGTAAAAAAAAAAAGTATCAGAAAGGAATGACAAAGTGGGAAAAGGTATCAAAAATGGAAAAAAAAGTAGACGAAAGCCGGACAAGGAGGGAAACAGAAGGAAAGTAGGTGGAAGTGGAAAAAGCTTGAGAAAACATAGTATAGGATGAAGCGAGGAAAGGTAGAAAAGACAAGGCAACAAGGAGCAGCAGGGTAAAGCAAGAAAGTAAGTAAGGAGAGACAAGAGACAGTGTGTATCAAGATAGGGCTGTGTTTTGATTCACGCGCCTGCACACACACATACAGACACTGACACAGACACACACACACACACACACACACACACACACACACACACACACACACACACACACACGCAAACATCATTTACTTATCGATTTCCCCTTACACACACACACACACACACACACACACACACACACACACGCACGCACGCACGCACGCACGCACACACACACACACACACACACACACACACACACACACACACACACACAATTATTTACATAGGTTTTCGGAGAGAGCTAGAAGTGTGGTGGGGATAGGGTGAGTGAGCAGTCACTCGGTGGAAAGAAAGTGTGAGATGATTGTTTTTATGTTTTAAAAGGCTGTTCACTGCAACTGGTAGATCTTCTGCGTTCTAGCTTGAGGAAGGTTTTAAATAAACCGAAATTTGCAGTAACACAGTGTTGGTTGTTTTTACTATCCAAGACAAGAGTAAAATAGTAGAAAAGAAGTTGGAAAACCATGAAAAAAAGAAAGAAAAAAAAAACAAAAGCTGGAAAAGTCGTTGGTAACTGAACACGCTTCAGGAATGCACGCACCGGAACGACAGTGTGACAAACCACAAACCTCGCCAACCCTGCTTCGATCCATGACAATGCTCTCTTGGTCTTGGCCTATGTCGTTATGATGCAAGATTGATGTCTACTTCACTTCTGAGGTAACGGCAGACAGATAGGGAACTTTCTGCCTGGTGAGGAGGCGGTAATGGGGAGGGGGGGGGGGGGGGGGGTGACACAAGTAACACTGCCCCAAATGATTGAAACACTGTGAGGGGTCAGTCCACCGCCCCAAATGATTGAAACATTCTGAGGGGTCAGTCCACCGCCCCAAATGATTGAAACACTGTGAGGGGTCAGTCCACCGCCCCAAATGATTGAAACACTCTGAGGGGTCAGTCCGCCGCCCCAAATGATTGAAACACTCTGAGGGGTCAGTCCGCCGCCCCAAATGATTGAAACACTCTGAGGGGTCAGTCCGCCGCCCCAAATGATTGAAACATTCTGAGGGGTCAGTCCACCGCCCCAAATGATTGAAACACTCTGACGGGTCAGTCCACCGCCCCAAATGATTGAAACATTCTGCAGGCGGAAATCTAAACAAATCTTAAATAAATGTTAGCGAACCGCCCAGAGAACGTGGACAAACGAGTTACAAGACAAAACACGACGCGTTTCGACCTCTTAGGTCTTCGTCTGGTGATAAATAAACGAATAAAACAACGAAAATTCACTTAGCTTTGGTCGCTTCAGATCGCTCAGGGTTCAGCGCAAGGAGAAGGCGTTGAATGAGAACGAGGCTGTTGGAAGGGAAATAGTGAGCGAGTCAAAGCCGTAATGATGATAATAATATTACTGATAGGAATACTATTAATGGTCAAAATATTGGGGGGGAAAAAAAAAAAAAAAAAGGGACAAGATCAATCTTGGTGTCAATAAGTATGTGTAAGGGAGAAAGGAGAGTGGGTTAGAGGATTCTTAAGCAGCAGGGTTGCCGTGGCAACAGTCCCAGAGGCGAAAGCGATGGTGATGTCAATGCTAGGGGTAGTATCAATACTAGCAATAGTATTACTGAATGATACTGCTAACAACGATAGTGAAGGTTAAGGTAACGAAAGCATGATACAGAAATATATTTAGAAGGACAGGAAGAATAAAAAGAAGCATAAGAAAAAAGAAGTCATTGAATAAGAACCACAGAAACAAGAAGAAGAAGGGAAAAAGGAGAAGGGGAAGTTGATGAGGAAAAATGGAAAGAAAAGGACGAGATGGACATCATCAATTGAGACACCACCATCTTCTGAGAATAACCCAGCAGATGATGTTCCTTACAGAGTGGGCAAGGCCTGTTCTTCTGGACACTGGCAGTGTGCCCAGTGGACTGACTTCCTACTAACGGTAAACTGTCACGGCTGGACCTTCAGTTCTATTTCATGACAGTCACCTTCTGTGGTGGTTCAGTTAATTGTCATGTGCAAGTTATGACACACCGACCATCCGGCTGCAATGGCCCACGTATGTGGATAAAGAGACTTAAGCATAACAAGACCACTGCCGCAGTTGACACACACTCTTTCATTTTCAGATAACTCCATGGATGTGTTTTCTTATGCTAATTTATATCCCAGTCCCAGCATTCTGCGATATCACGGCCTTTACCATGATGGCGCTTAAGTGTGTGATTCAAAGTGCGAGCGAGGACTGATCTTCACGTGAGGAAAACACACACAAACACACGAAGGAGAGCAGGAAAACATTGCTTTGTCCACAGCCAACAGGCTCCAGGGACTCTCAGTTCTTGCTTTGTCCACAGCCAACAGGCTCCAGGGACTCTCAGTTCTTGCTTTGTCCACAGCCAACAGGCTCCAGGGACTCTCAGTTCTTGCTTTGTCCACAGCCAACAGGCTCCAGGGACTCTCAGTTCTTGCTTTGTCCACAGCCAACAGGCTCCAGGGACTCTCAGTTCTTGCTTTGTCCACAGCCAACAGGCTCCAGGGACTCTCAGTTCTTGCTTTGTCCACAGCCAACAGGCTCCAGGGACTCTCAGTTCTTGCTTTGTCCACAGCCAACAGGCTCCAGGGACTCTCAGTTCTTGCTTTGTCCACAGCCAACAGGCTCCAGGGACTCTCAGTTCTTGCTTTGTCCACAGCCAACAGGCTCCAGGGACTCTCAGTTCTTGCTTTGTCCACAGCCAACAGGCTCCAGGGACTCTCAGTTCTTGCTTTGTCCACAGCCAACAGGCTCCAGGGACTCTCAGTTCTTGCTTTGTCCACAGCCAACAGGCTCCAGGGACTCTCAGTTCTTGCTTTGTCCACAGCCAACAGGCTCCAGGGACTCTCAGTTCTTGGTCGATACATGGCGGCGAACAATGACCACAGAAATCCCAATGTCTTTCCACTGTCTTATCTGACAATTACCGGCTCCAAGGACCTCCACTTCTGGTCAATATGTAATGGCAAACAACGATGACAGAAATCATGTCGTTCTTCCTTTGTCTTGTTTGACGTTTACAGTCTGCATGTATACCGAGTTCTGTATTAATATACTGTGGTCAACAACCACTGCAGAAATCCCAGTGTCCATCCTTTATCTTTTTTTACCATCACAGGCTGCAGGGACGCCCAGTTCTGTATGAACATACTGTGGTCAACAAGCACTGCCGAAACCCCATCCTTTGTCCTGTCTGTCAGTCACTCCCTGTTCTCAGGCAATGTCTTTTGTTGTCTGTGGCTCCACCAGCGACACCAGCGTTGACGTGTGATTGGAGTTCTTCAGACTGTCGTCCGTTATGTCAACCGATCATCACGTCTGCTCATCACCATGACAACGGACCAGGACGTCAATACAAGCGCCGTGAGTCCCTGTGTTGTCACAGCAACACGTCGTGGAGTGATCGTGTCGTCAGACCTCCAGGGGAAGTTCACTGGGCCACAGGGTCATTAGCCACAGGGAAACGCCAGTCCAGTAAAGTGAAGTTTTCAGCAGTGAGCCACACAGCATACAAAATCACATTTGCAGAATTAAGCAAAACAGGTGAAATCAATCTCCTGTGCTTGGTGCGAATGTTGGTTCATAGATTTCCGTGGCATGACTGACAATGGCATGGGATTCACTGGCACTCGCTTGGTGTTCGGTGAAATATTTTTTGTCTTAGCTTGCTTCCACTCAGGCTTGAGTGGGTCATAGCATCACATAATATAGGCTGGAACCAAACAATCGAGTTCCATCCACTTAAATGGATGTTTCTGAAAGTAGTGCGCAGTTTTCTCATCAGTGCTGTAGATGTCTGTATCCCTGCAGCGTAGACTACAGCTCTGTCACCATTGTTTCAGATCAGAGTGAAGCTTCAAGGCATCATCGACATCTTCTGAGATTCTGCAGCTTCACTGGTCACTGAAAATGTATGGTTAAAGGATTTATGAAAGGATGAGGGTTTGGGAAGGAGGGTGGTGGTGGTGGTGGTGGTGGTGGTGTGTGTGTGTGTGTGTGTGTGTGGGGGGGGTTCTTTCTCAATCTGTCCCCATTTCATAGAAGTTTCCACGTCAGAAGGGTTGAAGTAGGTCGTATCCGGGATATGCTCGATCGGAACAGGCACCATTGAACACCAGTAAAAGTCTGATCAGCAGAGCAGGGTCTCCCCAGGAAGCGGTCCTCATGACAGCTTGACAGTGTCAGCTCCTTGCAGACTGTGCTGATGCTGAGACTGGGATGTGGTTGTGTATGCGGAGGCAAAATTGTAAGTCATGGAAGTAGTGCCATTGAAAAGAAAATGGTGTGTCAGTGCAAAAGGGAGAAAAGAAAAAAAGAAAGAAAAGAAACGAAACGAAAGGGAGACAAAAAATCGTAACCATAGCCATTTGTCCCCAGGGGGGAAAGAACAGGAAAGTGGACATTTTTTTGTTGCGTTCATTCACACATTTCAGCTCGACTCTCACTCTGGAAATATCAAAAGTTCAAGTCCCAGAGGAGAGGAAAGCTTTTTCTTCTCCCCTGTCCTCGTGGCCTATACACTGCTCCTCCGAGTGTTTCGACCAGTTGGGATGGTATCACTTTTGTCTCCCCTATCACCCTCCTCCCCGGGCAGAAAGTTCCCTGCCTGTATGCTGTTACCCCAGAAGCGAACTAGACATCAATCTTGCTTCATGACACCTTGCGCCAAGACCAAGAAAGCGTGGTGATGGATTGAAGCAGGGTAGGCACTTTTTTTTTTAGAGTGTCACTGTGTTATTTCAAAGAGCAGGTTCCAGAGGCGTGTTCAGTAGCAATGCCTTTTCCTTCTTTCATCTACTTTTTCATACTTATTCTTTTATTTTTTTTCTTCTTATTTATTTTCCTTGTCTTTCTTTTCTTACCTCGCTGTTTTTGTCTGCCATTTTGTACTTTCCCTGGTCTGTTCCTAGCTTTGCCCTCCTTTTCCTACTTCTTCTTGCGTTCTCCTACTTTGTTTCTGGCTTCCCCCCATTTTTCCTATCTTTTCCTTAGTTGCCCTACTTTTCCCGCCTTTTTTTGTTCTAGCTTTGCCTATTTCTAACACATTTCCCACTTTCTCCTACTTTTCCTTACGTTTTCTCTACCTTTCACTATTTTCTGTTTTTACCTACTTTTGCTACTTTTTTTTCTACCTTTTTCGACTTTTGCTTACACTTTCCTATTTTTCCCCTGCTTTTTACTACTTTTTCTTTCCTCCTCCTGTTTTGTTTACCGTTATTTACCATTGCCTCCCTTTTCATTCTTTCCTCTCCACTTTTCCGTACTTTAACATGCCTTTCTCTAGCTTTCCTGCTTGGTCTGGTCCGTCCATATTTGTCACTACCCTTTCCTGCTATTGTCTGCCTTTACTTTCATTTGCCAACTTATTACACGACTTCCCCACCAGTTCTTACCTTTCTCTCATTTCCCTACCTTTTCCTGCTGTGTCCTACCTTCCCGTGCCTTTTCATTTTTTTTGTTGCTTTTGTCGAAATTTTATTTTTTTTCCCTCTGCCTTTCCTACCTTTTCATTTCTTCTTCTGCTTTGCCTTCTTTTCCTCTATCTTCTTGCATTTAACCCCGTTTCCGTACATTTCCCTTCTTTTATATATCTTTCCCTACCCTTTTCCAGGCTGTTTCCTCTTTTTCTATCAGATTAGTTATAAAGAATTTTTAACTGCCTGAACAGGAAGGTATCAGCTTTGGGGCTGTGTTCTAATACACTTTGTTGATCTATGTTCAAGCGGTTGTTAGATACGAGCCTAGCAGACGACGTTTCTACCGATAGTATCACCTCGTTAAATGCTGCCATGAGAGTCAAAACTATGATTCGCAATCGCGACTGACTAAGTGAATTAAACATAAATCTTGCTCCACGACGCTGTGTGCAGAGACTGTGAGTTCAACCCGTCGTGGTGGACGATGACTTTTCTTCTCCCTGCTTGTCTCTCACACAAACTCTGGGCTTGTGGCTGCCCATCAGAGCTTTTGATCGTTTCAGGCTGGTGTCACGTTTGTCTCCTCCATTCCTGCTCCCTCTGCCGCAGCAGATACAGACTTTCATTGACACCTGCCTAAGACACATGTTTAACATGTCACGGCTGGACGAAAGTCAACAAGGAGACGTTGGGGCAAATGGCAGAACGGCAGCCAGTTACCATGCCGCTCCTGAGGAGGAAGTGGGGGCTGGACTGGACACCCACACCCACAGGAAGCCAGCATCCAGCACCACCGGTCAGACTCTGATCTGGAACCTGTAAGAGAGAAGGAAGAGGGGACAACCAAGAAACAGCTGAAGAAAAGACAATGAGGCAGAGGTGAAAAAGAGCGAATTAATCGGCAGGAAGGACAGACCAGAGTCGAGTGTATTTGAGAGCTGTCGTCGATGGACTAGCTCATGTGGTGGCAAAGGTACCTAAGTTAGCAACTACATGATTCCTGCTTTTTTCCTTGGAAAAAAAACATGGTACAGTCTGTTTAACTCAGAGTGAAGTAAACGTAAATCTTGTTGACCAACACTCTGTGGTGAAGACAGAGGTCATCGCAACTGGTGTAATAGGGACCGGATTGTATGAACATTTCCATCGTCTAGTCACACAGACAATGGGAAGCACTCTGAAATTGTCTGATTTTTGAGGCTGTCGCTGCTGGTCACTCGTTCCTCAGAGGGGGGTAGTAAACATCATTAATAAAAATCCTGACTGAAGGTTCGTGAATCAAACTGAATATTTACGTCACCTACAGAACGGACTTGTGCTGCTGGTGGTTTCCTACAGCATGGAAAGGTGGAGGGAGAATGGCAAAGGGGGCAGATATCTGCTTTATGTTTGGTCAAATTCCAAACTGTCATGTATGATTGTGCTGGCCATACAGCAGAGAGTTCGGTGTCGGTAAATCCCATGGTAACATCAGCCACGTGACAGAAATCTATGAACCAATACTGCACACCAAACATGGGAGATTAGTTTTACTTACTTCGTTTGATTTCAGCAATGTGATTTTGCATGCTGTGTGGCCCACTGCTGAAAACTTCACTTTACTGGACTGGCGTTTCCCTGTGGCTAATGACCCTGTGGCCCAGTGAACTTCCCCTGGAGGTCTGACGACACGATCACTCCACGACGTGTTGCTGTGACAACACCGAGACTCATGGCGCTTGTATTGACGTCCTGGTCCGTTGTCATGGTGATGAGCAGACATGCTGATCGGTTGACATAACGGACGACAGTCTGAAGAACTCCAATCACACGTCAACGCTGGTGTCCATGGTGGAGCCACAGACAACAAAAGACATTGCCTGAGAACAGGGAGTGACTGACAGACAGGACAAAGGATGGGGTTTCGGCAGTGCTTGTTGACCACAGTATGTTCATAACTGGGTGTCCATGCAGCCTGCAATGTTCAAACAAGACAAAGGATGGACACTGGGATTTCTGCAGTGGTTGTTGACCCCAGTATGTTAATAGAGAACTGTGTTCCTGCAGCCTGTGATGGTCAAACAAGACAAAAGAAGGACAAAGTGATTTCTGTAATTGTTGTAATCCATTATGTATGGACCGAACTGATGTTGTCATCTCATCCTTTTTTTCCCCATTTCTTCTCCTCATCTTTCTCTTCCTCTTCCCCCTTCACTTCGTCCTGTTTCTGTGGTTCTTATTCAATAACTTCGTTCTCTTATGCTTCTTTTCATTCTCCCTGCCCTTGCGTTTGTTCTTTCTCTTCCTCGTTAGGAATCTCTCTCTCTCTCTCTCTCTCTCTCTCTCTCTCTCTCAGGAAATTTGTAGATATTTGCCATCCCGTGATATTTACACTCACATTTTACTTCGATTTCCGTGCCATTTTCAGTCTGCCTTTGGCAATTAAGCACACTGAGTGCGATTGCGCGCCTGTGCTGGTTATATGTGGGCGTAAGTGTGTGTGTGTATGTGTGTGTGTGTGTGTGTGTGTGTGTGTGTGTGTGTGTGTGTGTGTGTGTGTGTGCGTGCGTGTGTGTGTGTGTGTGTGTGTGTGTGTGTGTGTGTATGTGTGTGCGTGAGAGAGAGAGAGAGAGAGAGAGAGAGAGAGAGAGAGAGAGAGAGAGACAGACAGACAGACAGACAGACAGAGAATTCTGCTTTTATGGGAAATCTTGTCAGTGAGCGAAGGGAATCGATAGATTAACCTGACAGCCATTTAGTTTTCTTTTCATACAACACGCCTTTCTGCCGGGATCCATGGAGTCTGTAAAGGGAGAGAATTAAAAGCTGTGAAGAGGAGCCCTAGTTTCTTCTCTTCTGCTGTCGAGCTGACAAAAGGTTTGTTGTTTGTTTGAATAGCAGTGGAGTGATGGCAGGTGACCGATTTTTCTACACTAGTTAACGGCTATGTTCTATGAACTTTGACACAGTGGGAAAAGTTAATATTAATTGTCGAAAGCTCTCGTAAAGTTAGTCGACGTTTCCAAAGATAACTCTTTTCTATCGTCCTCCTCCTCCTTTTCCTCTTTCTACACCATCTTTTTCATCTGCTTCTTTTTCTTTAATGCTGAAAACACTCTGATATATAGGAGCGGTAACTGTATCATCATCTCCGCCATGTTCCTCCTCCTCAAGTTTTGCTAAATGAAAAAAAAAAACCCGTAAGCCTAAGATAGCCAAATATGAAGTACTGATTGAATTTTGTTTATGTAATACATCTATCAGTGAGTGACAGGCCTACCTTTCACACTGCACTGGAGCACAGAATCACGACCAGTCAGTGTTCTGTAGTGCGAACTATAGATCCGTGGGTTCACCCTCAACCCTTCTGCGTCAGACACAAATGACTGGGATTTTTCTGCCTTACCTGGCTTCCACGCAGACCTGAGTGGCTCACAGGTTCACATGTCACTGACTGTAACCAAACAATCCAGTTCCATCAACTTAAATGACCGTGTCTCTGAATGTGGCGCTCAATGTCCTGATCAGTGCTTGCATCTCTCTCGTCTGGTTGACGCCAGGACATGTCATGATAGAAAGTGTGGACTACAGACCTGTCACTATGCCTCAGGCTGAAGTGGAACTGCATTGCATCATCGTCATCTGAAATTCTGATGCTCTTCATGCTGGGCTGATGGCGGTCTCCCTTTCACCTTCCACCTCTGTGCCTGTGGTGAGGTGGCGTCCAAGTCTGGCGTCTGCAGGTTTCCCAGGCACTGTCACTGATGGGGAGGTGGTAGCAGCCTTTCTCTGGGAAGCAAGAGAGTTGGAGAAGGAAGAGAGGGTTAGATGGGGTGGGGAGAGCAGGAACAGGACTGGGGAAGCAGGGGAGAGGTTTCTTATTCAATCTACCTCCACGACATAGTAACTGGGGGCATAGTAGGTGGTGTCCTGCGTATGTCGGATGGGAACACGCACGGAACACTACCAAAGTGATTCAGCAGCAGAGCTGTGTCTCCTGTTGATGGGGCGGTCATGACTTTCTGATAGTGTTTGCTCCTTGTGGACTGTGGTGATTCTGAGATTTAATGTAGCTGTTTATTGGGAAGCAACATTGTACAGCATAGAAGTAGTGCCATTAGAAAGAAATGTGTGGAGAGAGAGAGAGAGAGAGAGAGAGAGAGAGAGACAGACAGACAGACAGACAGACAGACACACAGAGACAGAGCGAAACAGAGATGGAGAGACAGAGACAGAGAGACAGAAAGGTGTGTGTGTGTGTGTGTGTGTGTGTGTGTGTGTGTGTGTGTGTGATAAAAACATAATTCCAGCTACTTCCCACCAGCCGAAATAGAACAGGAAAGCAGACTTTCCCTGGGAAGTGCAATGCTCATCAATTCATTTTAACCGTGTGTCCATTCCCGAAAGACCGAGAGTTCAAGTACCAGAAAAAAGGAAGACTTTCTTCTCCCGTGTCGCCCTGGACGGTGGCGTGCCCCTCAGCGTGTTTCAATCCTTTGGGGCGGTGTTGCTGTGGTCTCCCCCATTACTGCCTCCTCCTCCTCGGGCTGAAAGTTCACTGTCTGTCTGCTATTACCTCAAAAGTGAAGTTGACATTAATCCTGTTTCGTAACGCCTTGCGCCGTGACCAAGAGAGCGTTGTGATGGATCGAAGCAGGGTTGGCGAGGTTTCTGTTGTTCACACTGTTGTTTCAGTGAGTGCATTCCCGGGGCGTGTTCAGTTAGCAACGCCCTTTTCCTACTTTTTTTTCCGATTTGTTCATGGTTTTCCATTCTCTTTCCAACCTCTTTTCTATGTTACTACGTTTTTTTCTCTCTCTTTTCTTATCTAGTTGCTTTCGTCTGCAGCGGTTCCATACTGCCACCCCTTTCCTATCCGTTCTTATTTTATCCCTTTTTTTTCAAGCTTTTTCACTTTTTCCTACTTCCCATGTGCTTCCCTGCTTTTATGGATTTTGTCTATCTTTTCCTATTTTTGACATCTGTTCTCACTTCGCCATTCCCTTCCATATTTTCTCTATCTTCACTACTTTTTTTCAGCCTATTTCCCTTTCTTTTGGTTGCGTATTGATTCTTTCTTTTCCAGCCTTTCTTACGTTTATTCACCTTTCCCTACCTTTCCTGCTTGTTCCCGACTTTTCCTATTTTTTTTAACCACCTTTTCTTGATGTTACATACCTATGTTTGTATTTACAAATCTTTCCTAATTTTTCGCAGCTTTTTTCCTTGTATGTTCCTACTCCTTTGCGCCTTTGCCTAACTTGTGCGTACCTTTCTCTACCTTTG
>CM031615.1:45596478-45613978 GCA_018398815.1 Conus ventricosus | reverse complement strand
TATCACCTCAGGAGAGAACTAAACATCAATCTTGTTTCATCATGCCTACGCTGAGACCAAGAGGGAACAGCGATGGATCGAAGCAGGGCTGCGGAGGTTTTGTTTTGTCGCACTGTTATTCTGATGAGTGCAGTCCTGAAGCGTGTTCAGATAGCAACGCCTTTTCCTACTTTTTCCGCATTTACATATTTTTCTAGTCTTTCCATCATTTTTCAATTCCTTCCTACTGTCCTGCTTTTGGCTTTCTTTTCTTGCTTTCTTGCTCTTTCTCAATCCTTTACTGTCTCTCTTTCCCCACCTTTCCTGGGTTTGTCCCATGTTTTCCAACCTTCTACCACGCCTTCTTACTGTCCCCTACGTATTTCCAGTTTTGTTTTCTTCCTGCTCCATTAGCTGTAAAAGATGCAGACTTTCATTAACACCTGCCTGAGGCACGTATGTAACATCTGATGGCCGGACAGAATTCAGCAATATGGAGCTCCGGCAGACGACAAGATGGGAGACAGACACCTTGCAAGTCCTGAGGAGTAAGCTGGGGCTGGAATGGACAAACCCTCAAGAAGCCAGTATCCAACACCACCAGCCAGTCTGTGACCTGGAACCTGCAAGGAAGAAGGAAGGGGGGACAACCGAGAAACAGCTGAGGAAAAGACGCTGAGGCAGAGGTGAAGAGAAAGGGGATAAAGTGGCAGAAAGAAGACAGCGTAGAGCCGTGTCCACTGGAGAGCCGTTGTGGATGGACAATGCGCACTAGGGAGCGAAGGGCCTGAGTAAGTGAAGATGATTTTCTCTTCTCTGACGCCACAAAAACATTATTCCGTACGCTGGTACTGTCTAAATTCGACTACTGCAGTAGTCTCTCGGCTGGTGCACCAGAAACCCTTTTTTTTGGATAGTTTCAGAACGTCCAAAATGGCGCTGACTGGTTGATCTGCATGGCACTCAGGCGAGAGTATGCCACACCTGTTTTACAGTCTCTTCATTGGCTCCTTTTTCAGTATACAATCAGTTGTAAACTGGCGTCTATTTCTTTCTCATGTGTCTGTGACACTGGTCTAAAATGTGTGTCAGATATCTTTCACATCTTTCCCTCATCTCGCCAGCTCTGCTCTTCCAATACTCGTCTCTTTTGCACCCCTGACATCAAAACTACATTCTCTGGTCAGCGCGCTTTTGCCCTTCAAGGTCCAGCTTTCTGGAGAAAAAAAAAACTCACTATGACTATAATTATTATCACTAATTCCTGTTTCCTCCCTTGAAAAAAAAAGACACTCTGTCTGTGCAACTGGAACTGAAGTAAACATTAATCATTTTTACTGAGGTCATTGCGATGGGTGGAATAGGGACTGGATAGGATGAGTGGGAAAATTAATGTTAGTCTGCATGTACCAGCGGGAGACTCGTGATCATGGAAGATACCATAGGTTATTTTTCTTTCCCTCTGTTACATCAAATAAACGGCAAGAAGCACTCTGAGATTACATAACTTCTGAGACTGTGACCGTTGGGCGTAGTTTTCAGATGGAGTGATGAAATGGCGAAGGATGTTTTGTCATTGACGGAGGTGCGATGAATAAAACGAAATATTGATATTGTTACTCAGAGAGCAGTCTTTTGATGTTGGTCGTTCTATCTGGCAGGGAAAGGGGGAGGGAGGACAGAAGTAGGGGAGATGATTGCTTTGTAAGAGGCGAAATCCCAGAACAGTCATAGAAAGAAATCATTTGTCATTGTGTTAGCCAACCATCAGATAGCAGGGTGTCAGTGAATTCCTAACGTAAATCATTCTTTGGTAACGTCAGGAAAAACAACAAAAATCTATTGATCAATATTCACATCAAACACGGGAGATTAATTTTTCTTATTTCACTTGATTCTACAGATGTGATTTTACATCCTGTGTGGCCCACTGCTGAAAACTTCACTTTGCTGGACTGGCGTTTCCCTGTGGCTAATGACCCTGTGGTCCAGTGAACTTCCCCTGGAGGTCTGACAACACGATCACTCCACGACATGTTGCTCTGGTGTTGCTGTGGCAACACTGGCCCTGTTTTACAGCGTGGGGATTCTACTGACGTCCTGGTCAGTTGACGAAATGATGAGCTGACATGATGACTGGTTACATGTTTGACGACAGTCTGAAAAACAAACAAACAAACAAACTAGCAATTGCTAGCCAAATACGATATTCTTGTGGGAGCCAGTGGTACTCAAAACATTGAGACAGAATGGGGAGTCTTTCAATATTGTGATTGTTGGAGAACATAGTTGAAAAACATTGGGATTTCTGTGGTGGTTTTTAGCCACTCTGAGCTGACTATGAATTGAGAGTCCTTGGGGACAGTCATTGTTGTACAGGACAAAGGTAGTTTGCTAGGATACCTGGGGTAGTTGTCTAGCCACCATACTGCGACCCAGAACTGAGAGTCCTTGTGACTGTTGGACTGTCCACAGCCTGTTGGCCTTGTGGATAAAGCAATTCTTTGCTGCTCTCCTCCTTTTTTTCTTTTATGTCAAATTCAGATCCCCACTTTCACTCTGAATCACACACTCAAGAGCCATCATGGTACACGCCGTTATATCCCACCATGCTGGACTGGGTCTTAAATATACCCAGGAAAACACATCTAGTTGCAAAGTTAGACGACTGCAGGCGGAAATCTAAACAAATCTTAAATAAATGTTAGCGAACCGCCGAGAGAAACGTGGACAAACGAGTCACAAGACAAAACACGACGCGTTTCGATCTCTTAAGTCTTCTTCAGGCAAGACACAAACAAATAGAACAATGAAAATGAACATTTGTGTCTTGCCTGAAAAAGACCTAAGAGGTCGAAACGCGTCGTGTTTTGTCTTGTGACTCGTTTGTCCACGTTTCCCTTGGCGGTTCGCGAATATTTATTGCAGATTTTTTTTTTTTTTTTTACAGGAAAACACATCAAGGGAGTAATTTGAAAACAAAGGAGGGTGTGTCGCCAGCGGTGATGGTCAAGTCATGCTTATGTCTCTTTATTCACGTATGTGGCAACCGCAGTCAGATGGTTGGTGTGTTTAAGTTGTACGTAAGATTTAGCTGAACCACCACAGAGGTTAACTGTCATGAAATACAGCTGAAGGTCCAGCCGTGACAGTTCACCGTTGTTAGGAAGTCAGTTCATTGGACACACTGCCAATCTCTGGAAGACTCAGCCTAGCCCCCCCCCCCCCCCCCCCTCTCTGCATGGAACATCGTCTGCTAGGTTATTCTGAGAAGGCATTGTTGTCACTATTGATACTGGGCCATCTTCTCCTTGTCCTCCCATTTGTCACCACCATCTACCTCCTCCTCCTCCTTTTCCGCTTCTTCTTCTTGGTTCTGTTGTTCTTATTCAATAACTTCTTTCTCTTGTGCTTCTTTCTTTTCTTCTTCTTCTCATTCATTGCGTTTACTCTTTGTCTTCGTCCTTAGAATGCGCCTCTCTCTCTCTCTCTCTCTCTCTCTCTCTCTCTCTCTCTCTCTCTCTCTCTCTCTCTCTCTCTCTCTCTCTCTCTCTCCTTTTCCGCTTCTTCTTCTCATTCATTGCTTTTACTCTTTGTCTTCGTCCTTAGAATGCTCTCTCTCTCTTTCTCTCTCTCTCTCTCTCTCTCTCTCTCTCTCTCTCTCTCTCTCTCTGTGTTTCTCTCCCTTTCCCTCCCCCCCCCCCACAGTCTCTCTCTCAGTAAATACCTATGTCGATGTCTGCTACGCTGTGATATTTGCACTCACACTGCACTTCGATTTTCATGTCCATATCAGTAGGTTGGTGGCATTTCTGTGCACTGTCTGCGCCTGAGCATATGTACGTGTGTGTGAGCGTAAATTGTGTGTGTGTGTACGTGTGTGTGTGTGTGTGTGTGTGTGTGTGTGTGTGTGTGTGTGTGTGTGTGTGTGTGTGTGTGTGTGTGTGTGTGTGTGTGTGTGTGTGTGAGAGAGAGAGAGAGAGAGAGAGAGAGAGAGAGAGAGACAGACAGACAGACAGATAGACAAGCAGGTAGGCAGGCAGACAACTCTACTTTTATGGGAGAACTCTTTTATCAGTGAGTGTGGCGAGTCGATAGATCAATCTGGGAGCCATTCATTTGTCTTTTCATACAACACGTCTTGCTGCCGGAATCTATACAAGTCTGTCAAAGAAGAGAATCAGAAGCTGTGAAGACGAGCACTTGTTTCTTCCTGACTACTTTCTTGTTTGTTTCGACACCTGCGGAGTGATGACAGGTCCCCATTTTCCTACACAGGTTGAGAGCTAGGCTGTATGTATGTTTCAAACTTTGACATGAAAGCAAACGGCGATATTAATTGTCAAAAACTGTCGTAAAGTCAGTCGATGTTTCCAAATTAATTCTTTCCCATCAACTTCTTCCTTCTCCTCCTTCCAGATCATCTTCATCTACTTTTTTTTCTTCTCCTTAAAGACATGTCAAGATACATCGCAGCAAACACTCCAAAATGTGGAAGGCGTAACTGTAAAATTGAATGTAGTAATACACGCAACAGCAATAATACAAACAGTCATAGTAATCACTGTCATATAATGGTCATCACATTCATCACCATCTTAGTCATCATCATCTTCTTCATCATTATCAATTTTTGCTGAATGTAACATAACAGCAGGTCGAGAAAGCCAAATTTGTATCACTGACTGAATTTTGGTAGTGAAATACGTCTATTAGTGATTCAGAATCTTACCTTTCACATTGGATAAATGTACAGAGTCACAACCAGTCACAGTAGTGCTGTTGTTAATGGCATGTCATGCAAACATGGGTTCGTGGCTTCAACCTCAGCCCTTTCTTACGTATGTCTGTGTGAGTTTTCAATCTGAGCTGGCTTCTACTCAGACTTGAGTTGCCCACAGGTTCACATGTCAACGATTGGAACCAAACAATCGAGTTTCATTCACTGAAATAAACACGTGTCTGAAAGAGGTATTAAGATGTTATAAACAATGCTACAGAAGCCATGATCTCTGTCATCGGGTTGGCGCTGGGATATGTCATGATAGAAAGTACAGACTATCGACCACTCACTATGCTTCGGTCCAATGGGGAACTCTATTGCGTCATCGTCATCATCTGGCTGATGGCGGCCTCCATTTCATTGTCCACCTCTGTGCCTGTAACGAGGTGGTCTTGAAGTCTGGAGTCTGCAGATTCACAGTCACTGTCATTGAAGAGGAGACGAGAGCAACCTTCTCCATGAAGGAAGAGAGCTGGGGAAGGAGGAGAGGGTAAGATAGGGTAGGGGAGTAGGACGTGGCTGGGAAGGAGGGGGTCAGGGATTTTATTCAATCTACCTCCATGACATAGTAATGTTGTGTTCAGAAAGGGGCATAGCACGTGCCGTCTTGTGGATTTTGGATCGGAACAGGCATGGAACGCTTCCAAAGTGATTTCAGCATCAGAGCTGTGTCTCCTGTTGAGGGAGCCCTCATGACGACCTGATCGCATTCTCTGCTTGTGGGCCGTGCTGATACTGAGAATGGATTGGGACCCTTTATTGAGGAGTAAAGTTGGGCAGCATGGAAGTATTCCCATTAGAAAGAAGAGGGTGGAGCTATCAAAAAAGGAAAAGAAGTGGAAAGGAAAACTACTGAGAGAGAAGAAAAACAGAATTCCAGCCCCTTTCCACCAACTGAAATAGAACAGGAAAGCAGACACATCTTAGGCAGGGCATCTCTCATCTACACATTTCAGCTTTGTGCCCGTTCTCGAAAGACCGAGAGATCAAGTGGCAGAGGAGAGGAAGACTTTCTCCTCCCCTGTCCTCTTGGCCTGTTGACTGCCTCTCAGAGTGTTTCGATCATGTGGGGCGGTGCTACTGTTGTTCCCCACATCACTGCCTCCTCCCCAGGCAGAAAGTTCACTGTCTGAATGCTGTTACCTTTAAAGTGAAGTAGACATCAATCTTGCTTCATAACACCTCCGTCGAGACCAAGAGAGCATTGTGATGGATCGAAGTAGGGTTGGGTTTTCTGTGTGTGTATGTCACTGTGCTGTTCCTGTAAGTGCGTTCCTAAGGCGTGTTCAATTAGCAACACCCTGTACTATATTTTAAAACTCCCCCCCCCCCCCCACACACACAGTGCTTCCAACTCTTCTTATCTTTTCAGCCTTTTGTTTACTTTTCTCTCTTTCATTACTTTTCACTGTGTTGATCCAATATTTCTTCATTGCTCTAGGCGTTCCCTAGCACTGCCTTCTTTCTCCCTATCTTCTCTGCACCTTTTCTCACTTGTTATTACCTTTTGCTAGTTTTGTCTTCCTTTTCAGGCTTTGTCTGATAATTTTTTTCCTCACTTCGTCCTATCCTTTCCTGTGTTGTACCCACCACCTTTCACTACATTTTTTTTCACTGTTGCTTACCTTTTCCCTCTTTTCACTAGCCCATTTCTCATCACGTTCTTCACTTTTTCCTGCTTTTAATTATGTCTCTTCACTTCCGTCTATCTTCACCTACTTCTTCCAACGTGCTTGTTTCTTTAAAAAAACAACAACACCTTTCTTCATATTTTTCGCCTGTTAACCCGGTCTACACGCCCCCACCCCCCCTCCTCTCATAGTGTAAAAGATTCTTCCCAGGGCCATAGTCATCTTCTAACAAAGCTCAGTTGAAACTGGTTCAGTAGTTATTGTGTAATCATGTAAATGGGTTCAGTAGTTATTGTGTAATCATGTAAAGGGATGGGTTCAGTAGTTATTGTGTAATCATGTAAAGGAATTGGTTCAGTGGTTATTGTGTAATCATGTAAATGGGTTCAATAGTTATTGTGTAATCATGTATAGGAATGGGTTCAGTAGTTATTGTGTAATCATGTAAAGGGATGTGTTCAGTAGTTATTGTGTAGTCATATATAGGAATGGGTTCAGTAGTTATTGTGTAATCATGTAAAGGGATGGGTTCAGTAGTTATTGTGTAATCATGTATAGGGATGGGTTCAGTAGTTATTGTGTAATCATGTAAAGGGATGTGTTCAGTAGTTATTGTGTAGTCATGTATAGGAATGGGTTCAGTAGTTATTGTGTAATCATGTAAAGGGATGGGTTCAGTAGTTATTGTGTAATCATGTAAAGGGACAAACGAACCAACCAACCCATTAACAGACCCACCTACCAACATACACCAGTCCAATCCCAACTTCCTAAGGGGAGATAACACTGAACTACGAGACAGGACATTCCGATGTTGACGTGGACACGGGGCTGTCTCCATATACAGCCATCGCCAGCATGAAAAGCAGTAGATTTCTGGCTGGGATCGAACGTTGACGATGTGGATATAGTGCACACCCCCAGAACTCACCGGCACAGCGCACACGACGTGGCCTACTTCACCACGGCAAAGGAGAAAGAAAAGGTGTTGCTCGATAACTCGCTGAGCGGGTGACAACTCACAGAGGAAGAGGAGCAGTCAATGAACCACATCCCAGAAAGAATGGAATGGGGTCTGGGGGGTGGGATGGAGGGAGGAAGGATCGAACTGTTTTCCCCAGACAGAGCGAGTGGCGGGAGGGGACCGAGCTGGTTGGCGTCCTGTTTTGTGCTGGGCGCTGTTTGGTTTGATGTTCTGTTGTGAAGTCGTGAGGTGTGTAGGAGTCATTTAATGAAGAGAGAGAGAGAGAGAGAGAGAGAGAGAGAGAGAGAGAGAGAGAGAGTGAGTTAGTTTATTTTGTCATCGACAATACTTGAAATCGCAATTTCCGTAATCTTTCTGTGCTTTTATGTAAATGATGTAAAGAGAGATATGCAGAAATTATGACCTTTTGCTACACACACACACACACACACACACACACACACACACACACACACACACACACACACACACACACACACGCACATATGGAGGGAGAAGAAATATTAGCTGGTACATGCCTGTTACACTTGTCAGGCGATCTACCCACAAGGCAGACAGATAAGAAACCGTGAGAGAAGAGCTCCACCTGGCTCGCCAATAAAACGACCCGACTCCCGTTTCAACTACTACCATCTTTGTTTTACCACAGTCGTACTAGGCTGGAGCAGAAACCATCGCTCAATACCTCACTACGTTCAACAGCAGCATGTTCTCCCTTACCTTCTCCGACACTTCTAACTCTTGGAGTTATGACAAGGTTTCAGGGCCTGACAGGAAAGACAAACAGTCTGCAATAAACACTCTAAACTGACGAGTAGTTAAGTAGTTTTGGTGACGCGTGCACACTACAAAGCAGTCAGACAAAGCTCTAGCACTCCTGCAGTTGCCTCTGTTACCTAAAATGCAGCAGTTCAAGGAAGAAAGACACAGAAGAAAGACATTCATCTAATTTGCACATGAAAGAAACTCCTCACTTTGCATACCAGCTTTCTCAGTCTCAACAAAGATGGAAACCCAATAAACGGACCAAACTATACGATCATTAATGAGGGGCAGATCACTGCTCCCGCTGCTCAACACGTCAATTCTCAGTGCACGTGCTCTCTTCATACCCGATGGAAATTGACAGTAAGATCAGCACAGCTGTCCTGTCCCCTGGCCTCTGCCTCCTCCACCATCCACCCATCCCCTCCCTGCCTCCACTCATCATGCATCATTCAAAGTAGGCGTTGTCACAGTGTTATCGTTCAATCATTTATCAACCAGCATCAATGGCTGGGAGAAAAAAAGACTCTTTCCAACGCCTGCGCGTGGTGCCAGAATCTATAGACTCCTGTAACAAAGAAAGGACTAAAGGTGCAATCTGGAAGGTTAAAAATGGATTTTGCTGTGAGTGTAACCTTCAACTTCCTCATACCAGCCTTGGAGATGGAGGGCGACATTGAGATCATGGCCGTTACTGTGAGTGTAACCTTCAACTTCCTCATACCAGCCTTGGAGATGGAGGGCGACATTGAGATCATGGCCGTTACTGTGAGTGTAACCTTCAACTTCCTCATACCAGCCTTGGAGATGGAGGGCGACATTGAGATCATGGCCGTTACTGTGAGTGTAACCTTCAACTTCCTCATACCAGCCTTGAGATGGAGGGCGAGATTGGATCATGGCCGTTACTGTGAGTGTAACCTTCAACTTCCTCATACCAGCCTTGGAGATGGAGGGCGAGATTGAGATCATGGCCGTTACTGTGAGTGTAACCTTCAACTTCCTCATACTAGCCTTGGAGATGGAGGGCGATATTGAGATCATGGCCGTTACTGTGAGTGTAACCTTCAACTTCCTCATACCAGCCATGGAGATGGAGGGCGACATTGAGATCATGGCCGTTACTGTGAGTGTAACCTTCAACTTCCTCATACCAGCCTTGGAGATGGAGGGCGAGATTGAGATCATGGCCGTTACTGTGAGTGTAACCTTCAACTTCCTCATACCAGCCTTGGAGATGGAGGGCGACATTGAGATCATGGCCGTTACCGTGAGTGTAACCTTCAACTTCCTCATACCAGCCTTGGAGATGGAGGGCGACTTTGAGATCATGGCCGTTACTGTGAGTGTAACCTTCAACTTCCTCATACCAGCCTTGGAGATGGAGGGCGACATTGAGATCATGGCCGTTACTGTGAGTGTAACCTTCAACTTCCTCATACCAGCCTTGGAGATGGAGGGCGACATTGAGATCATGGCCGTTACTGTGAGTGTAACCTTCAACTTCCTCATACCAGCCTTGGAGATGGAGGGCGACATTGAGATCATGGCCGTTACTGTGAGTGTAACCTTCAACTTCCTCATACTAGCCTTGGAGATGGAGGGCGACATTGAGATCATGGCCGTTACTGTGAGTGTAACCTTCAACTTCCTCATACCAGCCTTGGAGATGGAGGGCGACATTGAGATCATGGCCGTTACTGTGAGTGTAACCTTCAACTTCCTCATACCAGCCATGGAGATGGAGGGCGACATTGAGATCACCATGAGCCGAGCATGAAGAGCTGCAGAATCTCAAAAGATGACGCTGCATGAACATTTCATGTGTTTAATAGATGTGTCTCTGAAGCTGGTGCTCAAATTTCCTGATCAATGCTACCGTTGTCTGTATCTCTCCGACCTGGTTAGCACGAGGTTACATTATTGAAAGAAATCTGGCATAAGTGTCTCAGACCAAGGAGAAACTCCACGGCATCATCGTCATCTTCTTAGATTCTGCAGCTCTTCATGCTTGGCTCATGGTGATCCCACTCCCACCTTCCACCTCCATGCCTGGTGTGAGGACGAGTGAAAGTCTCCAGTCTGCAGATTCATAGGCACTGTGACTGAAGGGGAGGTGGAGGCTGATTTACAGCGGGAAGGACGAGGGCTGGGAATGAAGGGCATTCTTTACTCCATCTCCCTCCACGACAGAGTGACTTTGTCGTCAGAAGGGGACGTAGTAGGTGGTCTCCTGTTTATCTCGGATCCGAACAGGTACCACTGAACATGACCTAGGTGACTCAACAACAGAGCAGTGTCTCCTCCGGAAGGATCCCTAACGACAACCTGTTAGTGTTAGCTCCTTGTGGGCGGTGGGTGTCCAGACTGGAGTAGGGTTATGTCAGGGGGAGTGCACAACATCAAAGAAGTCCCACTGACAAGACAATAGGACAGTGATAGAAAAAAAAAGGACAGAAAAAAGAAGGAGAAAACACAACTCCAGCCACAGCCCGCCAACCGAAATGGGAGAGAAAAGTGGCCATTCCTCAGGGAGCGCAACGCTCATTCATTCATTTTCAGCTTCGTGCCCGTTCTCGAAAGACCGAAAGTTCAAGTCCCAGAAGAGAGGAAGACTTTCTTCTCCCCCGTCCTCTTGGCCTCTTGCCTCGGAGTGTTGCAACCATTTGGGGCGGTGCTACTTTTGCCTCTCCCATCACTGCCTCCTCCCCGGATAGAAAGTTTTCTCTCTGTATGGAATGAATTAACTGGGAGGTGAAGTAGACATCAATCTCGTTTCGCAACGCCCTGTGCAAAGACCAAGAGAGCATGGTGATGGATCGAAGCAGGGCTGGGGAGGTTTGGTGTTAGTCACACTGATATTCTGGTGAGTGCCTTCCTGAGACATGTTCAATTAGCAACGCCTTTTCCTGCCCCCCCCCCCCCCCTACACACACACCCATCATTGTTCATGCTTTTCTGGTCTTTTCATTATTTTTCCAGCATCTTCCTACTCTCCTAATTATGACTCACGTGCATGAAAATGAGGGTCCTGTCATTGAAATTGATCACTGTAATTATTTTCATAATTATCATTATTCCCTCTGATGAAACAAATTATTCTCCTCTGCTCAAATCTCCCGGTTGTGGAAAACACGTATGTGTGTGTGTGTATGTGTGTGTGTGTGTGTGTGTGTGTGTGTGTGTGTGTGTGTGTGTGTGTGTGCGTGTGCGTGCGTGCGTGCGTGCGTGCGTGCGTGCGTGCGTGCGTGTGTGCGTGCGTGCGTGCGTGCGTGCGTGCGCGCGTGTGTGTGTGTGTGTGTGTGTGTGTGTGTGTGTATGTGTGTGTGTATGGGCGTGTGGGGTGTGTGTGTGTGTGTGTGTGTGTGTGTGTGTGTGTGTGTGTGTGTGTGTGTGTGTGTGTGTGTTGTGGATGCGGGTGTGGATATGTTTCGTATTGACGGATTTTGAATGACAGACCATGCTTGTCAAAAAAAAAAAAAAAAAAAAAAACCCAACAAAAAACCAACAAAAACAACAGTAGTTTATCAGGCATACAGATTTTACAGATATTCTTGAAAATGATGACTGCGGTACAATATCGACCTTAATGTCTAGACAACTGGTAATTACCGTCTTGCTGCAGCCTGCAATCTTTTGCTCCTTGGACATGCAAATAATATAAAAATAAAGACACATGCGCATGCGTGCGCACACACGCACACACACGCACACGCAGACACACACACACACACACACACACACACACACACACACACACACACACACACACACACACACACACACACACACACACACGCACACACACACACACGAAGCAAGCACCAATTTCTCTCTGTCTGTGTGTCTGTTTGTCTGTCTCTCTCTTTCTCATACATACACACGTGCGCGCGCAGGCAAACACATGCACACATTCACACATCCTTGTACACGTACGCACGAGTGTGTGCACACATCCACCCACCCAGCCACCCACACACTAACACATAAAGAAAATAAAAGTTCAACAAAGTATATGGACACCGTAAAACTACGCTGTCCAAATCTAAAACCCCAGTAACGAAATGTGCTCCATCATATTTTCAGCCAACTGTGCTCCAAGACATTCAATTCCAGGAAGACCTTGCAGGCTGAGAGGAATCCCAGAGAGGAAGAAGGTCTACCAAAGCTGTCCTTCCCTTGGGAAGCTGTTGGTATACAGAGCATGGCAAGCGTGCTAATCCCATCACTTAGCTGCCCTTTGTGTTTTTCTTTCTCTGTGTTGGAAGTGGAGGTTCTTGAAGCGTTACAGAAAGGTTGAGAAAAGCAACTGGTGAATCGCGATTTTTTTTCATCCTCCAATCGCAAGGCGGTTTACATAATTCGGCAATTCACGAAAGTCGGGTCGACACGTACATTGTTGTTTACAAGTGGAAGAGAAGAAAAACGAAGACAAAGTTTTAATTCACTAGTCTCTGAACCAGTTCCTTGCCGTTTAAATCTACTTCATCTTCAATAAACAAAAATATGCATGTTATCTTTCAGGGCTAGGGGTCTGGGACCCGTATCAGAGACAGGACATCGATAAGATTGAACGCATTCAGCGCACTGCAGTGCGCTTCATCGCAAGCAACTATCGCTCTACTACCCCTGGCTTTGTTACGGGCCTCCTGACACGACACAACCTCCCGACTCTCCAGGAACGACGTGAACAACTCCGCCTGACCTTCTTTTACAAGGTGGTTGAGGGGCTGGTGCCGGCAATACCTCCTCATCAGTTCCTGACACCTCAAAGAGCTGGCCCCATGATCAGACCCAGACGTAACACAGCAGACTATATAACCAACAACCCTGTTGAAAACTACATTAGGAACAACGATCGGTGTTTCTTCGTACCACGTTGCCAGTCAGATCAGTATAGGCAGTCCTTCTTTCCACGCACCATAATAGCGTGGAACCACTTGGACAATTCGGTGGTCCACTCGCCATCCACTGATTCATTCAAGAGGGCGCTGACCACCAAGCGCCATTAACAACCTTCGCTGCGCACCCCCATCCGTCGCGCCAAAGCCAGATCACTGGATGTCAAGCGACGTACAGATACAGATACAGATACAGAAAGAAAATCTGTTCTGATTGTCTCTGGCCATTGGTATTTTCACAAACTATAAATAGAAACGTTCTCTGATTGGTGGACGGACTGACCGGCATTCTCATTCTCTAAAGTGTACGGCAGTGTACCACAGAAACAAAACCTCATAGATTTCATGCGACATGATGACGCTTTGTGTTTAAGGACTTCGTTATTCTTTTCATATTTTTGTCTTTGTACAATATTACTACCCAGTAATGATGAAAAATCTTCCTTTTGAGGACATGGTTATATTTTACTGGCAATTCTTGTTTTGTGTAGAGGCTACATTGCGATAAACTCTTTAAAAATATTTGGTTCTTGGTTGAATACTTTCGTCTTTATACTAGACAAGCCTCCCAATAAAGAATCTTTTTAAAGACCTTTCTACAAAAAGAAAGGATGGTCATCATTGTCTGTACTAGATTTCGTTTAAAAGAAGGTCCCTTCCCCCTAAGTACTTTGTTATCATAGAAAGACATTCTCTTTGTGGCAGATTTGTCTGGCAAACAAAACTCACTCTTTTCAGTGATTTGGTCATTTTTGGATTTTTTTTTCTCTGTGCTAAACTTACTTCCAAATAAAAGCTCTGTCTTTGTGGGGGAAAAAAGGAGAAAAATTTCCAGAGATCACAATAAAAAGGATCCCACGGCAGTACTTCAAAATCCACATGTTGAATTTGACGAGGAGGAAAAGGAGTAGGAATAAACGAGTTGAGAAGTCCTTCGAATGAGACTATAAACCGAGGTTCCGTGTGTGAACGCATGCACAACATCTTGCACACACGTAAAATCCCATCACCAACTTTCGGAAGAGAAGGCCAGTTTGGCCGTTGGTATGGATGACACGTTACACATAGCATGCACCTTCCCCGAAGATGGAGTATGGCTGCCTGAATGGCGGGATAAAAAAGGGTCATACACACAAAACTCCACTGCCTGTCTATACAGGCAGTGTCCGCAGGAGTATCAGCCTGCGTACGCAGAAAGAAAGAAAAGAAAAGAAACGAGTTGAGAGAAGAAAGGCTATAAACAGAAAAGTTCCTCCTTTCATCTCTCGTTGCCTGTCAATGATGAATCCTCCTGGCAATGTCGTTGCTGGAATCATTTTCTCTCCCCCCCCCCCTTTTTTTTTCTATCCCCTTTCCCCTCTGTCCTCTTGTAATGTGTTCGTGTTCGTGTTATTTCAGCTGTTGCTGCTTCACAGCCAACACAGGCTTCAGAAGAGAACGTTTTCTTTTATCATGCACCCCCCCCCCCCCCTCCGCTACTCCTCACTATCCCCGATGGGGCACTACTGGATGGAAAATAATGACTTTGTTAAAACAGCCATGATATAGAATTCGGGGCAGTCTCTTGTTTGCCATGCTTCTGCAAATGCATTTGGTGAAAACCGTCAATCTGTACGAACTTGCTTACTAGGCACAGTTTTCTTTTGTCTACCACACCGATAGATAAAACAAAGATGAAAAGGATCACTTACAAACATTTAAGGCATTCGGAATAATGCCTCAATTTCTTCAAAATCATTTATTTGAAATTCCCTAGGAACCTTCAGGATCATGTCAAATGAAGCCACCTCTCTTCCCTTCACCATAATCACTGGATAATTTTAGGGTGTGATGTCCTGTCCAAGAACACAGACACAGACAGACAGACACACACACACACACACACATGCGCGCGCGCGTGTGCGCGGGCAGAAACACACACACACACACACACACACACACACACACACACACACACACACACACACACACACACACACACACACACACACACACACACTCATCAATTTGCTTGCATCATTCCTGGTGCTTGCCGGTAATGGCATTTGTCGTTTGTCGAGGGATGGGGGTCGGGGATGGGATCGGGGGAGAAGAAGGGGGGACTAGGCGAACGGAAACAAAGAGGGCGGGAGGAGGAGATGGGAGAGCAGTTCCTTAAAGAGATATCAGGTTACCTAGAAAGCTCTAAGCCCATGGGGCTGGCCCTTCAGCGCTCATGTGAGTTGCTCTGAATTTTTACATTCTGGCTCCAAATATAGATTCCCATAGAGTTTCCTCTTCTTTTGACTCTTACAGCCCCCCCCCGCCCCCGCCCCCTCCGTCCCCACTCTCTTTTCTCTCTCTTCTATTCATCCCCAGTTCATCGTGACATTTTTTCTACAACGAGCCAGTCTCCTGATATCGGATGTTACGTAACATTCGCCGCTAAATCACATTTTCTGAAATGTCTTTGATTGCCAAGCGCAGACTGTATTCTCCGGAACGTCTTAAAGATGCCCATTCCAGTTCCATGCTCCAGATGTCTTCTGTACTTTTTTTTTTCATTCTCCATCCTATTAATATGCCATTCACTAGGGCAGAAATAACGTTCGCCTATGAATCAGCGATTTTTGGAAAACGAAACAGGCAACTCATTCCCCACTTTATCAATGCTTGGCATCTTTTTTTCTCAATGTATTTGTAAATCATCTTTCAATCTAACAACGTAGAGTTAAATCCAAGGCACGCTGACTACAGGCCGTCACTGAAGCCGGAACCCAAACGTAAAGCTACTCGATCGCTTAACGAGGGGAAAAACAAGTCACAAAACAGATGCAACGCGTTTCGACCTATTGACTAGGCTATAAACATGACTGGACCGAATAAGTCATGGAATGATACAAATTCAATTTTAAAAGAAGTTAAAACTTTCACCTTGTCATTAAAAGCTTGGATAAAAGTTGACAGTTTTAACCCCCCCCCCCCCCCCCGCCCCCCGACCCCCTTTTGGTGTCCTTGCTTGTAACTCCCTTTGATCCGTCCACTCAACACACTCTCCCATCCATTTACTCATCCACTCATCTGACTAGTCATCAACTCACCTACCCACCTATACATCAACTCATCCACTCATTCATTTCAGTAGTAGTCGCAGTAGTGTGGGTTGAATAACATGGGCCTCGTTTTAACTCCTCGCGTATCTTCTTGTGTTGAGTGTAGACTGCAATTGTTCTCTTTCCTTGCCTGAAATATCACCAAGAACAGTACCAGCATCAGCAATAATAATAATAATAATAATAATAATAATAATAATAATAATAATAATAATAATAATAATAATAATAATAATAATATAATAATAGCAATACGAAGAAGAAGAAGAAGAAGAAGAAGAAGAAGAAGAAGAAGAAGAAGAAGAAGAAGAAGAAGAAGAAGAAGACTGCTACTACTACTGCTACTTCTACTACTAATGAAAATAGCAACAATGATCATGATAAGAATGATGATAATAATAACATAATGATAATAATAATGATGATGATGATGACATAGCAGCCGCTACACAAATCCTAAAGAAGAAAAAGAAACCAGGGATAAAACAGACGGAGAGATAAGTCCAGAACACGACACGGAAGAGACAATGGTGTTTGGTAGATCCTGGCACTGACTGCCAATCTTGCACGATCCAATTATCGACTGTCAATGAGCTAGGGATAACGAACGGGCAGGGATGGAACGGGGAAGGGGAGTGGGGTGGGGGTGGAAACGGGGGTGCAGGGGGTGGGGGGATGCCAGGGAGGAGAGATTGAAGGAACTGGAAGCTAGAAGAACGAAGTGCGCATTTTTTTTCTGAAGTGTTTTTTTTTTCCAATGAGATTGTATGGATAATTACTATTATTTTGTGCTTTATCGAAAGCAGTGTTGTTCTGTAATTTTACGGTATGTATGACGTATTACTTTTCATTTGTCTGAAACTGGGCATCATTGCCCAGACCATATCCCTTTCAAGTGCGTGCGCGTGCGCGCGCGCCTGCATGTGTGTGTGTGTGTGTGTGTGTGTGTGTGTGTGTGTGTGTGTGTGTGTGTGTGTGTGTGTGTGTACATGTGTGAACGCGTATATATGCATGTGTGTGTGCTTGCACTCACTCTCTCTCTCTCTCTCTCTCTCTCTCTCTCTCTCTCTCTCTCTCTCACACACACACACACACACACACACACACACACACACACACACACACACACACACACACACACACACTTCAGTGGGTTATAGTCTAAGCAATGATGCCCAGTTTAATAAAAATGAAAATTAAAGAAGTCATATATTACCGCAACTTACAGAACAACGTCACTTTCGATCCTTTGATATACATATATATATATATATATATATATATATATATATATATATATATATATATATATATATATATATATATATATATATATATATATATATATATATATATAAAAATAT
>CM031615.1:45566478-45576478 GCA_018398815.1 Conus ventricosus | reverse complement strand
AAACAATATATTACCACTAAATGAGAAGCGAATATTGGATGATCCAAATATATTGTCAGAAGTCTTTCTGTTGAAAATTCAGTTACTGAAGAAATACTGATGGATTCCAGTAAAGATTTTCCTAAGAGGTCTAAAAACATGTCACATATATCAACCAATTAGAAACTACACATCTGACTTTATGTCACATTGTAATATTGATATTACTGACATACCAGAATTTCCTGCGGTACCTACAATGCCTCCTTGGGAGCACCTAAATGCTTCTTTTGATTACAAATACACTTCGATAAAGAAAAGTGATAATGTAATATATTTTAACAACTGAAGTTCGTGAACATTAGAAAACAGCTATCCAAATCATTTAAAAGTGTTCACAGATGGGTCTGTTATGGAAATCCTCGACTGTGGTTCTGGCTTTATTATACCAACTTTAAATGTCAGGAAATCATATTATTTAGGAAAGGGGTTTTCAATCTATACATCAGAATTATATGCAATACTGAAGGCTTTGACTTACATTTGTGATACACCAATTGCTTTCTATAAAATTTTACTTTGTGTTGATTCCAAATCTGTTTTACAATCACTAGAGCGTTGGGACTGCAAAGCTAGAAAAGATTTACTTTTTGAAATAAAACATCTACTGCATTGTGTCATAACTCTAGGCATAAGAACTGATTTTTGTTGGGTCCCATCTCACTGTGGTTTAAAGTGGAATGAAATAGCAGACAGTCTTGCAAAAGACGGAGCAAATAGAAATGCTGAAAATTTATTAAACAGTCCCTTAGATTTATCCGCTTGTGAATTAATCCAAATCATGGGAAAATATATACATAAGAAGAATTTAAGTGAAAAAATGTCTAGTTTACCATCGTGTCCCAGGCACATTGTCAGATTAATTCATAAGTTAAGGCTGAATACTTGGAACACTAAATATTCTCATGGTATTACTTGTGTCTGCAGAGAAAACATTTCTGTACATCATCTTTTATTTGAATGCTCAGTGTTGACCCCGCTCTATCAGGAGAAAGGTATTGAGACGACAAACTTTGGTAATGTTAGTACTGTCTTATATGGTTCCCATGTTGCTGAAATTGCCATGGTTATTTCGCAGTCACCGGTTGCAAAATTTTTATAAAGATCAATACTAGGGTATTTCACTTATGTAAGCATGCACATATCAGATGTGGGTTGAAAGTACTCACGTGGATGATAAATTAAGTGTGGAGTTTTTTGACGGTCTTTTTTTTATTTTTATTTTTTTATTTTTAAATAAGTGTCTAATATCATCTGGCGATGAAAAGACATTAAATAAACCACTGAACTGAACTGAACTGAACTGGTGTGAGCCTTTCTACAGAAAAGTCTGTGTGCTGGTGGGTGTTTATGATGATGGAAATAACAAAGGACAACTCACATGGTATGAGCCTTTCTACAGAAAAGTCTGTGTGCTGGTGCGTGTTTATGATGATGGAAATAACAAAGGACAAGTCACATGGTTTGAGCCTTTCTACAGAAAAGTCTGTGTGCCGGCGCGTGTTTATGATGATGGAAATAACAAAGGACAACTCACATGGTGCTAAATCTTGAACTATGACCGGGTACACAGCGTTTCACAATCACACAGGATAATTAAAAGAAAGACCGTTGTCTACATCACGACACACGTGGGTAAACATAAATTTAAAACAACCTTGTGAGCATGCACCTATCTTGATTTCAGAACGCGAATGGGTAATGCATGGGCGCTAAAACATTTTGTAATCAATTCATCAGAAAATGCTTAAATGGCAGTTTCGGCCGACCAGCTGCACCACTCTTAATGTTTATCTCTCGGCCTCTGTAGAAAACCTCACACATATGGTGCCACTGTTCTTTAAACGCCGCGTGATTCATTTCCTCTTTCTCTTTCTCATTCTGTCTTTCGGTGGTGTCTTGCGCGACAACACCGGGGGACCTTTAAATATGAATTGTTGGGAAACTAAAACAGGTAGATAAGAGGGGATGTGACAGCCTAAACTAAAAGAGATAGATGAAATGGGAAGAGACAGCGTAAACAAAAACCTTTTTTTTTCTGTCAGACTTTACCCTGCTGCTGGCTAATTCTACATCGACAAATGTAAATCGAAAAATGAATTTCCTCATAAAGTTATTGAAAGACAGGTATGACAGAGAAAAGTACATTGTTTATGCAAACTTAAAACCTGTCAATATTTCACCGACTGGCACAAATAAAGAATTCATTGAGAGTGAAGGAATTCAAAAACAAAAACATATTCATTTGAAAAAAAATTGACATCCAAGCCAGTTGGAAGCATGCATAATAACGTATGCGTATAAAAGATAACTTCTTAATACTCTAAGACATCAACATGTTGTTTTTGTCGTACCCTGGCTAAAAGACTCCAGGGATCATCCAAACAGCCGAAGTACTTGAACACTATGGTACAAATGCATCAGCTGGGGATGAGAACATTACGTGTGTGAACGTTTTTGATTACCCCGCCACGTGGGCAGCCACACTCCGACTTCGGGGGATTTTGGAGACTGATAATGTTATGCTAGGAGCTTGTCACAACTGGAGACAATCTCCGCATAACTATGCAGAGCATAACAACATTTTGATGTAGCCTTGGTGTTCTAGCCTATGTCAATTGGCCTGACACAGCCTTAAGCCAAGGCGGAACATCAACATGTAATGATATGGGTTTTTTTTTTTTGTAGGAATGACTGGCAGCTATTTATAGTCTTCTTTTGTGTGTGTATGCCTGCTTTGGATTTGATGTCGTTGCGCTTTCTTTCTGATTATTTCTGTCCCGAGTTTTGCTACGGTTTACTATATTCTTTCCATTCGTGACTTCGGCCAACGTCCAACTTGGTATGATTAGTTTTTTCCTGTCAAGGGAAGTCATCGTTACAAACCGAAAGACTTACTTCCCATATGGGTCCCTCGAATTGGTCAACACACAAAATAAACATACAAAACGAAGCGGGAAAATGTCAAAAGTTATCTTGTCTGTTTTGTACCGCGTCTTAAAGAAGCTCTACTTGCCACTCTTGTTTCGTGGAAAACTCGCTTGTCTGTTCGGTACTGCGCATTAGAATAAGCGTTAGTTTGCACTCTGGTTTGTGTGTTCATTTTTGTGCTTTCGTTTGTTTTCAATACCGCTACAGTGTACAGTCTGTTTTAGTCGCGTCGTTTGTTTGAATAGGATATGAAAATCACGAACTGCCAACGTTTACATCCCGAGAAAGTTTCAATCCTCCAACAAAATACACTGCATCAAAGATAGCCATCAATGAGTGGACAGCAATGTCACAGTGGTGATGCTCAGTAGAAATCTTGACACAATTTTGCCGAAGAGATCCCGGTCTCTGGACTTGATCCGGATCGGCTTGACATATCCACGGTAATATTTAAGCGGTTCGTCATTGATCTACGTCCCATCTTTTTCCAAGACTGGTCAAAAATAGGTTGAGTTGTCTTCACGCGATCTAACCGACAGACAAACACAGTGACAAGGTCGGAGGGCTGTCGGGATGTTGGCGCCACCCTTTGACCGAGTTCATGAGTGAAAACAGTTTTTGTCCTGCCAGGGGAAGTAATATTTTGCACGGACCCAGAGAGTAACTGGCCATGTACTTTCTTATTTCAAATAGGTCATGAAAAGATACGAAATATTCAACATTTACAAAACAAGAGAGTGTCAATATTCCATGAAAATTAAGTGCTTTGTAGATACGTACTGTTTTATACATTTCCGCTGTCTGTCTCTGTCTCTTTCTCTGTCTCTGCCTCTGTCTGTCTCTGTCTCTCTCTCTGTCTCTGTCTCTCTGTCTCTGTTGTCTGTCTGTCTGTCTGTCTGTCTGTCTGTCTGTCTCTCTCTCTCTCTTTCGCCTGCCATGTGACTTGCGGTGGGTACGGACATAAGACCTCGATTAACCAATCATCTATCTGTTTATTCACACATACAACCTTGATCAACCAATCATCTATCTGTTTATTCACACATGCAACCTCGATTAACCAATCATCTATCTGTTTATTCACACATACAACCTCGATTAACCAACAATCTCTCTGTCTTTTCACACATACAACCTCGATTAACCAACAATCTCTCTGTCTTTTCACACATACAACCTCGATTAACCAACAATCTCTCTGTCTTTTCACACATACAACCTCGATTAACCAACAATCTCTCTGTCTTTTCACACATACAACCTCGATTAACCAACAATCTCTCTGTCTTTTCACACATACAAACTCGATTAACCAACAATCTCTCTGTCTTTTCACACATACAACCTCGATTAACCAACAATCTCTCTGTCTTTTCACACATACAACCTCGATTAACCAACCCTCTATCTGTCTATTCACACGTACGTATACCCACATACGAATATACACACACTTTTAGAGACACACGCACAATGTACACAGACAGACAGACAGACAGACAGACAAACACACAGACAGACAGACAGACACACACACACACACACACACACACACACACACACACACACACACACACACACACACACACACACGCCCAACCCCTACCTCTACTTCCACCCCGACCCCCCACCCCCTCGCATCCCCCCCACCCCCCACCCCTCCACCTCCACCACACATTCACACACCCACCACCACTCCGGTATCGATATTCGCACCCTCCATCCACCCTGTAGGCCAACAATGCTGGCTGGACATCGGTCATCGGCAAACCAGCCTCATCAGACGTCGGCACGGAATGCCGGCCATCCGACCGGACATGTGAGCCTGTCCGCACGGTCAGTCATATCACGGCCAGCAGTGACAGCCCACTGTGTCCTGTATGGGCAGCTTGTCCTTAAAGGAAAGAGCAAGGGTCGGCGTGGAGAAAGGAAGTCGAACGCTGACGACACAGCCTTTTTGTTTGTTTGTTTGTTGTTCGTCTTTCTTCCGCCTCATCTTTCGCGCCTTCACGATGGTACATGACGCTCACTACGCTTTCCATTTTGCTTGTAGGGATGGCAGGGGAGTAGGAGTGGGGTGGGGGTACAGTGTGGTGGTGGTGGTGGTGGTGGGTGGGTGGGTGGGGGGTCTCAGTGTATTTGTATCCTGATCTTATGAAATGAAAATTCTGTGTGAGCCATATCCTTTTTTTTTCTTTTTTTTTTTTTTCCTCAAAATTTATCATCATCATCATCATCACCATCATCATCATCATCATCATCATCATCATCATCATCATCATCATCATCATTATTATTGTTATTATTATTATTACTATTATTATTATTATTATTATTATTATTATTATTATTATTATTATTATTATTATTATTATTATTATCATTATCATTGTTGTTGTTATTGTTGTCGCCGTCGTCGTTGTTGTTGTTGTTGTTGTATTGTTGTAGTCTTTTTTGTTGTAGTTATTGTCGTTGTCGTCGTCGTCGTCATCGTCATCATCATTATCATAATCATCATCAACATCATCGTCATCATCATTATACCATCATTATTTCATCATAGTTATGACTGCACAGCATACCAAACACAAATAAGTAACAGCATACCAAACACAAATAAGTTACAGCATACCAAATACAAATAAGTTACAGTATACCAAATACAAATAAGTTACAGCATACCAAACACAAATAAGTTACAGCATACAAATACAAATAACTTACAGTATACCAAATACAAATAAGTTACAGCATACCAAACACAAATAAGTTACAGCATGCCAAGTGCAAATAAGTTACAGCATACCAAATGCAAATACGTTACAGCATACCAAATGCAAATACGTTACAGCATACCAAACACAAATAAGTTACAGTATACCAAACACAAGTAAGTTACAGCATACCAAATGCAAATAGGCTACAGTATACCAAATACAAATAAGTTACAGCATACCAAATACAAATAAGTTACAACATACCAAATACAAATAAGTTACAGCATACCAAATACAAATATGTTACAGCATACCAAATACAAATAAGTTACAGCATACCAAACATAAATAAGTTACAGCATTTCAAATACAAATAAGTTACAGCATACCAAATACAAATAAGTTTTAGCATACCAAATACAAATAAGTTACAGCATACCAAATACAAATAAGTTACAGCATACCAAATACAGATAAGTCACAGCATACCAAATACAAATAAGTTACAGCATACCAAATACAAATACAATTCAGAACATCAAGAGGTAGCTATTTCTCTCAATTTCAATGCCTTTATACAAAAACAAGGACAAATCTTTAAACAACTTGGCCTACAATCTTCATCCTTGAGTGTTAAAGGTAAGTCATCTCTCTCTCTCTCTCTCTCTCTCTCTCTCTCTCTCTCTCTCTCTCTCTCTCCTCTCTCTCTCTCTCTCGCGCGCGCGCGCGCGCGCGCCTCTCCTTGGTAAGACTAAAATTACTCTGTCTCGCTGATTTGGTGAGACCAAAGTCTCTCTTCTTCTTCTTCCAGGAAAACGACCGCAATCAACCAGTTGATTATTCTGTCACTTTGGAGGAGGTCGGCGAAGAAAAACAACAACAAAAAACAACAAACAAAACAACGAAAACAACCTATCTAGTGACTCTGGAGGCCCTGACACAAAAGTGTCGATGGTTGTGGCCTCCAAGACGCTCTGGGCAGACGGTTCCAGTCACGGATTGTTCTCGGTAGAAAAGTCTGTTGTTGGTATTGTGTGCGGCATCTCTGTTGGTTATATTGATGGTCGTGGCCTCTCCTCCTCTGGCGGGCCACTGCAGGCTCCATCTTTTGCTTTATGCTGTTCATGCACTCTATATCGTTTCGGATTTTGTATAGCATGGTGAGGCAAGCAGTCTGTCGTCTGTCTTGGAGCGAGGGCCATCGCAATTCGTCAGTCATGTCTGATACGCTGGAGGTGTTGCGATAGCGCCTCAAGACGAATCGAGATGCTCTGCGCTGTATGTTCTCGATCTTGTCGATGTTCTCCTCTGTGTAGGGATCCCAGACTGTTGCAGCATATTCTATGATGGGTGGTACAAAGGTCTTGTATGCAGTCTCTTTGATTTCCCGGGAGCTAATTTTCAGGTTTCGCCTTTAGAAGCCAAGGGTCTTGTTGGCTTTCGAGCAAACATTGCTGATTTGTTCATTCCAGCTGAGGTCTTTGGTGAAAGTCAGACAAGGTATTTTACATTGCTAACTGTTTCTAGTGTGTGCCCGTGTAGCTGGTAATGGGGCTGGAGTACGCCTTTCCTGCTGCGGGTTACAGGTAGTGTGGTGCATTTCCCTGGGTGGAAGACCATATCCCATCTCTTCTCCCACTCTGCGAGTTGGTTGAGATTCTGTTGTAGATGATCTTGGTCATTCGGGGATGCCACCACATCATACACTGCTGTGTCATCCGCAAACAGTCTGGCATGGGCAGTCAGTAGATCTGGCAGGTCGTTGATATAGACCAGAAACAAGCAGGGGCCAAGTACGCTACCTTGTGGGACTCAAGACTGAACATTGATGAAGTCTGACCGTACTCTGTTGACGACAACTGCTTGCCTTCGGTCTTTGAAGAAATCGGAGATCCATGTGAGGAGCGTTCCCTGGATGCCATAATGGTGGAGCTTGTGGACCAAGAATGAGTGATAACCTTATCAAACGCTTTTGCAAAATCCATGATAAGGATGTCTTGTCCGTTTTCCTTGGGCCGTGTTGTTAACAAGTTCATCAGCAAAATCAAGGAGCTGCGTCTCACACGATCGTTTTCTCCTGAATCCGTGTTGTTGGTGACACAGTATGCCCTGTACCTCTCTCTCTCTCTCTCTCTCTCTCTCTCTCTCTCTCTCTCTCTCCTTCAGACCAACAGCTGTGTTAGGGACACGCTGACCCCTGTGCACGAGCTGCCGGCCGCACGCTATTCATAAGTCTGCCGTAACACCGGAAAGACGAGCCATCGGGGACCCATTACCGGAAGTCATTTGTCCCCATCAAAGGGGGACAAGCGGCACCAGCGTTACGCCAGCCACTGGGCGGCGGAAGAGCCAGTGTTTCAGCCGTCAGAGAGTCCTCGGAGAGCTGCGCTATTTTGAGGCCGTCGGCAGTGGTCACACGCCGAAGCTGGAAGTATATACCAATGCTGCAAAATAATCCCGTCCTTGCAAGGTGCGAACTTTTTGAGAAATAGAATGGTCTTAAAAAACAACAACAACGTAGTAGCTCTTATAAATTCGCGTTCTACCAATTACCTTACGTATATCTTAAGGATTTCTGCCGACTGCATCACATTCAAAATCTTATAGAGCAGCGTTCCACCTACCATCTCACTTACATCTTAAGGATTTCTGCCGGTGACATCACTTTCAGTCTATAAACACATGAACCACGCTTCTACCTAACGTCCGGTTTCACGGTCTCAGAAGTAAACCATGAACCTAGAAAAAAAAAGAAGAAGTTAAGTTTCCAAGTGATGTGACTGCAGGCGGAAACAGAAACCAACATCAAAGAAGACTGACTGTTCTGCCCAATGAAAGAGGTAAACAGATTACAAGGCAAAAGACGACACGTTTCGACCTTTTGGTATTTTTCGGCCGAGACAAACAACGTTGAAGGCGATAAAAATGAAGAACGAACAATCATTGACATCCATTTTACTCTCAATTTGAGGAGATCAGTGATTGTTCAATCATTGACATCCATTTTACTCTCAATTTGAGGAGATCAGTGATTGTTCAATCATTGACATCCATTTTACTCTCAATTTGAGGAGATCAGTGATTGTTCAATCATTGACATCCATTTTACTCTCAATTTGAGGAGATCAGTGATTGTTCAATCATTTACATCCATTTTACTCTCAATTTGAGGAGATCAGTGATTGTTCAATCATTGACATCCATTGTACTCTCAATTTGAGGAGATAAGTGATTGTTTGTTCTTCGTTTTCATTATCTTGAATGTTGTTTATCTTGCCTGAAGAAGACCAATGAGGTCGAAACGCGTCGTGTTTTGTCTTGTACTTTGTCTCTTTCGTTCGGCGGAACAGTAATTTTTCTTTCATGAAGTTTGTTTCTAAAAGAAGAAGACGAAGAAAAAAGATCCGTGGAACTAACCCGTGACCCTATGTCTGTGCCATCTGGGATTCCCCCAATGGTCTCTTTCCATTCACATTGATCTTTTCCCCCGCAACCACTTAATACGTATCTTGGTGTTGGCAGCAAACAGAGAGGGTGAGATGCAAATAACAAATGAACAAGATTTGTTCTTATGTTACAGTTCCCTCCGTTTCCCTCGAAAACTCACTCTAAGTCTGTTTTATGCCAGAATTCATCGTAAGGAGAACTAGCAAATGCCCAGAACAGAAAACCATGCATATGCTCAGAATGTCTGGGGAAAAAAATCATCACGCCTCCATGTGTCAAAAGGAAATCATGTGCTGTGAATGCAATCTCTCGAGCAACAAACATGAAGATTCTGTGCACCAGGTTTGTTTGTTTGTTTGTTGTCATGGCAGGAGCTTCAGAGAATGCGAGTATCGGCAAGCACCGAGGGACAGGTGCCATTGAAAGGGACTGTCCAACTGGATGGCTGGCAGTCAGATCCTGTTCCTCAAAGCAGGGGCAGAGCCAGGGAGCATCAGCGTTAGTTGGTTTCTCCCTGCAATTCCAGAAACCTCCCAGACACAGGTCGGACATCCCCGGCAAGGGGCTCCACTCCAAGGAGCAGTACTGCCCAAGGGAGGTGATGGGAAAAGGAAACAGTCAAAGAGGAACAATGGACGATCAAATCGACAGATATCCTTTAGTGGTTAGTCGTGAGGCAGGTGATAATTATAGATAGGGGGTGTTTCGCATCGGACCCTCTTTTCTTTCATTAATTCTTTCTTTCTTTCATATGTCCCAGCAATGTTTACAGGAGCGAGTTTTGAAAAAAAAAAGGATTTTGTTTTCTCCTTGTAATATTACTACCTTATGGATAAATTAAAAATGTGCTTTTTTAAATGTCAGAG
>CM031615.1:45546478-45553978 GCA_018398815.1 Conus ventricosus | reverse complement strand
AACGCGCCGGTCAGACACTGGACTGCAATGTCCCCAACCCAGCGCAGGCACAGTGAACATCAAACCAAATTCATGCCAGGGGTGGCGGGTAGGCAGCCTGTGAAGACGAATAGCTCTGGAGAGAAATCAAACACGATCAAAGATCACCAAAACCAGTGCAGGCACAGTGAACATCAAACCAAATTCATGCCAGGGGTGGCGGGTAGGCAGCCTGTGAAGACGAATAGCTCTGGAGAGAAATCAAACACGATCAAAGGTCACCAAAACCAGTGCAGGGACAACAGGACAGGCCTATCTGACTCTAGAAGATGACGATGACGTACAGGGGACGTGTGTTAGATGTTTATGTTGTTTCTTCACACTGCCAGGGACCACCTACACTTTAGAACTCCCACGCACACGCACAGGCGCGCGCGCACACACACACACACACACACACACACACACACACACACACACACACACACGCACACACACACGCACACACACACACACACACACCACACACACACACACACACACACACACACACCACACACACACACACACACACATGTACACACGCACCGCGTACACGGGCACATACACATGGGCCAGTGCGCATAGTCCATGTAACAAACACTCACACACACACTATAAAAATAATAATTATAAGGGGCACGCCATTGAAGCTAGGTCCCAAAAGTTGCCCAACGCTTTGGGAAATGCGTAGGTCAGACATCCGCCAAGCGTACCCACGGCCCCTCTTCTTCATTCTCTCATTTGGTCTTTAATTCATTTTCCACAGTTTTAAATCACGCGTAGGTGGTCTAAAAATTCGCGGATGTGAGTAGGTTTTGGGGATAGTTCGCACACTGTGACCCTCCTTGATGAAAAAAAACACTGAAAGGTGAACTCCCTTTTCCCTCCCTCCCCCCCCCCCTCCCCTCGCCTCCGATTCTCCGCACTCCCATCCCCACACTCTGTCAACCTCGGTGAAAAATGTCAGTGGAGGAAGGACTAGCCCCACAGCCCAAAAACACACTCACAGCTTGTTACAATTATTCTTTTCAGCATTCGTCACATCAAACCTAGAAAAGTCTAAAAATTTCTTTACATGATCATAAAAAGAACTCAATGCATATGAATCAAACAAATAAAAACTTCTCTTTTCCCTGAATTCCAAAACATTTTCAAAAAACATCATTGACTAACCCGGGGGGTTAAACAGATTTCTCTTTCCCTGGCCGGTGATTTTAAAAAATATTCAAAAATCACTGTTTTTTTTTTTTTTTTTCTTTTTCTTTTCACGTACTTTCACAACAGACACAACTCCCGGCACTGGTGTTGGTCTGGGCCCCTGGTCAGGTGAGAGTTGGCGTTGGTCTGTGGTTCTGTTGGCGAGTGCGCTGCCAGGTTTGAGGTCCCCCGGTTAGGGTAAAACAGTGACTTAAACATGATCTTTTTTCCCTTTTTTTCTTCCTGCATTAACGCATTGCATCTCCCCTTCCTCTCTCCTCTTTGTCTGTTTATAAATGGACGGGTTGTTTTCTTTTTTTTTTTTCTTTTTTTTCTTTTTTCTTCACAAATTACAACTCTCTTTCTCCTCACATCCTCCTCAGCCTTTCCTTGGGGCTATCTCATGCTTCTCTAACTTGGTTCTTTCTCCTCTTCTCTTCTTTTTCTCAAGCGACCTGAACCTCTCCCCTCTCTGTCTCTTGTTCGTTTTTCCCCTCGTTCTCTCCTCTCTTATCCCCTTCCCTTTTTCCCCTGTGCGGGGCTAACTAAAACCTCCTCTCTCCCCTTCTCTGTTCGTTCTCTCCCCTGCCTTCCTGTAGGGAGACCCTCCCCCCAAACCCCTTCTCCTTCTCTTGTTGTTCTTTTTCCCTCCTTTTTTCCCTCTCTCACCCAATTCTTTAGTTTAACCCCCGTGCCCAAAGGGGCCCCCATCCCTTTGGTCTTTATTTTTACCCTTGACCCCAAATTTGTCTCCCTCTAATTCCTTTGGACGTTAAAATCATGCAGTCCCTTTTCCCGCCTTACTTCTGGGGGTCATTGGTCATTTAATTGATTAGCCAATTTCCCCCCCCACCACACTCCCCTTTTCCCCCCTTCCCTACTTCACTGGCCGGTGTGGGCTTAAGGGGTTTGGACACTGGTAATCTAAATTGGCACTGAGTCTGGGTGGCACCGACGTGGGGCAACAATGACGTTGGTTCCACAAATTGGGCCCCGGATAAGGTGGCCAGGTATGAGGTCCTTTGGGGGCAGACATCGAGGCGTCGGTAAAAACCCGCTTAGTCAGATGGGGGGGGCGGACGTCTCGGCAAAACCCTCCCCACTAAGCTTATTGGGCCGGACCCGACCTATGGGCCCGTCTTTCTGACCCCCTAGAATGTTTGGTTTGGACTTAGGCCCGAACAAAATTGTGGGATCCCCAAGTTAGGTTGTTCCCCCAAAGTTAGGTTTTTTCCCCCCAGTTGGGTTGTTTATTTTTTTTTTGTCCGTAAAAATTTTCCCCCCTTGCAAAAGACCATGCTCCGAATTGTCTCAAACAACGGTAAAAAAAAGAAAAAACCCAAATTTGTGCACAAGAACCGCGCAAATTTTGGAAATTACTTTACAACCAAGGGTTTTAAATTAAAAATATACAATTAGTGAATACACCCCAATGAGTTATCATTGACTCCCTCTTGCTTTTTTTTTAATCATTCTATAACGACCTCTGTGCGCATTATGAATTCCCTACGGGGGATTTCCCATCTTCCTTTTCACAATTCTTTAAAAAGCTTTTTTTAAAATATGATCGCGTCCTGCACTCATGAGGAATCTCCACCCTGCTTATTGAAAAATAATGCATAACACAAGCGATGTAGCTCAAGTATAATTTCACCCACAGAAAAAGTTACAAAAAAATATGAAAAAGTTCACACAAAAAAAAAATATGAACCATGCCAACGGGGGAATAAAAACCCAATCCAATAAACATAACTGGAAAAAAAAATATTATCAAAAAATGCCCCCTGGATTGATGATTCCTCTGATTTGCCCTTGCTGACTACAGACTTAAATAGTCAGCCCGAATTCTGTCGACCGGGGAATGTTGCATCGATACCTGTAGGGCTGCAGTGCCATTCCCCAACGCAAAACTCTGCGTTTTTCAACTGTGCCTCCTGGGGGGAATTTTGGGGTTGTGTCCGTCTCGTCAGAACTCTTTCCCATAAAAGTTTTTGTGGAATTCTGCAGGGCCCCACACGAATTTTAACACCCCTTCTCCCCCGTTGCGTCCCCTTCTTCACACTTTGTCAACTTCTGCTGGTATCTCACAGGAAACTCGATCCTTATGCTCCTGCAACAATACTGCCCTATCCCACCACCGGCATCTGTCCGCAACAAAATGGTTTGGCATTCTGTAGCTTCAAGATGGGACGGGAACCTGTCCCCCAAAACCCCCGTCGGGCAGTGTTGCTCTGCAGCTTTTCTGACCATTGACCATGCCGGTTTCCCTGCCTTGCCCAAATCCCTGGAGGATCGTGATTGCTGCGAAATTTGGAACAAACCCCCTATAAAACCCCATAAAACCTGCAGATCCTGCTTTTTTTTGGGTCTTTGGTCTCTCTGAATTATCTTTCCCCACCTTTCCCTTTCTGGCTGCTTTGTGTGCCTCCGAAAACAAAACCAGGAACCCCTACTGTCTAGCCCTTCAAACAGTGCACTCCTGTTTGATCTTCGGGAAACTTGGCAACAAAATTCCCCTTTTTTGTGGGTTTTTCATCATCAATGATGCTGCTGCGCCTATGTGCTGGTCTCACGTAAAATTTTTTTTGCGGAGAAATTCGCATGGAAAAAATTTTTTTTTCCCATTCACATCAATTCGGTAATTTTCCCGACCGACCCCTTTTCAGTGATGGTGAATGGTCCTTCCCAATGCTAGCGCTTGTTGTGACCCGTGGGAAGGGGTTCCAGGCTTTATCTCCCCCCTTGAGGGATTGCTTCCTCACCTTCCTTTCATATTGCTTCTTCTGAAAGACCCCAGCCTTTGCAAAAATTCCTTGCAAACCCTTTCATGAATACCCTTTCCCCTTTGGAAAAAGGGCGAGATTGGGCCCAATAGTCGACGGCACTCTCCCGAAGGTGTGTCAATTAAAGGGGGTGTTTAAGGCCCTTCCTCTTACCCCTTTGTGGTGCCTTTGACAACGTCACATGAAGCAGAAAGTTGTGTCTGCCATTGTTTCCCGGCCAATGAAAGTTAAAGACTGGTTCGCTGTTTTGTGGTGCCCCCAGTGACCCGCCCTGAGCGACTCGTGACCCCCGACAAAGTTTTTCACGATAAATGCCGGCCTCTAAAGGTGGGCACCTCCCCGTTTCCCCCGGTGAAACTCGGTCAAAGCCCGCCTTTCCAAGAAAATTTTGTCTCACCTCCCCTAACCTCCTGTCTCTCTCCACTTTGCCCAATCCAAGACTCACGAGCGAAGGGTCTTGTTCCTGCGCTGCCCCAAACTTCAGGCGACAATCTATGCCCGACTTTTTTCCTGGAACAAAAAACGGTTTAACAACCTTTTCCTCCTTCTTGCTCCCGGGTTTTAATGCTGCCCTTTGCAGTCAACAACCAGGATCCCCCGGATCCCTGCCCCGGAATTTTCCAAAATCAAATCGGAAAGGGGGTTTTTCCCTTCCAACGCAGACAATCGCCTGAGAAGTAAGGGGTTTCGTACTTCTTCTTTTGCAAATGGAAAATCCCCCAAGGCCATCGTTAGAGTACGGTCTGGTTTGCCCCGTCAAAACCCCTTTACGACCAGCGTTGTTCGTACTCACCGCATGAAAACCCCTGCTCGTAAAAAATTTTACCCCCGCGGCCAACCCCCCTTTTCCCTGGTAACGAACCCTCAGCCCAGTGGCCCTCCCTCCCTGACAGCTGCTGTCCGTGCTCGCCATAAGCTGCACTTTTTCCCCCTCTTCAGGGCTGAAACCTTTTGGTTCCATGAGGTCGTTTCCCCTTTACGACCTTTCCACCCCTTGCAAAGGCCGTGCCTTCTGGAATCATGCGACAATCCCTCGCCACATGTCCCTTTTTGTGGGCAAAGAAAAACCTAAGTCCTTTTTCCCTTCCTTCTGCCCCCCACTGGGTTTTTCAGACTTTGCGGAAAAACTCCCTTTTCCTTGATTTCTCACCCGTGCCCAGCACCTGTTTTCCTGCACCTTAGGCCCAAACGTGCCCCCCCCTATAACCTCTGCGAACTTCAACAAAATCCCTGCTTTCTGGGTGTTCCTTTTTAAATGTATGGTTAATCAGGGCCCCCCAACCCGACAAAATCGGTTCCTTATACTAGCTCTTTCAATTCAGCGAAACTTTCTTGTTCACTCAAAATCTAAATTTTTGTTCAATTGGGGGGGGTTTTTTTTCCGCCTTTACTCTTTTTTTTTTTTTCTGAACAAGATTTTATTACACGCAGCCAAACTGGTGGGTTCCGACACAGTGACGTTTTTTGCACAATCTATGAATGATAAAATTAGCTTGGGACAACGTAAATTTTGTTTTTATAAGACGCCCCGCGCTGACCCAAATATGAGAGCGAATTATAGGGAAAAATGTCGAAATGAGTACTCTGGGGGTGAAATGCCAAACCTGATTAAATATCTTTGGAAACAATGCCAAGCCTAGTATTTTAAAATATTTGGGAACTCGAAGAAACCCTTGTCTTAGGTTACAATACTTGATCCCCCCCGCTTCCTCTCGAGAGTTGAACAATTATAATAAATGGCCCCGAAATTTTTCCCGGGGGCCGCCAATAAATTGTCAACCTCGGTGTAAGTCGTGGGGAAGGATGCCACAGCCCAAACACACTCACGCTTTCTTTCAATTCATTCAATTCATGATTCGTCCATAAACCATAGTAAAGTCTATAACTTTTCTATAATGTATAGAAAAAACTAATGCTATGAATCAAACAAAAAAAAACATTCTCTCTTTCCCTGAATTCACAAAATCTTTATCTAAAAAAATATTTACTACCGGGTATAAAAGTTTCTATTTACCTGGCCAGGTGATCTTAACTTTCAGAATCACTGTCTTTTCTTTTCTTTTCTTTTTCTTTTCACTGTCATTTACAACCGACACAACTGCGGCACGGTGTTGGTTGATGGCGCCTGGCAGGTGAGGGGTTGGCGTTTGGGCTGTGGTTCGTTGGGGAAGTGAGCTGCCGGTATGAGGTGAACCCCGGGTTTGGGTTTGAACAGTGACTATCAACATCGATCGTTCCCTTTCTTTTTTCCCGCATTAACGCATTGCACTCTCTTCTTCCTCTCTCTTCTGTCTGCTCTTTCAATGGACATGGTTGTTTCTTTTTTTTTTTCTTTTTTTTTTTCTTCTTCCAAAAAATTGCAACTCTCTTTTTCTCTCCAATCTTCCTCATCCTTCCCCTTTCGACATCTCATGAATCTCTCACTTGGTTTCTTCTTCCTCATCTCTTGCTTTTTCTCAAGAGACCCAGAAATCTCCCTTCTCTGTCTCTCTGTTTGTTCTTCCCCCGTTTCTTTCTTCATCTCTCTGCCTTTTCCCTCGTGCAGAGACTAACCTAAAAAACCCCTCATCTCTTGTCTCTGTTCGTTCTCTCTCCCTGCCTTCCCGTAGGCGAGAGCCTACTCTCCCCAATCCTCTCTCCTCTCTTGTCTGTTCGTTTTCCCCTTCTTTCTCTCTCCTCACACATTCCTTTATGCTCTAAACCCCGTGTCCAAGGGCCAGTACCTTTTGGGCATATTTTTACCTTGATCCCGAAGTTGTCTCCCTCTAATTCCTTGGGCGTTAAATATGACAGTCCCCTTACACGCCCCCTTTCTTTGTGGTGGTCAATTTGGGCATTTAATTGATTAGCAGATTTTACCCCCCCCACACTCTACCTTCTCCCCCCTTTCCCCATTCACTGGCGCGGGGTGGCTTAGTGGGGACACTGGTCAAACTAAATTGGCCAGTGAGTCGGGTAGGCCCACGACGTCGACTAACAAAGCGTTGGTTCCACAAAAAGGCGGATAGGCTGGCCCAGGTCTGAGGTCCGTCTGGGCAGAATCGAGGCGTCGGCAAAACCGCTTTGCAGATGGGGGGGTCGGACGTCTCGGGAAAAAACCCCCCACTAAGCTTATTGGCCGGACCCCACCCATGGGCCGTCTTTCGACGCCTGAATGTTTTAGTTTGGATGGTCGAACAAATTGATGGCGATCCCCAAGTTAGGTTGTTCCCCCCCCTTTTGGTTGTTTCCCCCAAATTTGGTTGTTTCATTTTTTTTTGTCCGTGACACACTCCCATCCCCACACTCCCATCCCCCTTTCAATTGTTCCTCGTCCCCTTTCCCCCACCCCCTCCCTCTTCCTGTGTCCTCTGTGTGTCAGCTATTTCCATACACCACCACCCCTCCCTACCACCCCTCTGGCTCCACCCTACCTCATCCACCCACCCCCCTCCGAGTCCCCTGTCAGCCATGGCTGTGGTCCTGCAGCCAATGGACTCCTGTCGCTTCCAGACCTCCA
>CM031615.1:45511478-45518978 GCA_018398815.1 Conus ventricosus | reverse complement strand
CTCCCTTTGCCCCCCCCCCCTCTCTCTCTCTCTCTCTCTCTCTCTCTCTCTCTCTCTCTCTCTCTTCTCTCTCTCAGCAACCATTTGACATCCTTATCTCCCAATGCAAATTTCCACCACACACGCACATCTCCGCTACCCATCTCCATCCAATCTGCCCCAGAGAGAGAGAGAGAGAGAGAGAGAGGAGAGAGAGAGAGAGAGAGAGAGAGAGAGAGAGAGAGAGAGAGAGAGAGAGAGAGAGAGAGAGAGAGAGAGAGAGAGAGAAATTTGTCACTGCAATTATTGCGTAGTCTTGCCGTCAGACAGTTTGATAGACAAAGACACAGATGAAAGGAAAGCATACTTGGTGAACTAACAATGTTTACACCTGTAGCATGTCAATGAGTAAGGCGTAAAAAAAAAAAGAAAAAAAAAAAGAAGAGAAAAACACAAATCTGGTATAGATACATTCATGCATACATGGACGCGCACACAGAGACAACACTAACACACACACACACACACACACACACACACACACACACACACACACACACACACACACACACACACACACACACACACACACGCGCGCGCGCGCGCGCGCGCGCGCGCGCGCGTGCAACACACAGATACATTCACACCACAAACACACACATACACACACATCTCTCTCTCTCTCTCTCTCTCACACACACATTCCCTTCCTCTCTTCCCCACATTTTTTTTCTTTGCCTTAAATCACACCACGTGAATTCGTCGAGACATTAAATGGAAGCTCTGTCTGTCTGCTCAGCGTTGTCTCAGACTGATCTTTACCAGTTTACAACAGGTGATGAACTGAATGCAGCGTTTTCAAAATGGAACGATTTTTATGATGATCGTGTTCGACGCATGGCAGAAGTTGTTATGGTTTTCCTTTGTCACTTCAATTTTCTTTGCACTTACGTATTCTCTCTCTCTCTCTCTCTCTCTTCTCTTCTCTCCTCTCTCTCTCTCTCTCTCTCTCTCGTGTGTGTGTGTGTGTGTGTGTGTGTGTGTGTGTGTGTGTGTGTGTGTGTGTGTGTGTGTGTGTGTGTGCTGTACATTGTGAGAAGATCCATCTTTTTGCCTTGAAGAAATTTCTTGGAATATCGTTGCAAACACCAAATGATTTGGTGTATGGTGAAACGGCTAGATTTCCTATATATTGAAATTCCGTTATTAAATGTATTCGGTACTGGCTTAAAATGACCGATATGCAGGATCACAGATTGCCACACAAAGCATATCGAATGCTGTTAGAACTAGATGACAGAGGTAAGAAAAACTGGGTGACTAATAATGTGAGAATGAAACTGTGTGAATGTGGTTTGGGATTCATGTGGATGAACCAAGGTGTTGGTGTGTGAAGTTTTTATCCAGGTATTTCGGAAAGGTCGTTGATTGCGTTGGAAAAGCGGGAAAATTCTCATGCACGGAACGTGACTTTGAATTATATAGAAGTTTAATTTTCGTACTTACTGTCTTATGTCAAAAAAATAGACAGACATCTAAGAATTATGACTGTTCAGTTTGGTATCTTAAATCTTTACTCGTCTTCCTTACAGCAGTTTTCTAAGGAAAATTTGACCGTCGGCTTGTCAAAATAAAAAAAAAGGTTTGAAATTCATTTTGTTTTGGTTGTCTTGTTTTAAAAGTCTTAGAGGCAATTCACCCCACAAAAGTTTTCAAAAACCCCCTGATTTTTAAATTTAAAACCCTGTTATGTTCATCAAAAAAAAAACAGAAAAACAGTCGCTATATTTTATACATGCTTAAAGCGGGGTTTTTAATGTAACAAAAAGAATCCCAATATAGTTTGCGAATGATCCAATGTATACCCCCATTCAAAGGGGGGTTTTTTGGGCCTTTACAAAATAAAACATTTGGTATTGACTCTCTCTCTCTTCTCCTCCTTCTCTTCTCTCTCTCTCTCTCTCTCTCTCTTTTATATCAGAATTTAAGAAGAATTGTTTCTGTTATAAAAAAAATTGGCATTCTGAAATTAAAAGGTAACGATAAAATGAGTGGTCCGTTTTTAAAATCACGTTTGAAGGGAGGTATCTAACTTTGATAACGATAAAAAGATGAGGGAAGATCTGGTAAGTTTGATTAAGAGTGCATGGTTAGGCCTGAAAAACTTTGGTTTTAGCCAGCAAAACGAAGTGTTGACTGCCCAATGTGGGGTTTCACAAAAAGGAAAGATAAAGGCATTTCTTTTTCATGTTGCTTTTGCAATATTCGCCGAAAATACCTTTTTTTCAATATGACTCATGTCGAGTAATAAGGGGTTTTAAATTTTCTTTTTGGCAACAGTAATGAGCAACTTCATTGGTTTGTAAGTATTTAACTGATGCTCCCAAAGAGAGAAAAAAGAATTTAAAAAACTTAATGAAAACGTACTGTAATCTAATATTCTTGTTTTGCTTAGTATTTTTCTTTTGTAATTATGGATGGCCATGTAGTCTCGTGTGTGTGTGTGTGTGTTTGGTGTGGTGGTGTGTGTGTGTGTGTGTGTGTGTTTTGCGCGCGCGCCGCGCTTGCGCAAGAGTTGCGTGCGTTTGGAACACGGGGTGGGAGTGGGAGGGGAAAGGTTGTGTGTGTGTGTGTGTGTTTTGGGGGGGGGGGGGGGGGGGGGGGGGGGGGGGGGGGGGCGATGGGGCGGTCGGGGATCTGTGGGTTAGGGGGTGAGGGGGGAGGGGAGGGGAAAATGTGGCTTGCGTTTATGTTTATGTTTGTTGGCAAGGTGAGAGAAGGGTTTGGGGAAGGGGTTTTTGGGAATAAAGGGACGGGAACGGTAGCGTAGGAAAGCGGTCTGTAGGAAGTGTTTTAATCGTTTGACGTTTACGTGTGAGTAGTTTGATATAAATATTTTATCGTTTACGTTTTTGAGTGTTTGATATAAATATCTGTATCATCCTGCCAAAGTGAGCGATCCTTAAAACCTTCGTTTGTGGTTTTGTTTTTTTAATCATTTGTTTCCCTTTTTCTTTAATGATAAATGGTTTTTTTTTATTCTTTCATGATGCAATGTGTCCAGTCGTTGTGTACCCCCCCTTTCCTTAATGGCCCTGTAGCTGAAGGGAAAAAATCACCCCCCAAAAAGGTCTCTCTCTCTCTCTCTCTCTCCTTCTCTCTTCTTTTTGTGCGTTTGATGTCTGCATATTTGCGGCACACTGCCGCGCATATGTGTGTGTGTGGGGGTGTGGTGGGGTGGGTGTTGTGGTGTGTGTGGTGGGTGTGTGTGTTGTGTGTGTGTTGTGTCTTGTTGGCACGCGCGCGTTTGGTTGTTTTTATGACTGTGTATCGTGTTCTTTCCTTTTTCTTCTATTCTTATTCGCTTTTATTCTGTTTTCTGTTCTTTCCCTTTTTTCTTCTTCTTCTTTGCTTTTTATTTTTCTGTTTCGTTTCTTTTCTTCGCTTTCTATTTTTTGTTTGTTTTTCTTCTTCGTTTCTATTTCTTCTGTTTCGTTTTTTTTTCTTGCTTTCTATTTCTTTTTGTTTCGTTTCTTTTTTTTCGCTTTTTATTTCTTCTGTTTCGTTTTTTCTTCTTCGCTTTTTTTCTTTTTTCCTTTCTGTTCCCTTTTGTTTCTTCATTTCTTCCCCTTTTTCTGTGGGGTTTTTTTTTTCTTTTCTGTCCCTACTTTTTTTAGTTTTTTTTTTTTCTTTTTTCGCGTTGTCGACTTTGATCTTGAATTTATTGCATGGTTGATTATTTGCTTGTGTGTGTGTGTGTGTGTGGTGTGTGTGTGTGTGTGTTTCGTGGCGGGGGTGCGTGCGTGCGTGGTGCGTGCGTGCGCGCCGTGGTGCGTGCGTGCGTGCGTGTGTGTGTATACGCACCTGGGTTATGTGCGTGTGTTTTCTCCATTTCAGTTACTCATCCATTTCCCATCTTTTTCGATTCTTAAAATTATTTTTAGAAGAAGAAAGAAAGAAAGAAAAACACAGACCTATGTGTTATATCTACGAGTTTTTCATTCAGTACAAAGTGGATTGCATTACCCGTAGAAACTTACGGAAGCTCTGTTATTGCACAGAGGGAGAGAAAAACAGGAGCGGGTTCTATGAGCCTCTGTGATTGGCTGGGGACCTGGGAAGGGGTTGTTCCCCCTTTATGATCTCTGCTCCCTTTTCTGTGAGAAATTCTTCTGGGTCAGGCGCTTCGCCAAGGGACCAGACAGAGGGTTTGTCTTTGTTGGTAAACTGCCGCCACGTATTGTTGGAAAGGCCGTCTCTATTTTCTGTCTGTCTGTCTGTCTTTCTCTCTGTCTCCCGCCTTTCCTCCCCCCCCCCCCCCTCTCCCTTTTCATTATTATCTGTCTCTTTTCTCTCTCTCTCTGTCTGTGTCTCTCTTCCTCTCTGTCTTCCGCCCCTCCTCTCTCTTGTCCTCCCCCCCCCCTCCATCTCTCTCCCTTTTTTCATCATTATCTTTCTCTTAACTCTCTGGGTTTCTGTCTGTCTGTCTGTCTGTCTGTCTGTCTGTCTCTCTCTTCCTTTCTCATCATTATCTTTCTCTTAACTCTCTCGGTCTGTCTGTCTGTCTGTCTGTCTCTCTCTTCCTTTCTCATCATTATTTTTCTCTTTTCTCTGTCTGTCTGTCTATCTATCTGTCTGTCTGTCTGTCTTTTCTGTCTGTCTGTCTGTCTCTCTCTCTCTCTCTCTCTCTCTCTCTCTCTCTCTCTCTCTCCACCCTCAGCATATTCCTCATTGCCTTTAAAACCAGACTTACTTTGTGAACAATAAAGTTAGACATAAATATATCCTGGTTGACTTGAACATAGTTACTTCGTGAGTCACTGTTCAATCCCCCTCAGGCTATACTGATGACACTACTTTGGTGAGACTCTTCTTTTATCTTCGTTTCACGTAGAAATATTATGCACCACGTAGGTGTGCATGTGTTTGTGCTATTAGTGAACATGTAAGAGTGACCCTCCATGATCATGACGTTTGTGGCCCAAACAAAACTCACTCCTGTTACCAGCCGCCGTGGCGAAGTGGTTAGCGTCGCGGACTCCCGGCTGGGAGGTCGTGGGTTCGATTCCCATCAGAGTCATGTGGGAGTTTTCTGCTCCGACCGTCTCCTTCCCAGAGTTGAGTTTGCTACGGGCTCAGTTAGGAAAACTGGGACCACACAGTCGAGTTTCATCCACTTAATGGATACGTCTCTGAGAGTGTTGCTCAAATTTCCTGACCAACACTGCAGGTGTCTGTATCTCTCGGGCCTGGTTGACGCCGGGATATATTATGAAAGGAAGCGTAGAGTACAGCCCTGTCATGTAGTCTCAGACCGGAATGGAAATCCGTAGAATCATCTTAATCATCCTCATTCTCATCGACCAGCATTAAAAAAAACAAACAAACAACTTACTCCTGTTTCCTATTCGCTAGACTGAAAGATCCTCTCCTCCACCCCCACCCCTCCACCCTGCCCCTTGAAGATCACTTTGATAACAACAGTAACAAGCTGTTGTCTGTCAGAGCGTCAGCGTCACCGCTTGCTTCTTGTTCTTGTTTTTCTTCATCATCATCATCTCATCATCATCATCGTCGTCGCCACCGTCGTTATCATCATCACCATCATCATCTCCTCCTCCTCCTCTTCTTCTTCATCTTCTTCTCATCGTCATCATCACCACCATCATCATTATAATCTGCAGAGAGCGGACCAACCCCTTAACATCCACACCCACACATGCCAAGACTACAATGCAAGTTCCACACACAGGGTTCAAGATGAATAGATCTGTGATTCCAGTTAGGGCATGAGGTGTAAAAAACAACAACACCAGACAGTGTTGACTGACCTCAGCCAAGATCAAACGGATCCGGGATCCGGGATCCGTGCTTGATTCCAGGAACTGCACACAGTGGGAAGGATCCGTCCTTGGGTCACATTCCTCTCTATCAACCTCAGCTTACAGTGTCCACAAGCAAATGTTTTCCCCGCTGGAATTATAGAAAGGCGGACTGGATTCTCTTTGAAACTCTCACAGATACATACACAAAGCCAATCAACATCAGGCAGAAGGACTCTAACAAGATGGTTCAAGACTTCACAAAGGCCGTCTTGAAAGCTGGTACAGAATCCATCCCAAGAGGAGCACGTAAAGACTACAAGCCCTACTGGACGGAGGAACTTCAGAATCTGGAAGATGTCGTTACGGAAGCCAGGGACAGAGCAGAAAAGCAGCCATCACTGGAGAACAACATAGCGCTGAAGGAAGTAACTGCCAGATACAAGCTGTCCTGCGCACAAGCTGCAAGAGAAAACTGGCAAGAGAAAATTGAAAGCCTAAATCTCGACAGGGATGGCAGCAAGCTGTGGAAACTGGCTAGAACCCTCTGTAATGAAACAACAAGTCACACCACTATAACAATACAGAGAATGGAAATTATCTCTCTGGAAGAAAGCAGCAGACCACTTCATAGACGTCTATGAAAACATCAGCAATCTGGAAGTCCCTCCTGAACATAGAGCTGCAGTGCACAGGGCCCAAGGTGAACTTCATGAGGAAGAGCCCAAGAGGAAGTCATGATCACAGCTTTCACAGAGAAAGAGCTGGAGGAAGCGTTGCAGAGCCTCAGTCTGAAGAAGTCACCTGGACCGACGGAATCACAAATGAAATGATTCTGCATCTTGGATGAAGAGCAAGGCAGTCATTCTAAAAATCTTTAACTCCAGCTGGAAGACAGGATCAGTTACCACAGTGTTGGAGGGAAGCAGACATGATCCCATTCACAAACGGAAAGGACTAGTCGAAGGCTGACAGCTACAGACCCATCAGCCTTACAAGCTGCTTAGGAAAGCTGATGGAGAGACTTGTCAACACAAGGCTTGTCTGGCACCTTGAGGAGCATCAGCTGCTGAGCCCTGAACAGGCAGGCTTCCGCCAACACAGATCAACAGAAGACCAGATCACATTTATCACGCAAAGCATTGAGGACGCTTTCAAGAAAAGAAGAACACGCTTGCTGTCTGGATTGACATGGAGAAGGCGTTCGCAAAGTCTGGAAGGACGGACTTAGGCTCAAAACTACGGCGATGTGGTGTGTCTGGGAGGATGTACACCTGGATCAGCCAGTACCTACACAACCGCCAAGCCCGAGTAAAGATTCAGGGCCAAAAGAGCAAGAAGAAGGTGCTGAGACAGGGAGTACACAAGGAGGAGTCCTTCGCCAACGCTGTTCCTCATCTTCATAGATGACATCGTCAGAGAACTGCCAAAAGGGGTCAGAGGAGCGATCTACGCAGATGATCTGGTGCTTTGGTGCTCTGAAGAGTACACCACCACAGCACAGGTACGCCTCCAGACTGCGCTCAACAAGATCAGCGACTGGACCAAGGAATGGCTTGTCTCTGTCAACTCAAGCAAAACAACCTACACAGTCTTCAGCCTATCCAGAAGAAGCAAGAGGCGAAGCTGACACTGAACAACCAAAGGCTTGCAGAGGAACCAACACTACCTACCTGGGAGTGTGACCTTTGACCGCAGG
>CM031615.1:45488978-45506478 GCA_018398815.1 Conus ventricosus | reverse complement strand
AGAAATAAGATCAACAAATCACGCTCTGCAAAACAACAACCAAGAGAGAGAGAGAGAGTGGAGACAGAGAGAGAGACAGAGAGAGGGAGAGAGAGAGAGAGAGAGAGAGAGAGAGAGAGAGAGGAGAGAGAGAGAGAGAGAGAGAGAGAGAGAAATCATATGGATTAAACCCGATGAATAGTTGCAAGTATTTTTTAAGAAAGAAATACATCTGTAATTTTTAGAATCATTATGTGTGAGGCGGTGAGAGGCTTTAGAGTGGAGGGGGTGGGTGGAGGAGAGAGAGAGCGGGGGAGTAGGGAGTGGGGCTTACACAATCGGTCGGAGGTGAGGTGGTCGAAAATGAGATCCAAAGAGTGGATCCCGATTACGAGAAACTGGATTTGAACAGGTCAGTCCTCTGAACTGAGATATGGAATTCTTAGTTCTGGGGGAAGGGGGGAGGGGGGGGGGGAGGGGGGGGGAAGGGGGGAGGGGGGGGTTCGAGTGTGGCCCATGAGGAGTAATAAAAAAAAACTAGTTAGGTTGAGGATGTGTTTCTCCTCCTAATTATCTACTGCAGTGTGAGCTCCTAATGTATACTACTCAAAAGAATTTAAGGGCCACATTCATTTTTGATATGGTTTACATGATACAGCGTAGCATAAAACATGAAATGTTTATGGCCAATTTATTTACTCAAAGTGTAACAAGTGCTTCACAGAAAACTGGTTTTGGCAATTGTTCAGTCGAATCTGAGTCAAAGGTGTTACACTGGTCCGCAAAAGAAGCTCAAAAACCACGAGAAAAAGGTCGCAATTTGAGTGCGCCTTGCTGGCGCAGCAGTGTTCAGCTGTCTGAAAACTGCATTGCACATGCAAGCCGAAACTTTAATGAACACTTGTCAACCTGATTCGTTGACCAGTGGCTTTATTAAGGGCCGCTTCTGGGGGTGTGTTCAAACATGCCACCAAGACGCAAACTTAGTGACGCTGAGAGAGGGATGGCTGTGGCCTGGCTACAAGAAGGCGTGGCGGTTCGAGAAGTTGGCAGACGACTTAGAGTAACACATTCTGTCATTCAAAGACTGAGAGACCGGTACAACAACTATGGGAGAGTTCAGAAAGCACGCAGACCTGGACGCCCCAGAGCGACCAACAGACGACAGGATCGCTTCATCACTCTGGCGGCACTACGCAATAGAACCGCCACCGCCAACGTGCTTAGGGGGCAGCTGAGAGCAGCCAGCAACGTCCTCGTCAGCGACCAGACGGTTCGCAACCGCCTGCGTGAGGCCAACATGCGGTCAAAGCGTCGAGCATTGCGACCTCCACTGACCAGAGCCCACCGTGCTGCTCGTCTGGCTTGGGCTCAACGACACCTGGCCTGGACAAGGAAGTAGTGGTCCAGGGTGCTCTTTTCTGATGAATCCTGCTACACCCTGTCCTTCAACGACGGCAGGATTCGCGCCTGGAGGCGTGTTATAGAGCGCTTCATTGGCGCCACTGTTGCGGAGCACGACCGCTATGGTGGTGGGTCCCTGATGGTGTGGGGTGGCTTCAGTCTTCATCACAGAACACCCCTGCACAGTGTCCAAGGTTACCTGACCGGCGTAGCCTACAGGGACGACATTCTGGAGCCAATCGCTGTACCCGCTTTGCAGGCCATGGGACCAGGAGCCATACTACAGGACGATAACGCCAGGCCGCACAGAGCTCGGGTCGTACAGAACTTTCTCCAGCAGCAGCAAGTCACCAGGATGGACTGGCCTGCCCGCTCACCCGATCTGAACCCCATCGAACATCTTTGGGATGTTCTGGGCCGTCGTATACGCAACAACCACCCTCCTGCACACAATCTCGACGTCCTGTTCAGGAATCTGGAGCAGGAGTGGCAGGCGATCCCCAGAACACCCTCCAGACTTTGGTCAGATCCATGAGACAGCGCTGCCTTGACTGCATCAACGCCAATAGTGGTCACACACGATATTGACTCTTGACATTCTGACAGTCGGTTGTTCTGAATTTGCAAAATGGGGGGGGGGGGGGGGTGTCCATGTCAGTGAAATTTTCGCGATAATTGATTTGCACTTCTTGATGAAATTGTGTCCAATCGATGATCAAATGATTGAATTAAATGTTTGTTGGTTGATTTCAGCTGTTGGATTTATGAGTTATTATTGGGGAGTGATGAACTGTGTGGCCCTTAAATTCTTTTGAGTAGTATATTTTAGTTTGCGGCCAAGGCCAGGGGAAGACTGTGAATTACTTTAAAATCTGAGTTCACGAGGCTTGTGTAGTAAATTGAGTGCACGTTTGTGTGCGCTCAGCATTAGAGAGAGAGAGAGAGAGAGAGAGAGAGAGAGAGAGAGAGAGAGAGAGAGAGAGAGTATATTGCGTGCGCATGTGTGTGTAGATGTTTATGTGTAGGAAAGTGTGTGTGTATTAATGTGTAGGTATGTGTGTGTGTGTGTGTGTGTGTGTGTGTGTGTGTGTGTGTGTGTATGCACGCGCATGCGTGCGTGGTTGCAGGCGTGTGCGTTTCTCTTTGTGTATGTATGTGTGTGTGTGTCCCCATGTGTGTGCGTGTGTGTGTGTGCGAGAGAGTGTCTGCGCGCGTGCGTGCATACATGTGTGTGTATGGATATTGTGTGTGTGTGTGTGTGTGTGTGTGTGTGTGTGTGTGTGTGCGCGCACGCATGTGCGTGCGTATTTGCATGCGCGCGCGCGTGTGTGTGGTGTGTGTGTGTGTGTGTGTGTGTGTGAGTGTGTGTGTGTGTGTGTTTGCATGCCTGTGTAAATGTATGTGCAAGCGCGCACATGTGTGCATGTGTATGCATGCTGCGGTGTGTGCAGGTGAGCATTTCAAAAGGAAGCACACAACTTGAAAAGACCAGTCTCCTAAACAGCCAAGAGACACAGTCCTGATTCAAACTTTTTATTAACCCACATAAGAATTAATTTCATAATTACAACATTTATCACCATCACAAAATGACACAATGCATAATTAAACACAGTTCCACATGATGGTTCACGTCCATGAAATTTGTAAGGGAGAAAACTGTGATAAGAAATACTCTCTTTCTAAAACGGCCATTTTACCCAAACTGCCCCCAGTAAAGCATGTGACGGGACAAAAATCACATCATACAAAATCTACGTTGAACAATGTTCAAAACACTTTAAAAATGACCCCAAATAGCCTAAATCACAACCCTGTTCAAATGTTCACACAAAAAGAAAATTCACAACCATGGAATCAAAATCGTAATTTGGATAAAAGTGTAAAAAAAAATCTGACATTTCAGGTTTGACAAACACAGGGAAATATTTGTCTTAAATTGCACAGTGTTGGGGGGGGGGGGGGGGGGGGGAATGTAGAATGTGAACTTACACTGAAAGACATGGATTCGATGATAATGTTCGGTGATCATGACGATGAGGAAAAACAACAACAACAAAAAACAAACGGAAGGAATATTGAAAAACAAAACGAAAAAACAAACAAACATGAAGATAGCTTAAGAAAATTACACACACTCTTTTTCCCACCACACAAATCCAATCGCCTCCTCACGCACAAACGGGAGACAACTCTACTTTCTTTTTCGTAAGTCTCTCATTCAAGACGAGTTGTCTCCCTATACATTTTTTAAATCCTTCGTTTATTTTGATCTTGAAGTCGGTTCATTATGTGTTAGAAATGAAGTGTGTGTGTGTGTGTGTGTGTGTGTGTGTGTGTGTGTGTGTGTGTGTGTTTGAAAGAGAGAGAGAGAGAGAGAGAGAGAGAGAGAGAGAGAGAGAGTGTGTGTGTGTGTGTGTGTTTGAGAGAGAGAGAGAGAGAGAGAGAGAGAGAGAGAGAGAGAGAGAGAGAGAGAGAGAGAGATTCAGAACTTGCAACGGTATACTGTTCGAAGTAGTAACAGCAGCAGAATTAGTAACCCTTGATATTACTTTTAACTCAGATCAGTATTAGCAGAATGACAGAACGATTGCGCAACTTGCACGTGATGATCAGGCACACATTCATGCCGCTCAGTCAGTCAGTAATGTTTACACACAACATCTCACACACACACATGGTGAAAGACAAAACCAAACAATCCCCAAACTTTCAACGGGGATTTCAGATCTGAAGTTGGTCTTCAGGCATGAGAATTGACACGATGGATTTCAATGATCAAATTAAATATTTAAAGAAAACAACACCAACAACAACACACCCACACAGAGAGAGAGACACAGAGAGAGAGAGAGAGAGAGAGAGAGAGAGAGAGAGAGAGAGAGAGAGAGAGAGAGAGAGAGAGTCTTCTGTTTCATTGAATGTAAGAACAATTGGCATGAAGAGGCTTTTCATAAATCTCACCCTCGAGCAAGAAAAGGAATGACTGAAAAAGTATAAAAATGTGACTGCAACAATACCTAAATCAAACAGCAACAACAAAACCTATTTTGTAAATTACAGGGAGAGAGAGAGATAGATAGAGAGAGAGAGAGAGAGAGAGAGAGAGAGAGAGAGAGAGAGAGAGATTTTCAAGACATTAAAATGATTTTTAATCAACATGGAATGCAGATGAAATGCTCCTATGTACATCGCTGCGCACAAGATAGAAAGAAAAACAGGTGAACGAGAAAGGAGGAAGGGTGGATAAATAATGGGTGTGGGGGGGGGGGGGAGATATATAAAAAATGTATGTACATACGTGCATATTTTTCAACACTTTGATATTTAATGGCTGAAACTCCTCCGGGAGAGAACTCACTAAACTCACGTCTTAAAGAAGTTGTAGAATAAAGTTCAATAAAGCAAACCGCATTCCCATCCATAAATCCACCCGTCCAATCTTGTGCGAAGTTCAATTAAATCAACCAATACATCATTATGCACCACACTTTTCTTCCACAATCGCAGTCCCTCCCCACGAATCCTTCTCTCCCTCCCCCCTGCTCCCCAATCTCAGAATACATTGACAACAAGGATGTATACAAACAAGAAGAAAAAGAATCACTGTGCCACAAATCTATGCAATGCCAACACCAGTGGAATCATACATGGGACGGATTGTCACTGTATTTCAAAAAGAAAACCTTGGATATTCTCTTTCATTTTAACGACCAGCAAGCCATGTAAAACAGATTCTGTTTGAAAAGGAAAACACAGACTACAGGTTTCATCTGAGGAATAATTTCTGAATTTTTGAATGCTGTGGAAACAAGCTGTAACAGAAACAAAATGACGACCATTTCTAACAAACTAAAAGAAAAAAAAAGAAAAAGGAATGAAAAAATGTGCTGTACATTGAATTGCTTGTTAAGTTATATGCTGATTTAAATCCCCCAGTTCAGCACAAAGTGTATAACTCCTTGGTTTGGGGAAAACCCATTCATGACAACAACAGCGGCAGCAGCAACAGCAGCCACAACAACGACAACCAACAACAGCTATAACAAACTGACATTGTCCCAAATCTGAGAGGAAAAAACACGGAAACAGACGTTTGATCTGATGGAGAAAAAAATTGCATATAATGACATTACTTGCGAGTTTTGTTAATGAGGTCAAAGGCCACCGATCAGATACATTTTTTTTGTAACCCAACCTCTATTTTTTCCACATTTTTTCCTCATTCTTTTTTTCTACGTAGGTCCTCTACCTTCGTATTTTTCCCCACTTTTTTCCATTTTTTTTCTTCATCAACTTTCATTCACCATGCAATCTGTATGTTCTATTACCATGCACATTCTCATGTGGATTTGATATCATATTGCTACCTCAATCAAGTTAGACCTTGTCTCCCAACAAAAGAAAATGTACAACTCACTCGCAGCTTTCGACAGCCATCCGGCCATCTTCCTCAGCGATGCTGTTGCTGACCGAGTGAACTCTCGATTCAGATCACGTGACCGTGGGACGTACCCAAGTCACGTGACCGAATCATTCATATTTTAGTGTTCGATACAGAGAGTCTGGGTTTCTTAATGTGCTAATGCTGATCAGATACTTATTAACCTTGTGCGAAAATGGGTTGTGGGGGGTGCAGCGGGTTGAGGGATGGGATCTGTTAGTTTATAAGGCGCACATGGAAATTCAATGTGGCGACTGAGAACGTGAAGCGCCCAGTATCGCTACGGGAGGTCCGAAGGTGCCTATCCTCCGAAGATTGTGTGGTGCAAATCTGTGCAGGCTGGTTTCAATCCAGAGCCGTATTAAACAGAATACAACTATGCCTTTTAAGCTGGAGGGCGGTGCACGTGCATCGAGACCACTTCCCTCCCCTCCCCATCTCCATTTGTCCACCCATCTCGACTCTCACTGGCTCCCTCCTAATCATACACGTTTCTGGCAGAGGATCGGTATCATTGGGTGTGCTGTGGTATCCTGTTCTCAAAAACTAACAGAAAACTGTCACGGTATCATGTGCGCTCTGTGCTTGGGTGTGCGTATCTATATGCGTGCGCAACAAGTGTGTATGCCTGCGCACGTGCATCTTTTCCACCTCTGCCACTAAATTTCACAGAAACGAACGACTGGACCAATTTCCCAGCAGTTTAGTCCATGACCATATTGTATTAATATCTTTATATCAACTGATCTACCGATCGATCAATTGATTGATAGGTAGACAGATAAATGGAGAGAGAGAGGAGAGAGAGAGAGGAAGAGAGAGAGAGAGAGAGAGAGAGAGAGAGAGACGTAACTACCTAGATCCATCCATACATATATACATATAAACACACACATACAGAGAGAGCCAGACTCACCAGAGAGAGAGAGGAGAGAGAGAGAGAGAGAGAGAGAGAGAGAGAGAGAGAGAGAGAGAGAGAGGGAGGGAGGGAGAGAGAGAGAAACAGAGAGAGAGAGAGACAGACAGACAGAGAGAGAGAGGTGTCCTTAACCCTATTCCAAAGAGAGCCTATCGTTTTTATTGATAGGGGCTGATGCATAGAACTGTCATATATATTAGAAAAAAAGAAATAGTGGTCAGTGGAGGGGAGTTAATCGGAGATGAAGGAAAGGTAACTCATGGGGCACGACCCTCCGCCTCGTCCCGGAGTCTCTGGTTCAGTTCGTCAATTTTGTCCTGCGTCTTCCTGGCACCGTCCATGTCTCCCGTCCTCTCCTGGGCCATCTTCAAGTAGGACCAGAACGGGACGAGTGCGGGGTTCAATTCCGTTCCCTGCCACACACACACACACACACACACACACACACACACACACAAAGAATTGAACCAACACTGTGTATGTATAATTGGTTTAAAAAAAATAAAAAAAACCCACACAAATGAAAACTATGGGAGATCACTAGCGTCAAAAACACATCTTACAGGTTCGCATTTCATTCATACATTCAATGACCCGGATTTTTCGGAAAAAGAAAAAAGAAAACCTAAGATATATACTTTATGTGCTGAAAAATTACTATAATGTCGAAAAATAAATAGTCTGCGAATGTTAAAGAAAGTGACTTTTTCCGAAGGCGGCAGGGGGTGGGAGAGACGGGGGATGGCTCTGTCTTTTGACCCGGATTCTCATAAACATTCCATGGGTTTGTCAGTGGGCCCTCTCCCGCGTGTCCACTGAGTTTGGTTCCAATGGTGTCACTAGTTCCTGTGTCTTCTTGCTGACAGACAGAACTGGCGGACAATCAAACCAACACACACGGCACAGATAATTACCGTTTGCAAGAAAATTTACCGGGGGTACAGGAGTGAGAGCAGTGGATTCAAAATCATCACTTTCTTACTTTTGGAGTCTGACACTGCGCTATGACATAAATCACTTTGAAAACAGTAATTATGACTTATCAAAACAGCAATTATGACTTATAAAAACAGCAATTATGACTTATCAAAACAGAAGTTATGACTTATCAAAACAGTAATTATGACTTATCAAAACAGTAATTATATTTTATCAAAACAGAAGTTATGACTTATCAAAACATAAATTATGATCATGAAAACAAAATTACGACTCGCGAAAACGGTTATTCATGACCATGAATACAGAGATCATGGCTTATGAAAACAGTAATTAGGACTCGAGAGAACAATAAATGAATTTCACGAAAACACTAATTAGGACTGTAAACAGTAATAATGATTCATGAATGACCCTAAAGTAGCAATGAAAACATTAACTATGACTTGCCAAAACAGTAATTATGACTACTAAAAACAGTGACGTGAAAAACAACAACTGGCCCATGGAAACAGTAATCATTAGTCAGGAACACAGTAGCTATGTGTCATCAAAACAGTAATAAGACTCGTGAAAGCATTAGGAGCAGCAATCAAAAGTTATTTTGAATAATGTAAACTGTAATCATGACCACGAAAAATTCACCACAACTTATACAACAGACAATCGTGCCTCATGAAAACAGTCATTATACCTCATAAAAACAATAATTAAAAACTCTTGAAAACACCAATCATCGCTCATGAAAACACTGCAATCCATGAAAACAGTCGTTATGATTCATGTGCATGCGCACTGAAATAATCCAAGATGGTTTATGACTGACACGACCATAATGATGGTTTTCACTGCACGTGCCTTGCTGTGGAAGAAAACAGTGATCACACGGATATCCAGCAGAAAAAAAACCCACACACACAAAAAATCCCCCCTCCACTTCGAAGGGAAGGGCAAGAGGGGCCTAGCAAAGATAGCAACGTCAGCGGTGGAGATGTATGATGTTAGCAGTGGAGATGTATGATGTTAGCAGTGGAGATGTATGATTGAGGTCTTACATGTCGCAGTGCAGGAAGAGAAGTGAGTGAGCCAATGAATGCGGTCAATGAAGGAGTAGTCAGTGAGTGTGTACGCAGGGGCGAAAGTAAGAACGCATTTATTTTCAATATCAAAGCAGTAAATCGCCAGAATTTCGCAATGGCTTCTTCTGTAACGGATGTGAAGTTGCGGCGAGAGACGAAGCCAAACAAATAGGTACAGCTTGATACACTTTCTTGCTGCCATGTGAAAGACCATGCACTATGGTGTCACCGTGGTGAGGGTTGTCTACTTCAACCCTCTTCTTTTTGGAAACCAAATCCTTGGCCGCTGTTCAGATGTGGTGCAGATGCTATCAGAACGAATTCACTCACAGGTAGATTTTTTCCCCCGCGCTTTCCCCTTTGCGTAAGATTCTTACATAAACAAAGACAAGAAGAAGAATGAGATGAAAAAGAACAACAGTACTCACAACCATAATGCTAATGCTACTAACATTACTATTACAACAACAACTGCTACTACTACTTATACTACTACTGCTGCTTCCACTACTGCTGCTGCTGCTACTACTACTACTACTACCATTATTGCTGCTGCTGCTGCTACTACTACTACTGCTGCTACTACTACTACCATTATTGCTGCTGCTACTGCTACTCCATCTCGTTCCACCTCTACAACAACTAGTACCAAAAACCGCTCCAGCAGCGACAATAACTTCCACGATGAAAAACAAAAACAAACAAACGAACAAGAGAACTTCCCCGAAGATGGAGTATGGCTGCCTTAATGGCGGGATAAAAAAGGGTCATACACACAAAACTCCACTGCCTGGCTATTACAGGGAGTGTCCGCAGGAGTATCAGCCTGCGTACGCAGAAGAGAAGAAGAAGAACAAGAGAACAAAGAGAGACAGGAACCAACAACAATGACAAAAGCAATCACGCACGACGGCACGGTGTTGGCATACCGGATTCCCTTATTCATTAGCACAGCACAACCACAACACCAACGAACAGCTGCAACTGGGCGCGCCAAGCTCTCTGTTTGCACAACGCAGATGGTGTCAGCGTACATGACTCTCTCTTCATCAGAAACAACCATGTCATTGAGATGGGGAAAAAAACAAAACCTGGTTCTTGGAGGGCTGTAATTGCAGGTTCCTGAGGGCGATATGGTGTCAGCATACACGACTCTCTTCATCAGAAACAACCGTATCAACGAGAGGGGAAAAACAAAACCTGGTTCTTTGAGGACTGGAGGTGCAGATTTCTGAGGGCGATCTCTTCCGACGTTTCAGGTCAAAGCCGTTTCTCTGGCTAGTGCTTAAGCAAAGTGAAGGGAGAAGGTGGGTGGGAGTTGGGGGGTAGGAGATGAGAAAGGGGGGATGGGGAGGAAGCAGGGACAGGGGAAAGAATGGGAACGGGGGTTGGGGGGGTGGGGGGAAGACGTGGCAAATGAAAATGGGAAGAGTGAAAACAGCTCAGTCCTGGTTGGGTGGCGAGATGCTTCATCTACAAAGATCTTTGCTTATATACGAATCATATGATTTTTTTTCTCATACTCCTACATTTATTGAAGGTCTGAAGTCAACAATTGCCATAGAGAAAATAACATTAATAACAACTAATTAAAAAACAACAACAACTAAATAACAAGAAAACCCCAAATAAAAAAGAAATACATGGTAATCCAAACTGTTCTTAGAATGAAAATGACATAAGCATACCTGATTGCCTCGATGAGAAACTACCACAACATTAACGACTGTAGCGACAACGGCAACAACAGAGAGACGACCCCAACTCACTTATCTGGGAATGGGTAAGGCCTCGGTGTATCTGAGTCTCTTCATCAGATAAGGCAACAACAGCAGCAGTAACATCAACAACAGTGGGAACGAAAACAGACGCAAGAAGAACAGAAACATCAAAATGGCAAAGAAAACTTTCTTTTTTCATAATGGCTATGTCGTCACCATACCTGAATCCCTTCATGAGAAACAACATGATGGCAGCGACAACACCAGCAACAACTACACATCAAGCCAGACTCATCCTAAAAGTGGGCAGGTTGTCAACGTATCTCTTCATGAGAAACTATACCAGTGACATCAACAACAGTTGCATCAACTTCAGTAACAACAACAGGCAAGGCAGACACACTTTTTTTCCATTGCAGGTATGGCGACAGCGTGTTTGAATATCTTCACGACAACCAACAACTACAGTGACATTACAATAAAAGTAACAACAATAAGTACTGCAGCTACTACAAGGCATGCCAATTTCACTTTCCTAAAATGGGTATAGCGTCAGCGAATCTGAATTTCTAAATAAGACATAACAACCACCACCACCACAACAATAACAACAGTAACACTATTTGCAACAACTACAATACAACAAGTCAAGCAACAACAACAACATGACAAACCGAACTCAACTTTTTTGCTATAAAAGGTATGGTGGATATGTCGATGTACTTGAATCTTATCATGAAAAATCACTTCATCATCAACCTCAACAACAACAACAGAATCCGAGAATAACAATTACGGCAACAACAGTCACCACGACAACAGGATAAGCCAAACTGACACGGCAGCATTCTATTCTATAACTTGACTCCCAGATTTTGGAACCGGTCTCAATGGCAATTCAACTTTGTGATTCAAGAGTAAAAATAGGCCATTTGTAGCTTCACTCATTCAAACATGGTCAATTTACTGAGTTAGTGATTTGACCTGACTTTACAGTCGACGTACAGAATGTGTTTCTTTTACATTTTTTCCCTGTTTTTCGGTTTTTTTTTTTTTTTTAATTATAGGAAGCCCCTATGAATGTGTCTGTTCCAGCGTGACAAGACTACGATGTAAGAGCAAACCAGCTGATTCTTCATGGAACAATCGCACAAGGATGGACAGGTCCACAGTGACAAAGTCAGTGTTTCGCTGCACAGCTGATGGCAGAGTTCAAACCACTTGTGTGATGGGATTCCTGAAACGTTGGACCCCGTTCAGTCCACCCTGCAGTAAACGGGTACCTGATCCAGTGGCCAACATGGGTGGGACTGCACTGTCCATAATGTCGTGCTCCAGACGAGGTGAACCTCAAACACTACACTGCCCCCGTGGCCATTAGAACATGCGACTTTTCCTGAACACCTTAAATTAAGTTGAGAACAATCGCAGTCGTTAAACGCCTATCACGTGCGAGATCATTCTAAAATGGTTACACAAAAATAAACAGGAACTGAAATACGGAACAACAGACAGACATAGCCAATCTCTCCTTCGTCTGAAAATGGCTTTAAGTTTGGGTACATGGCTGCCATTTAGAGGAACATTATCAATACCATAACGATCATCAATAACAACAAATAAAACCGACCACAGGGTAGGCCAAACTCACCCTTCTCAGTACAGGTATGGCGTCAGCGTATCTGGCTCTCTTCATAAGGAACATGCCATAATCCTTGTACACGTCCCAGTTGTCCGGGCTCAACTGGACAGCATGGGCCAGCGCTGCCTCTGCTTCTTCAAAGCGACCCAACTGCACAGAGGGGGGTCAGGTCTGAGCAAATTATCGTGGCGAATACCATGGAGTATCAGGTGAGATTTATAACCGCTGTTGTTATCTACAGATTGTCATACCATTATTCTCTGGTCACCAAGTCTTTGGAATGCAGTGATAAGACCAGAGTTTTAACTGATGTATGAGTGTTCATCATGATATTCAACCGTCAAGGGCATAGCCGTCTCCATCACATATACACTGCATGCCGCGTAATCCAGCTTTTCCTTAATCCAGCTCAACGATGACGCGTACTGCAGGATCTTTAACCTGTGTACCTATCAGCATGCACACGCACGTAAAAGGGGTCACCCACAGACTGACTGACTTGGGAGATTGGGCAAGCGGGCGCAAGAACACGTGAGCAGGGAGGAAACTATCATTCGGTGGCAAATTTTACACCGTGCAAAGCATGATTTACTTCTCATTGAAGTCACGCTGCTCGACCCAAATAGAGCCCGAGGGCTGTATCCGTGCAGCATGTTCTTCACCAGTTTCACGCAGCGCACCTTGTTGGCTGGACTGCTGGTCATACAGGAGGTAACTCTGTGGAGGGCAAAGAAACAGCTCCTCTCGTGCAAGTGTTCAGCCCCCAGCTCCTTACACTTAGCCCCTCACATCAGGTACACAGGTTCATCATGAACAAGGTTCATCATGAATAGGCACAATAGTTTTTCACTTGGGTTTCCTGCCCCTCTGCCCTCTAGCGCACGATCCAGAGCAGAAAGCTGTGGAGACCCCAGACAGCCAAGATGTTCGTCACGATGTCCTACAGCCTATGAAGGCCTACCGTCATGGGACAATAATGACGATGATGATGACGACAACAATAAACGCCATCCAACACAAATGCTAACAATTTTCGCACCCGCTTATATATGGGGATTTTTATACCAACATCACGTCACAACGACTGCTCACTAATTATCTTACGAACAGACAGACAATAAAGCGAGCGCGTGAGCACACACGCAGAGAGAGAGAGAGAGAGAGAGAGAGAGAGAGAGAGAATGAAAGACAGAGAGAGAGAGAGCGAAAATCCTGCGATGCGGGGGTGTGCCCAGACACTGGAGAACTAGACACTACTTACACTGTACAGGCTGTTGCCCAGGGCGGTGTAGGCCAGCACGAAGTAGGGGTCCAGGTCCAGCGCCTTCCTCAGCAGGTCCACCGCCTCTGCTGCTGACCCATGTGACCATACTTCTCCCCCAACTTCATCGCCACCTCAGAGCTCTCTGCACACAACACAACACAACACACACACACACACACACACACACACACACACACACAGATACGCACACACATGCAGATTAGTCTCACTGTCTTCAAGTGATGATGCAAACACACACACCCACGCACGCACGCACGCACGCACGCACGCACGCACGCACGCACACACACACACACACACACACACACACACACACACACACACACACACACACACACACACACACGCAGATTGGCCTAATTTTTTTCAAGTCATGTTGCAAACAGACAGAGAGACACACACACACACACACACACACACACACACACACACACACACCACAAGTAATTCTACCCCGTCGTTTTCAGGTCATCTTGACAGACAATGACGGACAGAAAGACAGACAGACAGACACCAACCCCCTAAGCAAACACACGCACACACACGCGCGCGCGCGCGCGCACGCATACATGGACAGGACCCAAAACAAACACCACCACAACCATCACCACAAAACCACCATCCCGCAAAAAAAAAGTCTCCGCTGTGAGACGTGTGGCCGGCACAAATGGGAGACAAACACAACGAGCCCATCGGAAAGGCAGACCGAAGGACCATTGGAGAGACAAACCAAAAGACCATTGGAGAGACAGACCAAAGGACCATTGGAAAGGCAGACCAAAGGACCATTGGAGAGACAGGCCAAAGGACCATTGGAAAGGCAGACCAAAGGACCATTGGAGAGACAGACCAAAGGACCATTGGAAAGGCAGACCAAAGGACCATTGGAGAGACAAACCAAAAGACCATTGGAGAGACAAACCAAAAGACCATTGGAGAGACAAACCAAAAGACCATTGGAGAGACAAACCAAAAGACCATTGGAGAGTCAAACCAAAGGACCATTGGAGAGACAAACCAAAAGACCATTGGAGAGACAAACCAAAAGACCATTGGAGAGTCAAACCAAAGGACCATTGGAAAGGCAGACCAAAGGACCATTGGAGAGACAAACCAAAAGACCATTGGAGAGTCAAACCAAAGGACTATTGGAAAGGCAAACCAAAGGACCATTGGAGAGACAGACCAAAAGACCATTGGAGAGACAGACCAAAGGACCATTGGAAAGGCAGACCAAAGGACCATTGGAGAGACAGACCAAAAGACCATTGAAGAGACAAACCAAAGGACCATTGGAATGGCAGACCAAAGGACCATTGGAGTGACAAACCAAAGGATCATTGGAGAGACAAACCAAAGGACCATTGGAAAGGCTAACCAAAGGATCATTGGAAAGGCAGACCAAAGGACCACTGGAAAGGCAAACCAAAGGACCATTGGAAAGGCAGACCAAAGGACCATTGAAGAGACAAACCAAAGGACCATTGGAAAGGCAGACCAAAGGACCATTGGAGAGAACAAACCAAAAGACCATTGGAGAGTCAAACCAAAGGACCATTGGAAAGGCAGACCAAAGGACCATTGGAGAGACAAACCAAAAGACCATTGGAGAGTCAAACCAAAGGACCATTGGAAAGGCAAACCAAAGGACCATTGGAGAGACAGACCAAAAGACCATTGGAGAGACAGACCAAAGGACCATTGGAAAGGCAGACCAAAGGACCATTGGAGAGACAGACCAAAAGACCATTGAAGAGACAAACCAAAGGACCATTGGAAAGGCAGACCAAAGGACCATTGGAGTGACAAACCAAAGGATCATTGGAGAGACAAACCAAAGGACCATTGGAAAGGCAAACCAAAGGATCATTGGAAAGGCAGACCAAAGGACCACTGGAAAGGCAAACCAAAGGACCATTGGAAAGGCAGACCAAAGAACCATTGAAGAGACAAACCAAAGGACCATCGGAAAGGCAGACCAAAGGACCATCGGAAAGGCAGACCAAAGGACCATTGCACTGACCCGGCAGCAGGTCGTGCAGCTGGAGGTAGTTGTTGATGACCTTCTGCTGGATGTCTGCATGATGCGGCTTAAGAGACTGGTCGTCCAGCTGCTTGTTCAGCGCCGTCACTGCCACCACACAATACTCTCAGTTAACAGCTGTAGTTCCTTAGCCCAGCGGTAAAAGGGGCAGTGAACAGTACACAGGTTTGCAGTGTCTCCCTCTCTTTCTCTCCCCCTCTCAAACACACACACACACACACACACACCACACACACACACACACACAAAGAAACAATGTTTTGTGGGATATCAATTTCAATTCGTGTTTTTTGTTATGCCCCATCCACCGACAACAAGCGCACGAGGGCTCTAAATCCAGATAACATGAGAAAACAAGACTCTACAATAAGAATCCTGATAAATGACGCACCAACATTAATATATAAAAAACACAAGCTGAAAACAGCCCTCAGTTACATAAAAACATGAAATAAACAACTTTGATATAAAAAAAGCCAACAACAAAATATATAAAAGCAAAAAACAAACAACAACAAAAATCCGTACAAAATGACATGTGAAGAAACACTTCTGATGAAGCTGTTCAAGGACTCTGCAGTAACATACATATTGGTTCAAGTCCCAGCACGCAACAGGCAGGCAGGTGGCAAGCACTGGATGGCTAATCACAGGCCACGGAGCCATGTCGCACACACTGGCGATAAATTCATGGCCATCAGCGGTGAACCCAGGTGGACACAGTATCAGTGGCCGTTCTTACCTTCACAGGTCAATTAGCTGTGAACAGTGGGCACAGTATCAGTGGCCGTTCTTGCCTTCACAGGTCAATCAACTGTGAACATAGTGGACACGTATTAGTGGCCGTTCTTACCTTCACATGTCAATTAGCTGTGAACATAGTGGACACAGTATCAGTGGCCGTTCTTACCTTCACAGGTCAATCAACTGTGAACTAGTGGACACAGTATCAGTGGCCGTTCTTACCTTCACAGGTCAATCAACTGTGAACATAGTGGACCAGTATCAGTGGCCGTTCTTACCTTCACAGGTCAATCAACTGTGAACACAGTGGGACACAGCATCAGTGGCCGTTCTTACCTTCAAGGTCAATCAACTGTGAACAGTGGACACAGTATCAGTGGCCGTTCTTACCTTCACAGGTCAATCAACTGTGAACATAGTGGACACAGTATCAGTGGCCGTTCTTACCTTCACAGGTCAATCAACTGTAAACATAGTGGACACAGTATTAGTGGCCGTTCTTACCTTCAAGGTCAATCAACTGTGAACATAGTGGACACAGTATCAGTGGCCGTTCTTGCCTTTACGGTCATCAACTGTGAACATGTGGACACAGTATCAGTGGGCGTTCTTACCTTCACATGTCAATTAGCTGTGAACATAGTGGACACAGTATCAGTGGCCGTTCTTCCTTCACAGGTCAATTAGCTGTGAACATAGTGGACACGTATCAGTGGCCGTTCTTACCTTCACATGTCAATTAGCTGTGAACACAGTGGGACACAGCTTCAGTGGCCATTTTACATGGACACGGTGTCAGTGGCCGTTCTTACCTTCATAGGTCATTCAGCTGTGAACATTGTGGACACAGTATCAGTGGCCGTTCTTACCTTCATAGGTCATTCAGCTGTGAACATTGTGGGACACAGTATCAGTGGCCGTTCTTACCTTCATAGGCCAGTTTCTCGGTCAGCAGGGTGGGCTGCTTGGCTTGCTAGGGCCACGGCGATCGTGTCCCCGATGTTGATGGTGGGCGTGATAGAACCCTTCGGGCTGAAAGAAGAACAAAATAAAATAAAGAAAACGAAAAAAGCTCCCCCCCAAAAAAAAACAAAAACAAATGCAATTACAGACTGTTATTCTGACTACAAGGACCCACTTCCCAATCGCGTGCCATGTCCCTCACCTCTACTTATAAAGACAACAACAAAAAAAAAAAAAATGAAGACCACAAAACCAACACCCAAAAATCACTACTAGCAACTCTCACTACATTTCATGTTGGCTTTCTTTTCCTTTCTCGAGTCCTTTTTGTCAAGCC
>CM031615.1:45478978-45481478 GCA_018398815.1 Conus ventricosus | reverse complement strand
GTGTGTGTGTGTGCGCGCGCGCGAGAGTGTGCTATGTGCGTGCGTACGTGCGTGTGTGTGTATGTTTATGACTAGTGAACGCAAAATTGTGTGTGTGTGTGTGTGTGTGTGTGTGTGTGTGTGTGTGTGTGTGTGTGTGTGTGTGTGTTCTCTGCTTATATTTTCAGATGATGAATTATTAAAACTTGTAAACCGCCCTGTAGCCTACGTTGTTAGGATGGGCGCTATACAAATTGTCCTCATCATTATTACTATTATTTCAGAGTGATTCTGTGGCACAAAATCAATAAGTCAGTTGCAGCAGATGGCGGCTACATCTGCAATTCTGTGGGAGATCCGAAGCCACCGGATAAAGTTTAGCGAGTTCAGTCACAAGACGAGTGATGCAAATCTGCCTTGTTGCTTTGAAATAACCTTGGCGCACAATGTTTTCCTGAAGTTTTCCAGTTTATCAGGGAGGTCTGCCAGCAAAACGTTCCAGTCATCAAGATACCATTCCAGTGATCAAGATAAGTGAGACAGAGCGAGAGAGGCAAGCAGCGTCTTTGTGGCTAGCCGTGTGAGATCATTTGTCCAGTTTTGTCGAATAAGTGAAGCGGTTCAGCCACCTGAAGCGATAGTACGGACAGAAACTGCAGACTTTGTGAGACACTTTCTCAGATGTGCAGTTTAACGACTTCTCCCCCCGATCCAATGCGTGTGACTTTGTTGTTTATTATTTTCTAAGGGACTTTAGATCAGGTTTCTGGCAGCAGTGAGCATAGGAGGGGTGGTCACAGAAGGGGTCTAAATGCTTGTAGGCCGTTATGTACACAAACCTATACCTTTCAGAAACGTGTGCTTGGCAACGAATGGGAAAGGAAGGGGGAGCAAAAAGAAGGACGGGGGTCAGCTAGAAGACGCAAGGAGCGTGGGCGTGGTGTGGCACACCTGTAAAGCAGCTTGGAAGGTTGTGCAGGACAGAAAAGAGAAACAGACAAACGACGGAAGGTTGTGGATCAGCACAAGGTCGGAAGGAAAACGGCAACATTTCTGCTTCGTCCCATCAGTGACCAGGGAAGGTCGCGTCCGCGCCATCAGCGCTGCTGCCTTCTGGCTTCCACTGGCCATCAGAACAGCACCAGTCAGAACAGCACCAGTCAGAACAGCACCAGTCAGAACGGAATCAGTCAGAACAGCACCAGTCAGAACGGAATCAGTCAGAACAGCACCAGCTCGGGGATACGGAGCCAAGAAAAAGCACGGTGCTTTGAACAGTTCTGATGCTTTTCTCAGGATGGTCCGCATCTTTGTAGTATTTATCACTATGCCCCCCCCCCCTCCCTCCAACCTTTCCCAACTTAGAAAATGAAGGTATACACGTGGACCAGTTTTCTTAACTTTCTTGTTTCTGGACAGAGAGTCAAACATAACGCGTAGGTTACGAAACGAGAGAGAGAGAGAAAAAAAAAATTAGCCAACCAAAATGAAAAGAGGTGAACTTGCTCTCTTTTCAGTGTCAATGATAACTGTTTAAGTTTTGTTTTCGGAACCCTCTCAGCAATACAAATTCCACGCCTTTCATTTCGGATTCCCACACACAGTCACACTATACGTTCAACCTGTCACAGTTACAGCGCCAGTTCCGACAGACAGCTACAACACTAAGATCGTCATGAGAAACCTGTCACAGTAGACACCACACTGCTGCCGAGTCACATTAATGGTGCGACGGAACAGTCCAACCAATATAATGTCTCTGAAGGGGGCCTCGAACCTGTGACCTACCAGCCCGTAGGCCCGGACTTTAACCACGGAAGCTTTGGCAATAGCAGTAGGGTCCTCTTCAAAGTCTCCGCCTTCCGTCCCTTCTTCCCCTGACATTATGTTTTCCATGACATTCGTGGCACAGAATCATTAAACAAATACAACTTTATGATTAAATCAGATTCTGGGGCTCGGGGACGAAAACCCTGCGCGCTACCGCCACCCCTGCACACACGGAGACACTGGACTTTGTTCTGCTCTGGCTTTCGATCAGGTTTGCACCTGCACACTCAAATCAGAAACAGCTATGGATGCTGACCCTCTGACCAGCTCTGTGATGATCAATGTTCAATTACTGAGTCGCTTCTGCTGCAGAAAAGTTTAAGTTAAACATGTTAGGTGTGCCATAGGTTACAGACCGTGCGGAGAGTGAACTGTCAGAGATGCTCGCTGAATCGAAAGGGCCCAGCGCTATGGAAGGCAGATTCCAACTTTCTCCTCCCCCCCCCCCCCCCCCCCCCGTCCCCCTTCCCCCCTCTTCATTGAACTGAGTAGGGTAGTCACAGACAAGTGGATGGACACAGAAAGGCTGTTACTAAGTAGGATCGCACTCACGCACGTCAGCTCCACTGCCGAATAATCTAACCGACCACCTGCCTGTCAGTCCCAACGGTTATTCTGCGGACAGCCGAACATACAGGGAAAGAAGCAGACAGGACTGACAATAATAATAATACCCTCCGTGCTGAACGCC
>CM031615.1:45473978-45476478 GCA_018398815.1 Conus ventricosus | reverse complement strand
ATGAGGATCTGGGCTTTCCGTGGAGCTGGGGTGGGTGCTTCAGAGTGCCGTTGTTGTTGTTGTTGTTGTTGTTAATGCTGTTGTTGTTGTTGGTGTTGGGGGAAGACGCCCTGGCAGCAAACCTTTTTTTGACCATGGCGACGTCCCTGGAGAAACAGAACGTACAGAAAAAGTTATTTCATACTGTCTTGAATCACACCTACACCAACCGGCCATCAAACCAACCTATCAAGCAACCAACCGAACTATCAATAAACAACCAAAGCAAGCAGCCAGCACACCGGCTAAACCCAACTCAAGAAATGACCCACCAAGCCAACCAACCGACGAAACCAGCTACCTGACATCGACTGTCGACGGGCCAACGCAATAAAACGCTGATAAAGCTACGTTAAAATATATTTTTAACGAAACCGCTAAAGCGCACACACGGTTATCGACCCATCCTCACGACTGCATCGGGCACGCACGTGCTGTTTCCTACTGTCATGCGCGTAGAGCAGGAGGCGAGAATCACTCGAGGTCGAAACCGCTCGTGTCCAAAGATGTAGAAGGGAGGGGAAGGGGGGGGGGGGGGGGGGGGGGGGGGGGGGGGGGGGGGGGGGGGGGGGGGGGGGTTGGAGAGGGTTTTTAAAATGGAAGGGTAGCAGCAACGAACTTTTTTTTTGTGTGTAATAAACATTTTATTGCATTTTTTTTTAAAAACAATAACACACACACATAAAAGAAGAAAGAAAGAAACGGGAAAGGGGAACAACAAACTTTGCACTGCCGAACACGGCGCATGTGCCCTATCGTTTATCCCAATCCGCTCGCCGACACACCCGCACCCACACCCACACCCACCCCATGCCCATAGCCGTCAGCAGCGTGACGTGCACACACGTCAGTAACGAGGGCTGATCGTTGTGGACACAGCTGGCGATATGCACGATCATTGATTTCACCTTCACCACACTAAGAGAGAGAGTGGAGAAGAAACTCTGAAACTGCATCCCCTTGCCCCCCTCCCCCCCCCCCCCTTCCCTTGCCTACTCTCCTTAATTTAAAGATCGTTAAAAACTAAAATGAACACAAACGAGAAAGAAAAAATGGACCCAACCCATGAAAATAAGTACAAAAAGTTATCTCACTCAAACACGCACAGTCAAATACACACATACACACACACACACACGCGCGTGCGCGTCCTCGCACACACACACACACACACACACACACACACACACACACACACACACACACACACGTGCGCCCGTATAACACACACACACACACACACACACACACACACACACACACACACACACACACACACACACGCACACACACCATTGTTATTTGTAGCGTTCGCTGTCCATTTGTTTAAATAAATACTACCAGTGACAGTGGTCAGCAGAATTTTACCTCCTCCCTTTTGCCCCGTTAATTGTGTGTGTGTGTGTGTGTGTGTGTGTGTGTGTGTGTGTGTGTGTGTGTGTGTGTGTGTGTGTGTGTGTGTGTGTGTGTGTGAGAGAGAGAGAGAGAGAGAGAGAGAGAGAGAGAGAGAGAGAGTGTGTGTGTGTGTGTGTGTGTGTGTGTGTGTGTGTGTGTGTGTGTGAGAGAGAGAGAGAGAGAAGAGAGAGAGAGAGAGAGAGAGAGAGAGAGAGAGAGAGAGAGAGAGAGAGAGAGAGAAAGAGATTCGGATTCGGATTCGGATGGTTTATTCATATAGGCCTTGGCCCATTATGAAGGGGTGGGTGAACATAACACATCATATGAAACAAATACACATGACTGCAGAACAACTTAAACACAATTAATTTAGAACTTCAAGAGGTAGCTATTTCTCGAAATTTAAATGCCTTGTAGAGAAACGAGGACAACTTTCGAACAACGTCTGTTGAAGTTGATGACATCAATATAGTCAATTTAAACAGGGAAGGTTGTCTATAAAATTTGGGCTGAATGAATTCAGTTCTAATATTCCTTAAGGCACGGCAGCAAAGAACAAAATGGATTTCATTTTCCTGAGACTCTTTACAAAGTGGACACAGCAGATCATTGTCATCAACAGTGGCTTTGTATCTTAGCTTATGAACTGCCAGTTCTGAAATTCCAAATCTGAATTTGGTCATGACATACTTTAAGTGTCTGTCCATTTACTTGGGCAGAACAGTGTTTGAACAGTTCACCAATTATGCCATCGGGGCCTGCTGCTTTATTGTTTTTAAGTTTTTTAATCGCTAATAACACTTCTTCTTCACTAATGGGACGGTTCATATAGACATCAGACTCGTCTTCAAACCCCTCTTGATTTCTCTCATTGTCAGTATTTAACTCTAACAAAGTTTGAACATGTTGAAACCACACGTCGGTTGGAATGTTATTTCTAGGCTGTTTCCGTTTGGGCGAAATCTTGTGAACTACGGCCCAAAGAATTCCCTCTGTGAATTTATTGATGCTACTAACTTATCTATTAATGATTTATTATACTCTTTCTCTTTTCTCTTAAGTAAAT
>CM031615.1:45461478-45468978 GCA_018398815.1 Conus ventricosus | reverse complement strand
CGTGTGCGTACTGCGTGATGGGTGGGATGATAGTGATTGTCAAGGTGAGGTTGCATCGTAAGGGGGGGGGGGGGGGGGGGGGGGGGGAGACGAGGAGTGGGAAGGTCGGGGGTTGGGTGGGGGGTGGGGGCGGGGAGAGTAAGAGCGAGTGAGGTACCCTAGAAACGAGACAATGATTAATAATTTAAAGGGGGGGGGGGGGGGGGGGGGGGGGGGGGGGGGGGGGGGGATGGGGGGGGAAGTCCGGAGGTTACCAATCTCTTGGATTGACCCCTGCGAACGTGGAAGAAAACGCAGAGGTGTGGCAAGGTTACAGCACCTTCGATATGGACGTTGGATTAAGATGAACGCACCAGCCGCTGTGATGTTTCCACGCGTCCCCCTGATACACCCCCCAGGGTGCTGTTCATACACCGGCACGCAATGCCAAAAATGGGGGAAGCATGAGGTAGTTTTCTTTAAAGACAATGACGGGTTTATACGCCAGAGGTGAGCCTCATGATTTTGGGGCAATCAAAAAGGCAAAAAATGGCCACTGAATCGGCTATGCCCATTTTTCCCCCCGCTTCAGTTTCGTTTAATAACGTGATTTCCCAACCGCCTCCCCCTACAAAGTGCACCCGCGTATTCCCCCTTTAAAATTCAAATACCCGCGTTCACAGGCGCCCGTTAAAGGGTGTATGAGGAACCTGCCGGGCATACCAACGTGGGTTTGCTTTTTGCTTTCGCGACTCGAACCCCTAGGAACAAGAAAATTAAAAAACGCAAGTGATATGGGGGGGAAAGTGCAGTGTAGAAAGGGGAAAAGGGGTTGCATGGGACAGGGGTTTTTGTGTGTGGGGGGGGGGGGGGGGGGGGGGGGGGGGGGGGGTTGGAAGGGGGGGGGCTGAGAAGTAGGAAGGAAAGGGCGTGGAAGGGACAGCGTCGTTCCTTTCCCTAAGATGCCCACTGGCCTCCAAGCGCGGCAGCACCAAAAACCGAAAATCCCCCCAGGACCCCGAACCGCCACCCCGTCCTACGAGGAAACGTCCCCACCACCCAGCGCTCACCCGCTGGGACCGGCTCTTCACGTGCCAAGGGTCGTGCCTTAGAAGTCGCGGCGGGCTTTTTTTGCCCATTTCCCCACCGCCGCGGAGGGCGGCAAGGAGATCGATACAGACACCCCCCCACCGCTTTTCACCACCCCTGCCGGACCGCAGTGGCTGTTGGGGCCAAACGACGCCCTTTTCTTCTGGCCTGATCGGTTGTCTCGACGGGCGAATCCGCAACGTCCGTGAAAAGGCATGGCGGCTGGGGGTTTAAGGGTTAATGATGATGGCGTTCCAAGGACACGGGTCTTTGTCTTGCCGGCGGAATGCACCAGCCCTCAGCGTCAGTGGTAGTGGGGTTCAGCGCTCGGTCCGTTTTGACTGTGTAGTGATGAGCCCGGCTGGACTGTCGATTTATTCTTCTTCTGTTCTCTCTCTCTCTCTCTCTCTCTCTCTCTCTCTCTCTCTCTCTCTCTCTCTCCCTCTCTCTCTCTCTGTGTGTGTGTGTGTGTGTGTGTGTGTGTGTGTGTGTGTGTGTGTGTGTGGTGTGTGGTGTTGTGTTGTGTTGTGTTGTGTTGTGCTGTGTGTGTGTGTGTGTGTTGTGTTGTGTTGTGTTGTGTTGTGTTGTGTTGTGTTGTGTGTTGTGCTGTGTGTGTGGGGTGTGTGTGTGTGTGTGTGTGTGTGTGTGTGTGTGTGTGTGTGTGTGTGAATGACAGAATAAACAGGCACGACTGCCAGGTGTTGTATTTACGCTCGGTTCTTTGCGGTATCGAAACAAAAGCCATCCTTGTCTACTGACACTGAACAGCAAAAGAATTAAAAGAAAAGACCCTATAAATCAAGGAAACGAAAATTTTATGAAAATAAGATAAATGCCTTGATAAATATACTGACTTCCATAAAAAAAACGGGTGAAAAGGGGTGAATATACAATATTGAACCATTGTGGCAAGTTGTTTGGGTCCAAGACTCACGTGCAGTGAAAAAATTGTGTGAGCAACACTTCATTCCGGCATTGGAGGGTCAACAAAATGGCAAACGGGTTTTGCTGCATGTGAGGCACGTGCACCATGCAGAGCAAAGTTAACCAGCGACAAGTAGGGAGGCATGCACCCTTTTTATAAAGCCGCGCTAAAGGTTCAGATAACGACTTGCCGTTGAGCGCTACAGAGATCCCAAGACTACGAGCAGAGGAAACGCAATCGTGCCCTAGGCCATCTGGAGGCTGGTGTGGATGCCAGGCAGGTCGCCAACTTTTTTTAACTTTCCACTTTCTCAACCATCTATCGTCTGCAGCACCGCATGCGAGTCACTGGTACCATGATGATCGCCCCCGGGCCCGGGCCACCCTCGGGTCACCACACCAAGAGGGATCGCCATTTTGTTCAAAACCATCTGCGGGACAGGCAGCAAACAGCCTAAACTGCTCGACAGGTGCCTGGGAATCTCCAGCAACGAATCGCCTCAACACTGTGCGGGGGCGTCTTCAGGAGAATGGGCTGGCATTTTGGGGCGTCCTCCAGAGGTCGGTACTGACACCAAGACACCGGCGGACAGGCTGCAGTGGGCACAAGCCCGAATCAACTGGCGCAGGCGCGTGGGGACGCATACTGTTCTCAGGTGAGAGCCGTTTTTGTATTGACATGGCTGACGGTCGTGTCGGGAATATGGCGGTCGCGACCTGGTGAACGCTATGTGACTCCTGTGTGGGTAGGGGGGAAACCCCCTGGGGGGCCGAACGTTATGATATGGGGTGCAATTGGCATTAACCACGCCATAGGACCAGTCATCTTTCAGAACATTGGTCCTGGTCGCGGACAGCGTGTCAATGCACAGCGCTACATCCCCCAGGTGCTCAGACCCCATGTCGTTCCTTTTTTTGCGCAAACACCCAAACTGGACATTCCAACAGGACAATGCAAGACCACAACAGCCGGGCACCCGCAATTTCTTAGCATAACAACGTCAATGTGCTGCCTGGCCCAGCCCTCAGTCCGTTTAAACCCAATAGAACATTTTTGGGATAAACTTGGCAGACGGTTGGACCTCCTGCATCCACGACCAGCAACAGCGGCTCAACTTCACCAGGCCATCGTCCATGTGTGGGCTGGTGTGCCAAGGGGACGCATCAACACCTGGTTCCACTCAATGACCCGCAGGTGTCAAGCAGTTGTCAGGGAAAAGGGTTTGGCCACACACGGTATTAGGACTTCAAGCTGGTTTGTCACGTGACTTGGATTTTCCACACAAAGACATATTGCTGATGACATTTTCACATTACCGGTGTAATGAATCAAATCACGTTGAATTCTCGTTCCACTCTGTACAATTGTGACCAATAAAATTCGCCCCTAACCTTCAGCTTGTTTTGCTTTCGCGTTTTTTATGGAAGTCAGTTATATTAATCAGGAAGTACACAGACACTTTAAAATAAATCAATGAACCCCATCTACAATCCAGAGCTTGTCCTAATATGTTCGATCCTAGCTTTCAACTGTTTGAAGATTTGAACTTAGGTATTTTCACTCACACCATGCGAAAACCCCCCCAACAGAATGGGGTTACTTGGGTGTGTGGTCTGAGAGTTTTTTCACAGAGAACCTAAACAGTTTAGAAATAAGATAAAAAGTTAGATTAGCAATAGAAATTTAAACTCTTCTCTCTCTCTCTCTCTCTCTCTATCTCTCTCTCTCTCTCTCTGTGTGTGTGTGTGTGTGTGTGTGTGTGTGTGTGTGTGTGTGTGTGTGGGGTGTGTCAGACCCAGTGTCTCCGTAATACCCGTTTGTAGAAACGTGCCCAAAGAATCTACACGGCTCCACACTGACACTTCACTGAACAGGGAAAACGCGCCTTTAAAAACAAAACAAAACCCACAACAAAACCGCTGGTATCAATACCTAACACACCACCGGCACTCAACCAGCAAGAAAATTTGAACCAGCAGAAGTCCCGAGCTTTTAAAAATGAGGACATGGCACTGGAAAAGTTCGTCACAGTGAGAACGATCAAACAACTCAACAACAAGAAACCCGTCACGAATTCACAGTGTAAAACCCACTACTTGTTCCGATACAAACACGATTACCACACCTAGTCACCACGAAAAGTGTTTCACAGCGTGTGCCCGTTGATCATGTACACAGGAGCCACACTGGGCAAAGCAGATAGGCAAATGCCAAGAGGAACTCTACTTTCTTTTTTTTTCCCCACTGTCTCTGTGTCCCATCAACACCCGGGTGGCTGCTGCCTGACAAACCCCGCGCGACGATCGACACACCCTTCCCCAGCCTGGCGACTGTTTAACCCCTACTGACGCACACTGCCGGTGTTAGCAGACCGAACCCCTCCCTCAGAGACTGACCCCGTGGTGAAAATCTGTACGTCCCCCTCACAGTAAAATTTCAGCGGGATGGGGAGAGGAGGGCTGGGGTGGGGGGTGGGGGGTGGGGGTGGGGAGTTGATTCTAAGCAGACATGTCATCGTTTTGCACATCCTTCATGCACCCCGATTTCTTGAAGTTGTTTTTCTTTTGATGATATCCAAAATACGCTTGAAGGTCCACGGATAGTGGGAGGTGGGGGGGGGGGGGGGGGGGGGGGGGGGGGAGGAGAGGAAGGGTTTAGGAGTGGGGTGAGGGGGGGGGGACAAAACTGGACGTTTAAAAGAAGGAAACACACAAGTAAACAACCCTTACCCCAAAAGAAATTACATTAAAACGTTTTTTTTTAATTGTTCAGCATAAACTTTTTTTTTAATTGTTTAGCATTAAAACGTTTTTTTTTAATTGTTCGCATTAAAACGTTTTTTTTTTAAATTTTTCGCATTAAAAGTTTTTTTAACTGTTCAGCATTAAAACGTTTTTTTAATTGTTCAGCATTAAACGTTTTTTTTTTTGTTTCTTTCTTTTCATCAGAGCTTGGAATTCACGATATGTCTCAAAATGGCACAGGGGAAGAAGGATTAATGGGGAAAGGGGGGTCTAAAGAATGAGAAAGGGGAGGAGAACGAGGGTGACGGAAAAGAGTGTAGTCCCCAGTGTTGCCACCCCCCTCCCCCCCCCCCCCCCCCCCCCCCCCCCCCTCCCCTTTTTTTCTTTCTTTCTTCTTATTTTCTTTTTTCTTCTCTGGCATCATTTCGCCCCCACCCCCTTTCTTCTTGTTACCATTCATTTAATCTAAATTTCTTTCCCCTTTCCCCTTCTCGTTTCTTTTCTAAAACAGACGTTTATTCTCCCGTTTTTTTTTGTTCTTTTACCGGCGGTCTTGATAACAAACAATCAATTCAGAAACGAGTAGTTCGTGGTACAAGGCTTCGATGCCAGAAAAGCTGGCTGGGGGGTTCTGTGGTGGGTAGAAAAGACTTCCTATGTCTGTACATTCCTGACTTCGCATAGTTTGTAGATTCGGATCTCCACAGCTGCCGGGGACGGGGTAGCTCAGTTGGTACAGCGCCGGAGTCGTAATCCTGGTGATCCCGGGTTGCGGGTTCGAAAACTCCGCCAAGCCGTTTTAGTACCGGGGGGAGTGGGGGTGGGGGTGGGGTCTCCCCCAGGGCCAATATGTTCTGAATCCGTTTCCCTAAGAACTCCTTCGAATGAGACTATAAACCGGATTCCGCGTGCGAACGCACGCATAACTCTTGCGTACACGTATAATTCCTTCAGCAACTTTCGGAAGAGAAGGCCAGTGTGGCCATTGTATAGATGACACACTACACATGGCATGCAACGTGGTGAAAAAACGAAAGAGCAAAGGAAGAAAAAAGCTAAATGACAGAAACCGGCTGAAAGACACGGGAAGCGATGAAGGTGCGCCAGCAGGCAGCTCGTCAGTCGATCCTGCCCCGGTTTGAAAGCCGTCCCGTAAACGGAGCATCGGGCTCTAGAGCGCTTTGAGCTTGATCTTTAAACCCAAAGGGTTTAAACACTATGTAAGTATGTTAATAACAACAACAAAACAATGATGATGATGCATGATAATAATTTAAAAATAAAAATAATAATAATAATAATAATGATGATGTTGATAAATAGTAGTAATGATAATAACAATAACAACAATAATAAACATACTATAATAATAATGATAATAATTACAAAGGTAATAGAATTCAATGACCCTTTAAAAACGCCTTTGCATCAATTCAATAAGATTTCGTTGTCCCGATGAAAGGGGTGTTGGGTGTGGGGTGGGGGGGTTGGAGTCGTGTTTCTTAACATCCCCCCTGTCCGTCTTGAAGTGTTCAATGGTCTGATGTGAGTGCGCGCAGTGTGTACATCCCCGTTTGCTGCTCAGTACTGCTGGTCTTTATCCCTTTGAGTGCTCTCGAGTTAGTATCAAATACCTTCTTCTCGTGCCTACCCCCCACCCCAAACCCCCCATCCCCTCACCCCACGTCTTCTCAGGTGACAGATTCCAGGATCAACTTCTCAGGTCAGGATTGGAAATGAAATGAGGCAGGAACAGTAAAAAAAAACAGTAACAAGTGGGTATGTTTTGCCCAAAAAGAAAACCAAACACAGAGTAACTTTTATTCAAGACTGGCACAGCCTTTTAAACTTGAATAAAGTCGACAAATACATTTGACGAACAATCTAATAGTGGGGGAAGAAAACTACCCTTCACTGGCTGCTTTGGGGGTGCTATTGGATTCTTTTTGCACCCTTGGTGGTGAGAACACCACGGTATTATGGACTGTGGGGTGTTCTATTTGACGCCAGGGGGCGCAGACACAACCAGCCGTGTCTCCTGATGAGTTCGATCCAGCGGACGAAAGGCCTCGGAGCAGGCCCAAAACAAATATATCTGCCCTTTAAAAGGGATTGCGATGGTTCCCTTATGCAGCTAGTGAAGAGTTTTCATATCTGTTAATATATTTTCTTTAATTTCATGTTCCTAGTTTCTCCATCTTCAAACTCCCCTCCCCTCCCTCCTTAGTCCAAAAACTTTGCCAAGTCATTTCTATGGAGACAGTTCAGTTGTTGGCCTGCGCTTGTTTCCCCCCCCCCCCCCCCCCCCCCCCCCCCCCCCCCCCCCCCCCCCCCCCCCCCCCCCCCCCCCCCCCCCCCCCCCCCCCCCCCCCCCCCCCCCCCCCCCCCCCCCCCCCCCCCCCCCCCCCCCCCCGCCTATTGATTGTTCGTCTAGCATTTGTCTGACTTTATTCAAGTTTAAAAGGCTGTGCCGTCTTGAATAAAAGTTATTCTGTGTTAGGTTTTCTTATGGGAGCTAAGTTACCCCACTTGTTTACTGTTTTTCTCAGGTCAGGTTAACTTCAGGTTCAAAGTGTACACCCACCAATGGTGACAAGACAGACGGAAATACCCACACCAGGCGTTGTGGGAGTATAATCTCTATGTAAAAACCCCCACTGGTATCACTAGAATGACAACGCTAAAACAGGCAGCGAAATAAATGACGGTCACATGAACCAAAAGGCAAAAAACAGTGAATTACAGGGGGGGGGGGTGGGGGTG
>CM031615.1:45423978-45456478 GCA_018398815.1 Conus ventricosus | reverse complement strand
AGCCCTCAGCACTTGGTCTTAGAGGATATCGTTTTATATTTTCTATTTTCACAAGAAATGTAGTTTGTTTTGCTCTTTTATGATTTTCTTTTGCTACCTTAGATGGCACCTTTGGTTGGTTTTTTGAAAACTCAACAAACATACTACGGTATTGCACACCAACCTTTTCTGGGATTGCATTCTTCTTAAAACTGAAAAGGCAGAGGAGTCAAATTACCACTTTCCGCGGTCACTGAGGAGAAACCACCAAGTTTCGAATATCGGTATTTTTGACCAGGAGTTATAGTTAGTGAGTTTCCCTCCCTATTGGAAGATGTCTCCCTCTTGGAGAATATAAGCTTGCTGAAGGCTCATTTTGAGAAGCATTTATTTTATTTTTACCCATTTCACCCACTCATGCACATACTGTTAGTTAGGCAGAATCATCTACCACTGCAGATATGAATGCGTATCCCCCCCCTATTTTTTTATCTAAAAACTAAGAGCAAGCTTTGTTTATAATTCAATATTTCTTGCAGTCATTGCAACACCAAGCTGCTCTGTAAGTTGGGAACGGTGCGGTACTTATCCTTGGAATTTTTAGTTTGTTATATATATATATATATTATATATTATATATATATATAAAATATATAAGATATAAGATAAAAAGGGAGAGGAGAGAGAGAGAGATAGGTGTGTGTGTGTGTGTGTGTGTGTGTGTGTGTGTTGTGTGCGTGCGGTGCATGTGTGCTTTCATGTGATCGTGGGCTTTGTGCCTCATAGAAAAAAAACAACACACAGACGGTTTAAAATGCAAGAATAAAAACCACATTCCTTTCAATGTCTTAACATCTCCATTTTTTTTTGACGTGTTTCCGTCGACATTCAACTTCCTCAGGATTGGTGCAAAGATCAAAGCTTCACATCAATCAAAAAGACCTTTAAAAAAAAATGGTGAGCTTCAATCAAGTAAAACATGTCAACCTGACAAGGAATATTTGTTCAAACACACACACATACGTATAGATCGATAAGACAGATGAGTAGGTAAAGATAAAAAAACAAATTATATATATATCATTATATACACACACGCATACACACACACACACACACACACACACGCGCGCGCGCGCACACACCACACACACACATACACACCACACCACAAAATACGCACACACACACTGGATTTTTTTAAAACAAAGTTATGTCTAAAATATACATTGTATATGTGGTCTAGCATATCACTGATCACATTCTTCGGTGTAAATGAATGAAAAAATCCATCCAAATACATCTGTACAGCCTATTCAAAATGTTTTCCTGTCAGCAAGTGAAACATATCTTTTCTTTTTGCACTTAGCTAAAAGTCCAATTTGGGCAAATATTATAATAGATAACAGTCAGTGGTGATAAAAGAAGAGTTTTGTGTTTGTTTTTGTTTCTTTTTTGTTTTATTTTTCCATCTTTGTTTAAGTGGATTTTCTATTTTTGTGTTATAGCGTACAAAAGTTAAATCTTTTGACCCGTTATGTTAACCTTTTTTCCCCGGCCCCGATTTTCTTTTTTTTTTTTCCCCGTCTATATCACTTAATGTGGAAAGACGTAAAACAAAACAACAACAAAAAACACACACGCCCCACACTCACACATACTTTATGTACACATCTCTCTTTCTCTCTCTCTCTCTCTCTCTCTCTCTCTCTCTCTGTTGTCTGTCTGTCTGTCTGTTTTGTCTGTCTGTCTGTCTCTCTCCTCTCTCTCTCACACACACACACACACACACACACACACACACACACACACACACACACACCCACATACACACACAACACACGCACAACACACCGCACACCCACACAACACACACACACACACACCCCACACACACACACACCATCTCTCTCTCTCTCTCTCACACACAGAGGCATATATACGTGTATGTGCGTGAGAGAGGAGAGAGAAGAGAGAGAGAGAGAGGGGAGAGAGAGAGAGGGAGAGAGGAGAGGAGACAAGAGAGACAGAGAGAGACAGAGAGAGAGACAGAGAGAGGAAGTCAGAGGGAGGGAGAGAGAGATTTAGAAAGAATTCATGTTTTTAGGCTTTAGCCTCTCCTTTTTTGGAGTAAGCCTTGTCGTAATAAGCAGCTGTAAAAAGTTTCTATGAAATGGTGTGCTTTCCTGTCGTAGAGTAGCATTTTCTTTTTTTCATAAATTTTGGCAATCTTGGTTTTACATGATTACATTTACAACTGGGAACAAACAAAAAAAATTTACCCAAAATAAATAAGTAAAAATATTCTGTCTGGTTGATCTTTGACTTATTACTAGACACCAGACAACAAACAATGATTAAACGCAAAAGCCAACTATCACTTTTTCGTCAAACGTGGTTCGTACAACAAAAAACTATGAGTTGATCGACTGCCTCTTTTCAACACCACAAAAAGGGTATCGTTCCCAAAAACCTTCTCATTGTTTGCTATTCGAAACTGAATACTTGATTGCTTTTTTTGGGGGGGGTGAGGACAAGGGGGGGGGGGAGGGGAGTGGGCCCAATAAAAAAAAAGTACACCCGCGCGGGTGGGGGGGGGGGGGGGGGTTCCTTTATGCTATAAAGACGTCACTATGCACGAGAAAAAACAAGGGAAAACTGTCAACTTAAAATTTCCCGGGAAAAGTTCGTCATCTTCACGATCAACAACCATCTGTTTGTCTAAGACCGTTAAAAATCTGTGTGTGTGTGTGTGGTGTGTTGTGTTGTTGTGTGTTGTTATGTGTGGGGTTGTGTGGGTGTGTGGTTTGGGAGTGTGTGTGTTGTGTTTTTTGGTGTGTGTGAGTGTGTGTTGGTGTGTGGTGTGTGTGAGTGTGTGTGTGTGTGTGTGGGGTGTGTGTGTTTCCCCCGGCATGCGGGGCGCGGGGGAGTGCATGGTGTGCGCGCGCAGCTATGTTTGTTATGGTGCTTGCGATAACACGCACCCAGGGTTTGGGGCGTAAGATCAAGAAAAAATACTGGGGGAAACCTGCAAGAATCGTTTACAGAAAAAAAAACAAAACCCAAAAAAACAAAAACTAAAAAAAAAGGGGAGCAAACAAAAAAGAAATCCCTAAAAGAACGCGCGTCAGGTATTTCAAAGCCGTTTTGTTCGTTTCATCGTTTTCCTTCCCTGGTTGGGAAAACTGGCTTTAAGAAACCAGCGCCCGAAGAAAAGAACATGAGCTCGGATGCAATTCACGAAAATACATTGAAATAGCTTAACGTCCACACACAACACCAAAAACACAAACATGCACGGACACGCCGTAAAAATGTTCAACACGATGATAAATTAAACCCAATCTGCGCGCACGCGCAAAAAACAACCACAACATATGCGCTCCACCATGCTTAAACAAAACATCTTCTTTCTCTCTCTCTCCTCTCTCTTCCCCCCCTCTCTCTCTTCTTTTTCCTTCTCCTCTCACGGGCTTTGGCCTCTTCTCTCACTCTCTCTCTCTCTTCTCTCTCTCTCCTCTCTTCTCTCTCTCTTAACCTCCCGAACAGCCCTTCCCCGGTGGATTTGACAGACATTTGAACAGTAAACAAGGGGTGAAGGGGGGCCCGGGCACATCCCCGTTGGCGAGTGGGGAGGCCTATTATTGTACACCACCTCGTCCGGGAAACAGTTCTTATCACCCCTTTCTGCCTTTCGCCCGTACTGGGGTTAGAGACGCCCCAGACCCGCATAACGGCCTGGCCTTTTTGAGGGTTTTTTGGGAACTATTTATTTAATTGTTTATTTAAAAAAGTCCATTTTCGCTGATGTCTCACGGTAACGGGTTATACACAAATGTTTAAAGAAATATAAACAAACAAACGTAGAGAAAGAAAGAGGGGAGACACAAAAGAGAGAGAGAGAAAAAGAGAGAGAGAGAGGGGAAAAGAGAGAGAAAGAAGAGAGAAGAAAGAAGAACAAGAACAGACAAACAGAGACAGGACTCGGAAGAGAGAGGAGAGGAGAGAGAAGAGAGAGAGAAAAGAGAGAGAGAAGAGAGAGAGAAAAAGAAAGAGAAGACGGGGGGGGGGGGAGGGGGAGAGAGAAGAGAGAGAGAGAGAGAGAGAGAGAGAGAGAAGAGAGAAGAGAGAGAGAGAGAGAGATGAACCCTTTCTGACCACTGCCAGCAAGATACAAACACAAAGGGAAGAGGGGGAGAGCGAGGGGGGGGGGGGGGGGGGGGGGGGGCAATTCAAGATACAGCGAAAAGTGCCGACAGAACAAAACATTACAGAAAGAAACACAAATCTGCCCTACAACCCCGATGGACAATGTGTTGTTCATCCATTCACAGACAAAGGGCAAAAAGCATAAAACAAATAAACAACGCATCATGCAACAGATGTTAACTGTATACAAACAACAGCCCCAAACCTAACTCACAATTTCAATCAAACACAACACAACACAACACAACACAACACAACACAACACACACACACACACACACACACACACCAACACACACACACACGCACATACCTTTAAAACGCTCGGATCTGCCATGCCTGAGCTTTGAAGGATACTAAGTGTTTCAACCCAAGGCCCTGACTAACACACGGGGTTACTGCGCGGGTCCGCATCAGCTGGGGCATGTCCACGACACCCTCTTCTTCACTCTTTTCGCTTTAGTCATTCATATATATCTCTTAGATTTTCATTAATTCTCTATCTACTGTGAACCATGCGCACTGGTTCTCTTGGCTCGGCAATTGTGGTTTGGCCTATATGGACTCGTCTACAAGCAGTGACTCCCCCCCTTTGGGAAAACTGAATCAAATCACAATCCAATTCATCCGGTGACCAATCCAGTCACGTCCCCTGTTGTTGCTTTTTTTTTTTTTAAACCCTATGTTCCTTAACCGGATAAAAAAAACAATCCCACCCTTCACCCAGAAGAATGGAAATGAATACAGTGTCCCGCCACATGCAGTGGTGGTTAGAGACACTGCAACAGAATGTTCCCACTCCCAAGATCGGGTCATCAAGTCGCGGGCTGAAAAGCCCAGCCCGTTATTATTGTTGGCACTGCGGGGGACCTAGAACTCTTTTGTTCCCTGAGAAATCTGCCCCCCCCCCCCCCCCCTCCCCCAGTGTTTTCCCTAAGCTTATAATTACCGCACACAAACAAGTACAGCGAGACCTTCCAATTAAGACCCCTAACTCTGTAAACATTTTTTTTTTCCTTTTTTTCGGGAACTCTTTATTGGGAGGTCAATTAAGCCGGGCAAAATGAAAACAAAAATGAAACCCCCCCCCCCCCCCAAAAAAAAAAAAAGAAAAAAAAAAAAGAAAAAAGAAGAAAGAAAAACTAAGTTCTTAAGACAGCAGATCTTCGTGGAAAGGTAAACTTGATAAAAAAGAAGAAAGTGTTCGGTCTTTTGAAGAGAGGGAAACTTCACTCGGGGTTCAATCTTGTGTGCAAGGAGAAAAATATTTTAGACTACGAAGTGTTTCAACAGGGGAGTCCGTTTTCAGTAGGCTTTCACTGGGGTACCACTGTCCTCCCATCTACCTATATTTTTTATACCCCGCTTTATATGGCTCATCCACCAACACTCAAAGTTGAGAGGACCAAGTTGACATTACATCAGTGGCTTCATGAGGAATAGTCCCGGAATGATGCGCAACACACAAAATACACACACACCATACGCACGCACGCACGCACGCACCACGCACGCAGCACGCACACACACACACACCACACACACACACACACACACACACACACACTCACACACACACACACACACACACACACACAACAAAACACACACACACACAACGCACACACACACAACACACACACACACACACACACACACACACAAACGCGCGCGCCGGCGGGTGCTCACACACACGTACACACTTCAATTATTCTTGCAAGAGTTGAAAAAAAAACACACAATCGCTTATGTGGTCTGGTTTTATCTACCAAACTCACACACACACACACACACACACACACACACACACACACACACACACACACACACACACACACTTCTGGAAAAAAAATTTAAAAAAAAAAAGATGAAGAAGAAGAAGCACTTCAAAACTACACTTTTATCATAAAACTGCAGAGAACTACCGACCAAAACCATATATAATAAACATTAAAATGTTCAACAGAGACGGATCTCAGCAGACTTCGCGCCTACACTCATGCCTCCAAACAAAAAGGGGGTAGATACACAAACACTCCGAGAGAAGACAGAAAATGCTCTGCGTGTGGTGTGGTCGAAGATGAAACTCATTTACTACATCTGCTCGAGATACAAACTGCTGCGACTGAAGCGAACAGAACAGCTACCAAAAGATAAGCTGAACCCAAACTTGAAAAACAACAACAACAAAAAAAACAAAACAAAACAAACAACAACAACAAAAAAAACCGCCTCAATGAAATGCTAGGCAATGACGACCTACAAATCCATATTACAAAACTTCAGGGTTGCGTGAATTTGAAAAGACAATCATGACTCCCAATATGGACCCACTTGAATCATGGCCTATCCATCTATCATGATTCCTCATAATATCATTCTATGTCTATTGACCCTTAACTAAGGGTTCTCGTGACAAAGTCTGTGTGCGAGGGGCTGAGTCTGAACCACACACACACAACTACACACACACACACACACACACACACACACACACACACACACGCACGCACGCCACACACATGCACGCACTCCACGCACGCACACTCACATATATATGTATATCTCTCTATATATATACATATTTATATATGATATAAACATACATATTAGTGTCTCTGTGAGTGTGTGCGTATGTGTATAATACACAGAGAGAGAGAGAGAGAGAGAAGAGAGAGAGAGAGAGAGAGAGAGAGAGAGAGAGAAAAGTACTAAACAGGGAGACAGACATACCTCAACACTATCTCGTACAGACGACAATAATGACCAGAAGATACAGTAGAGCTGGAGCGCCGCCCCCCGTTTTAGTAGCCAGACATCAACAATGCAGAAGCCGTCAATGGTTGCCAAACGCCTGGCGCCCATGCAGACTTCAATTAAAACTGCTTTGTTATGGTGCAAACAACCTGACACCCGCCCCCGCCTCCATCGCCACCCCCTTCCACTCCCTCACGCGCTACTTTTTCTTCCCGTACGTTGCGCTAACTTTGGATAGGTTTCAACGTTGTGATCAGGAACAGTGTAGGGATCAGGAACAGGCGCGTACGCGCGCGCGCGCGCACACACACACACACAGATACATACGCACTTTTGCAGAGACTTGGTATGTGCGCGCATATTCTCTCTCACCCCCCCCCCCCTCTCTCTGTCACACACACACACACACACACACACACACACACACACACACACATACACTCACAGGCAGGCAGGCATAATACACACATATACAAACACACACACGCACACACAAACGCATGCACTCACACACACTTGGATGCACGTGCACACGTACACACACATACACACACTTAGACACGTGCGTAAGGGTATTTACTATTCTCTCTCTCTCTCCCTCTTTTAAATAAACACATTTACCTACACACGAATCACATTGCGCGCGCGCGAACACACACACACACATACACACACAAGTATGTGCGCATTCTCTATCTATCTCACACACACACACACACACACACACACACACACACACACACACACACAATCACACACCACACACACACACACACACATGTATACACGCGCGCGGGCGGCGTCCACACACTCAAAAAGAGAGCGAGAGAGAGAGAGAGAGAGAGAGAAGAGAGAGAAGAGAGAGAGAGAGAGTCTCTCTCTCTCTGTCTCTCTCCTCTGCACCTCCTCAATCCCTGTCCCCCCTCCGTTTCTTTCTTTTCGCAAATCTCCCTCTCAAACACACACACACACACACACAACACACACACACACACACACACACCACACACACACACACACACACACACAACCTCTCACGCTCACCTGCCTACGTTTACATACACTTGAGAGAGACAGAGAGAGAGAGAGAGAGGGGGGGGGGGGGAAGACAAAGTGACAGACAGACAGATGGAAAGACAGACAACCCACGCACTACGCACACACAAACATAAATATACAAGAGAGAGAGAGAGAGAGAGAGAGAGAGAGAGAGAGAGAGAGAGAGAGAGAGAGAAGAGAGAGCGAGGAAGAAACGAGAAGGAGGACGACGACATTGACGACGAGTACAAAGACGAGACAACGACGAGCGGACAATGAGGAAGACTTATAGAACAAGCATGACGACGACGACGACGATCATAACTAAGTAGACGAAAGGGCAAAACAAAATAACAGAACAGACTGGGAAAAGAAGAAGAAGAGAAGAAGAAGAAGAAGAAGAAGAAGAAGAAGATATAGATGATGATGTGATATGATGATGATGATATGATGATGAAGAAGAAGAAGAAGAAGAAGAAGAAGAAGAAGAAGAAGGAGAAAAGATGATGATGATGATGATGATGATGATGAAGAAGAAGAAGAAGAAGAAGAAGAAAGAAGAAGAAGAAGAAGAAGAGGACGAAGAGGAAGACGAAGAAGAATACAAAAGCGACGCCGAGGAAGGACAAACGAAAGTAACACACACACACACACACACACACACACACACACACCCCACACACACACACACACACACACACGCACACACACACACACACACATGCACACACACACACACACACACACACATGCACACACACACACACACAACACACACACACACACATGCACACACACCACACACACGCACACACAACACATGCACACACATACACACGCACACACACATGCCACACACACACACGCACGCACACACACACACAGCACACACATACACACGCGCGTGCGCGGACGCACGCGCCACACACACATAGACACACACACACACATACACATATGTAACACACGCGCGCGCGCGCGCGCGCACATACATGCACACGCATTTACGCACGCTTAAGAACATATTCTTACAAACCTGACTTCATCAGAACTCTTTCAATACCAGTACCACTTCCAACACTGAATGTGAAAGGCATGTATAGTACAAAAACTGACGTTGAAAGGTTCAAATAATTAAACTATAAGAATGTCTCCATATACACCAGGTCATTTACATGTCCATCCAAGTATTCATGCATCCAAGTTAGGCAAATAGAAAACTATGCAATCACCCAGCAATCCAAGTAAGCAAGTGTTAAAAAAAAAAAAAATGACAGGCTAGTCGCGCATTTGATGAAAAGTAAGGCGGTAAGTACAGACATAACATCAAAAGGCAAATAAACACAGAGGCATAAATGCACACACAGGCTCGCATGTTCACTCTCTCTCTCTCTCTCCCCCTCTCCTCTCCCCTCTCTGTACACACACACACACACACACACACACACACACACACACACACACACACACACATGCGCGCGCTGAGAGACAAAGAGGGGAAAAAAGGGGGAGAGAGAGAGAGAGAGAGGGAGAGAGACAGAGACAGAGAGAGAGAGAGAGAGGGGGAGGGAGACAGAGAGAGACACGGGGGTGGGGTGGGGAGGAGATAGGCGTGGGGAAAAAGGAGAGAGAGAGAGAGGGAAGAAACAAACGCTAGTGTGGTGCAGAACCCTGCCTGCCAATACAGACCGGATAGCGTTTACTGACAAACCGGAAAACAGATATCCCTTCAAGTCTCCTGCCTCACCACGGGTTCCGGTGGCAGTCATCTGATCGTGTTTTGGCAGTTACACGCTGTGAACGATCCACTGTTACGTCGTCAATGCTTTCTAGGGCTTTTTTTTATTGGTGTGAAATGTAAATCGGCGGTTTACCAACACACATGCACGCGCGCACGGATGTACGAACTCACGCACACACACACACACACACACACACACACACACACACACACACACACACACACACACACACACACACACACTCACGCATGCGCGCACGCGCTCGCACATGCTCATGCACGCACGTACGCACACACGCACGCACACACACACACACACACACACACACACACACACACACACACACACAACCGCTCACCTATCTACCCGTCCAAAATACGTTACATATTGAGAGAGAGAGGGGGGGGGGGGGGGGGGGGGGGGGGGGGGGGGGGGGGGGGGGGGGGGGGGAGACAGACAGACGGAGAGACAGACAGACGCACAGTGAGAAAGAGAGCGAGAGAGAGAGAGAGAGAGAGAGAGAGAGAGAGAGAGAGAGAGAGAGAGAGAGAACAGACAACAGACAGACGGACGAGGGGCAGACGGGACAGACTGATATTCAGACTTGCATACTGACTGACGGACAAGGAAACAGACAGACAGACAGTTTAGGCAGAAAAAACCCCCACGCAGACCCACGACCTCACGACGAGCGCCAGGAAAGGTCAACAACAAAGGTGGTTTGACAGGCTAGTGTGCCTCGCCCTTTCTGGCCCGGCTGAACCCCAACGGGCGGCGCCAAAACAGCACATCGCAGAAGGGAGAGAGAGAGAGAGAGAGAAGAGAGAGAGAGAGAGAGAGAGAGAGAGAGAGTGAGAGAGAGTGAAAAAGAGAGAGAAGAGAGAGAGAGAGTGAGAGAGAGAGAAGAGAGAGAGAGAGAGAGAGAAGTACAGAAACAGAACGGAAGAGAGAGAGAGAGAGAGAGAAGAGAGAGAGAGAGAGAGAGAGAGAGAAGAGAGAGTACAGCACAGAACGGAGAGAGAAGAGAGAGAGAGAGAGAGAGAGAGAGAGAGAGAGAGAGAGAGAGAAGTACAGCACAGAACGGAGAGAGGGGAAGAGAGAGAGAGAGAGAGAGAGAGAGAGAGAGAGAGAGAGTAAAGAGAGAGAGAGAGAAAAGAGAGTACAGCACAGAACGGAGAGAGAGAGAGAAAAGAGAGGAGAGAGAGAGAGAGAGAGAGAGAAGAGAGAGAGAGAGTACCAGCACAGAACGGAGAGAGAGAGAGAGAGAGAGAGAGAGAGAAGGAGAGAGAGAGAGAGAGAGAGAGAGAGAGAGGAGTAAAAGCACAGAACGGAAGAGAGAGAGAGAAGAGAGAACGAGAGAGAGAGAGTGAGAGAGTACAGCACAGAACGGAGAAAAGAGAGAGAGAGAGAGAGAGAGAGAGAGAGAGAGAGAAGAGAGAGAGAGACAGAGAGAGAGAGAGAGGGGAAGAGAGAGAGTGGAGAGAGAGAGAGAGAGTGAGAGAGAGAGAAAAGAGAGAGAGAGAGAGAGAAGAGAGAGGAGAGAGAGAGAGAGTACAGCACAGAACGGAGAGAGAGAAAAGAGAGAGAGAAAAGAGAGAGAGAGAGAGAGAGAGAGGAGAGAGAGAGAGAGAGAGAGAGAACGAGAGAGAGAGAGAGAGAGAGAAGAGAGAGAGAGAGAGAGAGAAGAGAGAGAAAAGAGAGAGAGAAAAGAAAGAGAAAGAGAACGCGACCATGAAAGGCGGTGCAGTTATCTGAAAAAAACCATTAACCGCACAATGACTTTCATCACATTTATCCCCCCTTTTCGTCCGTCAGACTGGCATGGGGATCTCTCTCTGTCCGCCGCCCCCGACCTCCACCGCCCCCCCCGCCCCCCCCCCCCCCCCTTTCCACCCGCTTCCTTCCTCCTTTCCCCCCTTTTTACCCTCACCCGCCTACCTCCTTCCCTCCGTTCCTGTCCCACCCCCCCCCCCCCCCCCCAATTCCCGCCCTTTCTTCCACCATCCCCCACCCCAGCTCTTCCCTATCTCTCTTATTGTTCTCACACCCACAGGGAGCCACAAACATGCCTGGTACAGCTGTGACAACCAACAAATGCACGCGGGTCACTTTGGGGACTGGGAATTCACAGCAGACCTGCCGGAAATGGGAAACCCATTCAGAGATCACAGGAAAACCGCATAAGATTTGGATACAATACTCCAAACCCGGGATCAAAAACAAAAAACGATTTTGATTAAACGCTTATTAAACTTAATACCTTCTTCAAAGGGAGAGCTAAACTAATTGATTTTCCCACGGAACAACTAGAAATTGAATAAAAGTAGCACCAGGAGTGGCGGCCAATCTTATGCCACATCCCAGCATCAAATATTGATAGCCATTACATTCATTTATCCCCAGTTTCTGTAAGGCTGGGGAAACTCACTGCCGGGGGCCATCAAGATTGCCACAAATGCATCTCTTTTAAAAATCAAATTGATACGACAAGTCCTTGAGATCTGCATGTTGACCCGATTTTTTTTTTTTTTTCCATTTTAACTTCCCCAGATATTTTAATGGTTACCTAGGCCTTAACCCGAGGGGAACCCCCTTGTGGCCAAATTTTGCTCCAGGGGCCAACAGGCTGAGTCGCACTTTTCTTTTTTTTTTTAGCAATGCTGCCGCTGGGACCTACTCATTTTTGAGCGAACCAGTTTTTTTAAGGAAAGAAGAAAGAAGAAGAAGAAGAAGAAACTCACAGCGTCATACAAAAGCGGACTGGGAAAAATTCCAGAAGACTGAGAAGTAGTCAGTCTGTCACGGCTTGACGGAATCTGGCCTCCAGCCGAAGTCCTCGCCGCAAGTTCGGGGCAAGGGAGGGCTGTGAGCTCCCCCACCCTATATTAACGATCTCATGAAACAGGTCTGGGGTGTTTTCTGGTAAAAGGGGGACCAGAACCCCTAAGGCAGTAACAGAGACACTGAAAAGATTTTTCAATCTGGTGGAGGAGGAAACAAAAGAGAACTTCATGAGCATTTTCCCAACCTCAAAACAGGGTCCGGTAGCGAAAGTGAGTAAGTCACCATGTCAAGAAAAGACACGGCCCTGAGACGTCAAACTATCCCCGAAGTGCTGGTTCGTACCAAAGGCAAACTCCAAAGTATTTCTGACAGGAGAAGGGCATTCAGGAGTCATGACCTGGGGACGGACAGGCCCCCCCCCTAAGAGTGTAAGGAGTTCAGGGCCGGAACACTTGTCTGAGGGGGCGGGGATGGGGTGTGAGTGGAAGGGAAAGGGTTGGTGTGTGGTAGAGGGGCTTCTTTCGCTGAAGACGTTCTGCTGTCAGGCTTTCTGTAAGAGTTTCTTTCCACTGGAAGGAAAATTCCACGACAGTGATTCACAACAACGGCGACAAAAGAAGTTTCAATGACGTAATCGAGTCTTGTATTGTTTGTATAGTTTGCTTGTAAAACAATGCTAAAATTACCGCGGGGTGGATCGTTTAGTCCCCTCAACGGAAAAAAAAAACGCTGGTCCAAGACAGAAGTTATTTCACTGCTTTTTTTCTCCCCGTTCTCTCATTAAAATGTTTCGTCTCTCTGGTATTGTATTGCTCTGTATTCTTTTTTCAAGCCTGATGTCACCCCTCGAGGTCGGCTGGGCGAGAAACAACAAGAACGACGAGCACCTTGCCACACTACTCTGTATGCACGCACTAGCATTAAGCTGCCTTCCTTCTATTGTCCTGACGGTTCCTCAACTCACCTCACCGCACTGTACTGTGCTGGCTGTAGTATATATATGTCCTATTGTGTTTCTTCCCTGTGACGCGCTCATCTGACCTGTACAACATGGCACTGTGTTGTATTGTACCCTGCCATACTGTAGGATGACACACTTGTGTGCGTGCACTTTACTGTAGTGTTCAGGTGGTCGGCGGGTCAAGACGGGGATGGGCTAGAAGGGTATTTTTATTTATTTATTTATTTATTTTTCGCACGTAAGCTTCACCAGAAGGGCCCGTGGTCAAATGGTCAAAGCGTTTGTCTGCAGAGCTGACGGTCGTACGTTCGAACCATCCGTGGGGTCTGATTCTTTTTTTCTGCTACAAAACCCTCTCTGTAGACCTTGCCATAAATAGGTACCTGATTCAATTCGGGGATGGCTAAATGCGGCAGAAGGAGAGGGGGTGGGGGTCGCCCTTTATCACGCCACTGACAGCCTGACAGTCCACTGTACATACGACCGAAAGGCTATGGGAATTTCATCCTTTAACCTTGATCTGACTTCCAACGTTTTCTTGCAAACGAGGGAACTTACTTTGTATGCTTTGTCTTGCACGTACAGTACTGTTCGGTACTTCGGTGTATTGCACAATGCCACGGAGAACAAATTTATGTACAATAGCAAATTGTTCTGCTTTTTGTTGTAACGTGTGACACTGTAATGTACTGTGGAATAATCTCTGTCTGTCTGTCTGGCTGGCTGTCTTTCTCTCTCTCCTCAGGCCTGACAGACCCGGGATATATTATGAAAGTAGCGTTGAGTTCAACCCTGTCATGCAGTCTCAGACCGAAATGGAAATCCGTAACTTCATATCTCTCTCTCTCTCTCTCCTCTCTCTCTCTCTCTCTCTCTCACCACACACCACACACACACACAACACACACACACACACACACACACACACACACACACACACACAAACACACACACACACACACACACACACACACACACACAACACAGATCGAATAACAGCCACAACAAAGAGACGTCAAAGGGACAAGAGAGAAGCAGGGAAAATGGAAACGACAACAGTTCCATGCTGCAGATAAACGAGAACCGACGGGCACACACGATACCTATCTAGCAGGGGTAAACTTCAAAGATGCTCTGTAGAAGTGGGGGGGGGGGGTGTGGGGTGGGGCTATTTCCTACCACACTTCAAAAGCTTTGTTCGGATGACGCTAGAAGTAAATAACACGGTAAGACTCTTGGAGAGACGAGGCTTGTCATACGCTGTCTTTGGCTTGATTAGTTGGGGGTGAGCAAGGGTGGGGGGAAAAAGAGAGAGAGAGAGGGGGGGGGGGGGGGGGTGAGGGGAAGAGAGGGTGAGGAGGGAGAGAGAGTAGAGGGGGGGGGGCGAGAGAGCGAGCGAGAGAGAGAGAGACAGAGATAGAAACAGAGAGACAGAGAGAGACAAAGACAAGAGACCAGAGAGACACAGACAGAGACAGAGAAGAGATGAAGACGAGGGGGGGAGAGAGGAGGAGGAGAAAGAGAGAGAGAGAGAGAGAAGAAAGAGAGAGAGGAGAGAGAGAGAGAGAGAGAGAGAGAGAGAGAATGCAACAGACTGCTTTTCTTTTTTGAATGCACAGACTGCTTTTCTTTTTGTTTAAGTTCCGGTTTCAAGTCCATATCCAACTCAGAACAAACGGCAGACGGGGTATAAACATCCTAGGGGGGGATAGGCTGCGGGACCTCTCTTTTAACCTTAAGATGAACAGCGAAAATGGCTTCTTCTTTTTTCCGTCGGGTGCCAGCGTGCTCGGAATCGAACTCGCAACGTCCGAAGCCAACTTGTCGCTCTACAGACTGAGGGACAAAGTAGGGTCACAAAACTGGACAAAAGGGCGACGGAGTCAGACCGGGTACCGAGTTGGCTCAGTGGTACGCTCAGAGTTCCCAGTCAGACGTTACGGGGGATAAGGTTCGAATCCCGTCGGCGTCCAGCGTGAAAATATTGCCATGTTCGCCGTTCATCTTCACGTGTTGTCGTTCTGGTGGTATCAGTGTAGTGTAAGAAGAATTATGTACTACTTAAAACCCCTCCCCCCTTTTCTCCAGGGACAGGTATCCCCGTCTGTCGTAGCAACGTTGGTAATGTGGACGTTAACCTTACCATAAGTAAGTGAATTGGGTTGTTCTAAACCTAAGCGCTCTGACTGCATTGTTCCAGCATAGACAGCACAGGGTTTCTCTCCTCCTTCTCCGTCCCCCTCCCCCCCCCCCCCCCCCCCCCCCCCCCCCCCCCCCCCCCCCCCCCCCCCCCCCCCCCCTGTCCCCGTCCCCTCTTCCCCTTTCCACACATTCTCTCTCTCCTCCTCCTCTGTCTCTCCTCTCTCCTCACACACACACCACACACACACACACTACACCACACACACACCACACACACCACACATTCTCCCCACAATCTTCTCCCCTCCTAGCCCCCCCGCCCCCCCCCCCCCCCTCCAATTCCATTTCCCCCCTCCACACACCACATCACACGCACCCGCGAGCGCGCACGCGTAAGAAAATAAATCTTTAAACGGGAAAAGACCGGTTCCCTTCAACGCAGGCAGCTCATAGATAAGAAATATCACGAATCCCGTCCCCCCCCCTTCCCTGTACACGTTGTTTGTTTCCCAATGTGTTATCGCCCCCGGGGTCGCCCCCCCGCCGGTGTAGCTCCACAGTTTACACCCAGCACCCAAATTCACTACGGGCGACGGAGGGAGAGTGAGAAGGAATGATCAACGGGGACCGGTTGTATGTACAATTTGGACAGCAAGTCTTTCTCGCAGTGATGAACGATTGTTCTCTTTCATAAGAAATCTCCTTATTGAAATTTCATTTTCTCGGGACTGTATCCATCCACCCATGATGAATGTGAAAGAACAAACATATGTTTTATGCAGGGTAGGCAGACAAACAACGACACTGCACACGTACTCCAGCTCAATTCCTTTCATTTTCCCGCCCATCCAATGACCCATGACTGGGGGCTGCTTTTTTTTTTTTTTTTTTTTTTTTTCTTCTTGTCATCCGGTTCTTCTTGGTCATTGCTCGATTGCTCTGAAATTGTGTGCTTGAAATTCATTCTTGTCTGACGCTCTTTTGTTTTGGCTTTTTTTGCCCTTAATGTTTGTCACGCATGAAGTTCATTCTTGTCACATGCTCTTTTGTTTTGGTTTTCCCCCCTAATATTTGTCATGAATGAAATTCATTCTTGTCAGACGCTCTTTTGTTTTGGCTTTTCTCAACTAATGTTTGTGGTTTTGCCCGCGGGCAAGTGGGTTTTTTTTTTTTTTTTTTTTGGTTTTTTTTTGTGTGTGTGGGGGGGTTGAGCCTTGCAGCTCTTAGCTGCGTCTGGCTAGTGGGTTTTTTTCTCGGGTTCTCCGTTTTCCCTCTCACCCCTTGGTGCTTGGGTAGGGCAACCTACCCTTGGGTCAGACTTGGGTCGGATGCTTTAGGCGGCTGACCCCCTTTCTCTCCCCCCCCCCCCCTTGTCATTCAAAATGCTTTTTCAAGTATATTGTATCTTACTTATTGTGCTCTCTCTTGTTCATTTCATTCATATGCAACACACCCACTACATACCATCCACACCCTCCCCCTCCACTCACTCTCCTTCTCCTCCTCTTCTCTCTCTCATTCTCCACTCTTCCTCTACTTCCATTCTCTCTCTGTCTCTCCCCTCTCTTCTCCCCCCTCCCCCCTCTCTCTCTCTCTCTCTCCCTCTCTCCTTTAGGCTGACCCCCTTCTCTCTCCCCCCCCCTTGTCATTTAAAATGCTTTTTCGATTATATTGTATCTTACTTATTGTGCTTTCTCTTCTCATTTCATCATATGCAACACACACTACTACATACCATCACACCCTCCCCCTCCACTCACTCTCCTTCCCCTCCTCTCTCTCATTCTCCACTCTTCCTCTACTTCCATTCTCTCTCTGTCCTCCCCTCTCTTTCCCCCCCTCCCCCCCCCCCCCTCTCTCTCTCTCTCTCTCCCTCTCTCTTTCCTCCTCCTCACTTTACTCTACCCTCTTTCCTCGTGCCCTATTCCTCGAACTCTACTCACCCTCTCTTCCACTGTCCCTCTGTCTACTTCATTCACCACTTTGGCTTCACAAGGGAGTATTGTGCATGTTTATGTCTGTACTTTTTTCTTTTTTTGTTTGTCGCTGAGGAAAGGCATTTTGCCGAAAATTTCTTGTCCTGTTTTGTGTCGTGCGTTAAATCGTCGTTACTTCACACTTTGTTTTGTGTGCTCTTCTGCTTTTTTGTCGTGTTTCAGTAACGCCCAGTTTGTTTCATTGCCGTTTCAACTAATGTTTGTCATGCTCGAACTTCATTCTTGTCAGACGCTCTTTTGTTTGTTTTGGCTTCCACTCCTCTCCCCCCTCCCCCCCCCCCCCCCCCCCCCCTCATCTAGTATTTGTCATGAATGAAATTCATTGTTGTCAGACGCTCTTTTGTTTTGCCTTTTCGCCCCTAATATTTGTCATGATTGAAACTTGCCTGACGCTCTTTTGTTTCGCTTCTTTTTCCCCTAATGTTTGTCATACTTAAAATTTGTTTTTTCTTCGTTACGTTAAAGGTTCAACTTCCATATCCGCTAAAGACGATGTGGCAGTGGGGGTCAAAACCAGTCCAGGAGAGTACAGGGGTAGGGAACCTATCTGACCCTGCACTGATACCGCCACAACGAGGACGTGATAACACGTCAAGAAGGACCGACAACATGCCAACTTTTACGCTGGGCGAGAGCGGGTTTCGATTTAATACCCTCTGACTGCACGTGCACTCTGTGCTCCACCACGGAATTCCCGCCCTGTTCCTTCATATTTCTGTCTTCCGTGAACTCTCTTACACATTCTCTCGCTGTCACTCTCTCTCTGTCTCTCACTTTCTCTTCCTCTAAATCTTTCTCCATCTCTCAATGCTGCAAATGTTTGCTCTCACTGGGTCGTAGTTGTGAAATGGGCATTGGTTGATATTTGGCCGCTTTTACGCAGCTTTTTTTTTTTTTTCTCTCTCTAGTTTTCGTGACATGTTTGTATTACCTCTACCAGTGGGTTACGTTTTCGTCCGCATTCGTCGCTTGGTCGCTTTGTTTGTTTGTCTGTCTGTCACCAAGATTATGCAAAAACTACTCAGTCGATTTTTACCCGATTTAATAGGAACACTTAACGTGGTCCTGGAACGAACCCAATGAAATTTGGTGCAGATATATGGAGCGGATCTGGCTTAAAAGGAAGACCCCAGGGTCCATTTTGCAAAATGATCATGAATTGTCTGCTGACCATGAACACCGTGAGGTTCCTGATTATGAGCAGGCAAGTAGTCGGAATCGCTCAGCTGGTAGACGGCCGACGTGTAACCCCAGTGATGCTAGAGTTACGGGTTCGAATCTCCGCCAGGCCGTTTCGGTTCAAAGGGATTTTTCCTATGCGTTAATATCAGTTCTGACTCCTTTCCCTAAAAGTCCTTCGAGTGAGAATTTAAACCGAAGTTTCATGTGTGACCGCATACGCACATCGTTTTGAACACACCCATCACAAACTTTCGTAAAAGAAAAGCCAGTTTGGCGGCTGATATAAATAACACGTTACACATAGCATGCGCCTTGCATGAAAACTGGAAAGAATGGAAGAAAACAAAACTGAGTGCCTGATATTAACCGAATGACACGGGACACGACTGCACGTAGAGGCAGCAGGCAGTTCTTCAGTCGGCTCTACCCAGGTAGACCGCCTGTTGCGTAAAGGAACGCATGGGTTATAAAGCACCAAGTGCTTAGTTTCTAACCAAGGACAGGCGCGATACTAGTACTCTCAATAACTTAGGAGCTTATACGTCTTCAAGGAATAAAACGTTTCAGTGTTATAAACATTGCCGTTCCGAATTTTTCATACATTATGACAAAGTCAAAACAAAAAAACAAACAAACAAACAAAAACCCTCTGTCAGTCTGTACCTAATGTTACTTCCCCTGGGGAAAAAACGATTTTGTGTTCACTCATGAACTCACTTCCATCACAGGTTGAAAATAACTACCGAAAAAAAAAAAATGAAGGCCTACCCACAGACCCTGGTTTCCTCTCCCATGGTACAGCAAACACCCCGTTCCCCCACCCCACCCCATCCATTTTTTTCCAACTTACCTTACAATGCTATTCCAGTAATAAAGGACAGGCAAACAGTCCCTTGAACCTCGGCGGATGTCTGCGCTCTCCCTCGTGTCCTTTCTACTTTCTGTCAATGCTCTCAGCTCCCACACGGCCCTTCGCTCCCGGCCAGGCGCTACAGAACAAAGGATGAAAGGGGTCTGGATAAGATTGTTGTTTACCTCAGCATTCCAGCACAAACCAATAACTAACATCGTTTTTTCGTCCACTTTCCGACAAACCAATTGTTATTTCCATCGTGTTGTATTGTGTATTGTTGTTCATCATAACATCAGATTCCATTGTGTTGAATTCGGGCTGCTCTCACTGAACAATCCACGCCGTCATAGTATAGAGCCACCCATACACTTTTTTTCCTCTCTTTTTCTCTAAACCTCCCCCCCCCCCCCCCCCCCCCCCCCCCTCCCCATCCCGGCTGCATACGGTTTTGTTGACTTATCCAAATGAAAATTTCCAACAGAGTTCTGGCAGGAACAACCCCCTTTTGCCGTGAGCTCTTTAGCGTACATGGTGCGCACGGGACTTCGAACTATCGCCTCATCGGAAAGACTAGTACCCAGTCCACAACTGAAGACCCTGTGGACAAAGAGAGAAGAACCCGCCCCCGTGCCAGACTCAGACCCTAGACCCCGAGAGTCCCTCCCTTTCCATGGGACTGCATCAGCCACCGAGCCACCTTCCCACCATTATCCGCGGGCCATCTGGCAGTTTCTCCTCCCTGGCGAGACGTCGTGCTTCACAACTCAAAACGCCGGTTGTGTTTCTTCCCCCGTCCGAAATGACCCGTCCTGGAGAGCAGTATCTATTCTGCCACGTGGGGCGGGTTGGTGATAACGTGGAGGAAAGGAGGGCAAAACCACTGGGGGGGCAGACCAGAGACCAAACACCGACTGGACAGACGAAGATATACGCATTTTGCCAGTGCCGAAAAAAAAAATCCTCCCATTCTCCCCCCGCTACAATCCAACCAAGGACTGAGATTTCAGGCATAGCCTATTCTTTCACTCTGTCCTTGTAATGCTAATTTGTGCGTGTAAGAAATAACAATGCAAAATGGGAAGGGGTAGGGTGACACACATGTTCATAACAATATATATACGCGCGCGCGCACACACACAGACACACACGCTCTTCCGCTCCCGAAAAAAAAATCAACAACGATCCTATACACTATTAACAAGCCAGTTAACTCAGTTGGAAAAAAAACTAACAGCTTCACTCATGACAGAACATGGGACTTATTTTCGATTGCATGTAGAAAAGATTATAAAAAAACCCAACAACTCTATTTGACCATTTACACATCCATTCTATTACCTGTTGTCATTGTCTTCTTTTAGTGAAATTATTGTTGTACGTAGACATTTTTTTGGTGCACTTTCTTTTCTTTAATATTTTTTTTAATGTTCTATGTGCACGTATGAAAGTTGGCGGTGACACACACACACACACACACACACACACACACACACACACACACACACACACCAAAGAAAAGGATTGGACATCTGGGGGTCACAGATGGCGGAAATCATAGAGCAGTGTTCCCAGAAGCTGATACCTTTTTTTTCACAGTTTAAACAGGTTTTCTTTTTTTTTTTTTTTTTTTCTTTCTCCTTTTTGTAACGGAAGGAACATAAACGACACAAAATGAATCCAATAAAAAAAATAATCAGCCAAGAAAATATCAAAATTAATAACTCTTGAACCTGTTCACAATGAAATGTGGAGTACCTATGAATTCAGACGGTAGGGCGGGGGGAGGGGGGGGGGGGGGGTCAGCTTCAGTATTCGGTGGAGAAACTGAAAAAAAAAACATTTCTGTCATGCCATGCTGACATATGCTTTCCAGAAATGCTTTGTCTTTCAACCAAAGGAACCTACCCAGCAATGAGGCAAACACACACACACACACACACACACACACACACACACACACACACACACACACACACACTCACACAAACACACACACACACACACACACACACACACACACACACACACACACACACACACACTCACACACCATTTTTTCTTTTAAAGTCTGAACATGTTTTGTTTCTTGTTACATAATGATTACGGATATCTTCCTCCAGGCTGTTCATGACTGTTTCAGTCCTAATTAATGTCCACTAGGGATATTCAACGCTCCTCTCTCTCTCTCTCTCTCTCTCTCACGTTTTCTTCTAAAGGTCACGTGTTACCGACAGTTTCGTCACGTGTATCCGTATTCGTAAATCCTTCGACTGTTTCGTATAGCGGAAGCACAAATGGTCTCACTTTGAAAAGAAAAAAAAAAAAAGAAAAAAAAGAAAAGCTTTTCGCAGTTGTGGCAAAAGTTTGAATTCGAAACAAAAATTATTTTGTAATCCATGAAAAGCGTAAAGAAAACGATTGTAAATCTGCATACCTAATAACTATTTAGCAACAACAATAACAACATCAAAACACATACCCGATAGCGGTTTAACATCAACAACAACATTACTTTCATGTCATCATTTCACTCAAGAAAAATACATAATCGCCCGTCTCTCATCTCTGAGCTTTATGTTCAGGTCATTTGAGAGAAACATCCTTTTGTTTCTTTTTTTTTTTTTTTCATTTTTTTTTCTTTTCGTAAACGAGCCAGAGGACTTTTCTTTTAATTATTTACTTGTTTATTCAAACCCGGCAGGGTTGTCGGAAATGAACGTGAACGAAGAAGAGTGAGGAGTGGGTGGGTGGGTGGGTATGGAAGGAGGAGGATGTGTGTTCGATAGAGTTGGGCATGAGGGGTGGAGAAACTCCGGAGCGGGGTCCATCCTGATTTATTTACAACAGCATGCGAATGTCGGCACTGAACTGTGGTGAATCAGCTTTTGATTACTCTTTCGCTTTCAATTTGTAAACGCGAAACTCCAGAACAGCTATATATCATTATAACTACCTGTAAAAACAAAACAAACAAACATTTCCCGTAGCTCTCCCTGCATTCAGACACAAGACGGATGCAATAACACAAACAAACAAACAAAAACGGTTCCTAGTTTTCCTGACTGCATGACAAGAGAAGAAAATATGTCTGCATGAATAAACTGGTGTGATATGGATTTACAGAAAAAAGAAGAAAAACAAACCAACCAAAAACAAACAAACAAACAAAAACCCACCTGTGCCGATAATATGTTGTGATTTTACTTGAAGGAATATTACTTCATAGACTATTGTGTTTTCGCGCGTTATACTTTAAAAGGAGTGAGCGCGTTACACCATACAATCGTACCGATCTCAAGCCATAACTCCATTCTTTCCTGTGAAATGCGCGCACCGCGACTTCCAGTTTGCACGCTCAATATCACACGTTAGCTGGTATTCGAACACCCCGACTTCTTCCTCACCCCAAAACAAACAAACAAAAACTCATTGAATAACTTACCCTTTCCTCCTCTACAGATCAGTCGAAAGCAAGTTATTACTCTTCTCGCAGTTTACCATGTTAAAAACGAAGAAAAATTAGGCAGGGGAAAGAAAAAAAAAATCAACCACGTATCAGATGACGCGACGAAGGGGGAGAACTTGCTGTAACCGAATTTCCTCCCAGCGGCGCTGTTAATCCCGTTTCACACTCTACGAGCTGATCGTGCTGCATGTAACGGTATACGGCGCAATGACTCGAGCCACCTTGCCAGGTTCGGCGAACCCTGTGTCTAGGACGTTCCTACGGCGGAAGGAGATCGCCAGAAAAGTAGGACAAGTTGGCCTTCATGTGGTCCCCATTCACTCGTTCTGTGTGTGTGTGTGTGTGTGTGTGTGTGTGGTGTGTGTGTGAGAGAGAGAGAGAGAGAGAGAGAGAGAGAGAGAGAGAGAGAGAGAGAGAGAGAGAGACAGACAGACAGACAAAGACAGAGAGAAAGAGAGACTGAGAGACAGACATGCAGAGACAGAGGGTGCATTTGAGTGTATGTGCGTGCGTGTGTGCGCGCGCGCGCGTGTGTGTGTGTGCGCGCATGTGCGCGGATAGGGAGATATTGGAGAGGGGCACGTACGTATGCATGTGTGTATTCATATTCCTGTACATCTTTATTTACATCCTGCATTCTTTCCTGGATTCTTTCGTCTATTCCAAAGTGATTGGGCGTTTATGACCACCCCTTTGCACATGTACGCTCGTGAGCGCACGTGGTGTGTGTGTGTGTGTGTGTGTGTGTGTGTGTGTGTGTGTGTGCGCGCGCGCTCAGCTGCATAAGTGAGTGCTCTTGCGCGTGCGTGTGTGCGAGTGTAGGACGTACGTGTGTGCGTGCACATCCCTCTTTTATGTAATGTCTGTTCACGCTAGTGGTTTAAACCACGCTCTTCCCTACCCGCTCGCCTTCCTTGCTTCTGAACCGTCATCGAGCGTTCTCTGTGTATGCTTGCGTGTATGCAGTTGTGTATGTATGTATGTTTATATGCATGTGGTTTTTGTACGTATGTATGTATATTATGCACGTATTTATGCATGTGCGTGTAAAATACGTACATACGTGTAAAATACGTACATACATACATACATAATAGATACATACATACAGGTACATATGTTCGCGTGTGTTATGTACGTGTTCGTGGCAAGCGGGCGCCAATCCGCTGGTCAACTTTTGCCGATTCCCTCCAGCCCCAACGGCATCCCAGCCGATTCCGGCCCCAGATAGAACGGTATGAGGGAACGGAAGTCGGGCCGACCAGAGGGGGGCTGTCAGTATCCCTTGTCTTTGTAACAACGTCTCCTTCCCCATATCCCCGCAACCCACCCCCCCCCCCCCCCCCCCCCCCCCCCGAACCCCTTCCTCTCTCTCTCCCCCCCCCCTTCCCACTCCTTTCTGACAATACCTGGCATAACACGCAATCTAGCAATAGCCAGGCACCGCTGTCACATCCCCTTGTCTTTACGTCAGCTCTCTCTCTCCCTCTGTCTGCCTGTCTGTCTCTCTGTCTGTCTGTGTCTCTGTCTGTCTGTGTGTCTGTCTGTCTGTCTGTCTCTCTCCCTCTCTCTTCTGATATGACGGAGTAGGGGTACGGCTCTGGGGAAACAGCAAACCATCTTTAGCTAGCGTGTAACAGCTAGTGGTATGTTACTTTTGTTCGGACAAATTTTTAATACCATTACGCCTGTTCTCCACCCCCCCCCCCCCACCCCCGGCTTTCTTCAGTTGTTACTGAACAGTTGTTAATAACATGCTTTTAGCAATGACAACAGTAATAAACCTCAACCAAAAAAAAAAAAAAAAAAGGAACACACACACACACACACACACACACACACACACACACACACACACACACACACACACACACGTGTATGCTGACGCGCGCGCGCAAACTGTTATTATCAAGTGAAAATATTATGTCCATGGAAACTGTTAGTGTGACATAAAAACTGTTATGATCGCGTTAAAATGGTTATCATCGCACGGAAACTATAATCATTTAATGAAAACAGTTACCATCACATGAAAACTGTTGTTATCAAATGAAATATTTCATCATCACGTTCAAGCTGTTAACACACCACACAAATTATTATCATTTTATGAAAATAGTTATTATCAGAATGAAAATGGTATGACCTGGTGAAAACTATTACCATCATGTGAAAACGGTTGTAGTCACAAAGCATCATTGTCTCATGAAATCAGTTCTTATCATAAGGGTTTGTTATTATCACATGGAAATTATGTAAATATAATTCTAATTAATCATAATTAAACATTTGTTCATCATGTGAGAAATATTACTGTCTCGCTAAAATTGCCAACATCAAAACAAGGACTGTTACCACGAGAAAGTAGTCATCACGCGTAAAGTTATCATCACGTGAAATATGTAACTATAACGTATAACGTTTATCATCAAGTGAGACGTTATTCTCATACGCGGCACTCGATGTCTTCTTCGACGGCATGGAATATTGTGTTGGCGGCCAGCAAGTTGATTATCTGTCTGGCATCGCCAGTGCCACAGCCATTAATCGGGAGTTGTTGTGCTGTTAATCGGGTTCTTCATACCTTCGCTTGCCAGCATCCCTGTATCTGGTTTGGTTTCTACGGTACGGTGTTTGGCGACAGACCACTGATGTCGGTTATGATGTGTGTGTGTGTGTGTGTGTGTGTGTGTGTGTGTGTGTGTGTGTGTGTGTGTGAGAGAGAGAGAGAGAGAGAGAGATAGAGATAGAGACAGACAGACAGAGAGAGAGAGAGAGAGAGAGAGAGAGAGAGAGAGAGAGAGAGAGAGACTGCTTGTGCGCTTGTGCATGCACATGTATGTATGTATGTATGTATGTGTGTGTGTGTGTGTGTGTGTGTGTGTGTGTGTGTGTGTGTGTGTGTGTGTGTCCATGTGTCTATGAGTGAGTGTGTGTCTGCGACTGCGAGTGTGTGTGCGTGTGTGCGTGCGTGGATGCCTCTGTGTGTGTGTGTGTGTGTGTGTGTGTGTGTGTGTGTGTGTGTGTGTGTTGTGTGTGTGTGTGTGTGTGTGTGTGTGTGTGTGTGTGTGATTGTGTGTGTGCGTGCGTGTGTGTGCGTGCTTGCATGCGCGCGCGCGTGTGTGTTTTCAGTTCAGGTCAGTGGTTTTATCTAAAGTCTCTTCATTATTAATAAACAAATATAAACAACTATTCACTCCTGATCAATAATTTTCACATGCATACCTACAACTTATAAAACAGACCTCACAACTCAAGTTTTGGATCCTTGTAAAAATCTAGGAACTCCAGATTGGCCAATACTAACTACAATATTAGTCATGCGAGGATCATACAATATACAACTTTCAGTCTGATATTTTTCAAGATTAATAATCTTCTTAAATAGTTCTGTTAATACAAACTATGTAAGAAAGATGACGTACCGAAATAGATCTCTCACAGATACACTCAATATTAGGAGCCATCTTGGTGTTTCACGTGTCTAACTTTAATTTTGTAATGATGGTATGCTGTTGGGCTGTTCAGATCCATTCATACCCGATGTAGCTTCTTCTTCTTCTTCTTCTTCTTCCGAATAGAGCCGGGCCGTTAGGCGTAGAGGCTCTGCGATGTGTCGTTGTCGCTTTGCTTGTCTCAGGCTTAGTTGGCTTGATGAACTGATTTAAAACTATATACATGGGTTGATGGGAGGGTTCAGGGAGAGACTGGGAGTGGCTGCAGGTAGTGGGGACGGCAGCTCAGGCGGCTCCTGAACGCCTCCAGTGTAGGTGCTGATGTGGTGGTGGTTGGTAACTGGTTCCACTCCCTGATGGTGCGGGGAAAAAAGGAGTGGTATAGAACTGGATTGGTTACCCGCTTCTGGTGGATCTTCTGTGTGCCTCTAGTCCGTGGGTAAAATAAATGTATAGAGAAAAGACAAAATTCTTCCGGGAAGGGGGGGGGGGGGGGGGGGGGGGGGGGGGGGGGGGGGGGGGGGGGGGGGGGGGGGGTGGGGGGGCAGGGGTAAATGTATAGAGAAAAAAGACAAAATTGTTCCGGGAACGGGGCAGGAGGGTAAAATGTATAGAGAAAAAGACAAAATTGTTCCGGGAACAAAGTTTTAACGCAACAGTGATCAACTATAAACATGTACAAAAATGTTTGAGAAAAACCAAGCCTTTCTTTACTGGATGAGTTTTTATGGCAGGTCTCACTGTATTCTAACACACATAACAAACTTGACACACATGCATATAACAATCCTTGGGATGTATCATAACAAGCAGACAGGTTAATGATTATGTAAGCTTGTATGTAGATAAATATATGGAAGGAGTGAGATGCGGGGTGAGAAAAAAAATGTGTGTGTGTGTGTGTGTGTGTGTGCGTGTGTGTGTATGCGTGCGTGCGCGCAAGAGCGTGCCTCCGTGTGTGTGTGTGTGTGTGTGTGTGTGGTGTGAGTGTGTGTGTGTGTGTGTGTGTGTTACGCATAATGTTGAAAGTAACCTAATCTATACATTACAAAACATTTTGTATGAATGGTAAGAACTTATTTACTTCCATAAATGTGTACATTCGTGGAGAGAGAGAGAGAGAGAGAGAGAGAGAGAGAGAGAGAGAGAGAGAGAGAGACAGACAGACAGACAGACAGACAGACAGACAGACAGACAGACAGACAGACAGAACGGACAGACAGACAGACAGACAGATAGGGAGACACATACACACACACACACACACACACACACACACAGAGAGAGAGAAGAGAGAGAGAGAGAGAGAAGAGAGAGAGAGAGAGAGAGAGAGAGAGAGAGAGAAGAGAGCAAACCGCGTAACTCATTAATACGAAATTGTTTTATACGAATGTACACCGAACTGTCTTACAGTTCTTTTTAGTTTATTTTCTTTTTCATTTGACGAGAGAGAGAGAGAGAGAGAGAGAGAGAGAGAGAGAGAGAGAGAGAGAGAGAGAGAAGAGAGAGTGAGAGAGAGAGAGAGAGAGAGAGAGAGAGAGAGAGAGAGAGAGAGAGAGAGAGAAGAAGAAGAAGAAGAAGAAGAAGAAGAAGAAGAAGAAGAAGAAGAACAACAACAACAACAACAACAACAGCAACAACATCACCAAGAAAGAGATTGAGAGAGAGAGAGAGGCAGAGACAGACATAGAGAGAGACAGACACAGACAGACAGAGACACCGTGAGAGAGACAGAAACATAGATATGTGAAGACAGAAACAGAGGGGAAAAGAGGCACTAGAAGTAACTCAGACAGACAGATATACAGACAGTGTGATGTCTGCTACATTGTCGTCGCCAGTATCATCCATCTCTCGTTCGTTCATTGCTGTCCTCTCCTTTCCATCATTCGCTTTCCCCGCTTGTTTCCCCCACCCTCTCTCCAATTCTTCTTTCTTGGATTCTGTTGTTCACTCTGTTTACTCTCGCTCGTGCATCTTCTTCTGCCTCTCTCGTCTCGTTTCCGTCTTCTTGGCGACCGGTTCGGAAAATCGGGAATTCACGAAAAATAAACGGAGACTACCACCGCCAGTACCCGGGGAACCGGGAGAGTCGGCAAGCTAGCGATCAGAGGAGCCTCTCAATCACCGCCGCGGCATCATAGACATACATGCATGTGCTTGATTAATTACTGCGCCGGCACCACCTGCCCGCACTGCCTGGCCCTCCTCGCTGTACTCGGCATTTGCTTTTCCGGAAATGACTCACAGCCTTCATCACGGCACAGAGAGAGAGAAGAGAGAGAGAGGAAGAGAGAGAGAGAGAGAGAGATTTAATGATACTCATTTTGAACTGCACTATCAACTGCAGGGGCGTGGCATCAACATCGGCAACCAACACACAAGCTTACTCAAGCTGCTCGCATATGCGCACTGAAACACACACACACACACACACACACACACACACACACACACACACACACACACATACACACACACACACACACACCACACACACACACCACACACATCACCTTCGCGCCTTGCCTCTCTCCTGTGCATATGCAAACTCGCTCGCGCCGACTAAGCCTCATGCGCCAGCTGAGCATGCATCTACATCACCAAACATGCGGACGGCGCGAATGTACACACATACATACAGTTTCCCCCAACACACACACACACACACACACACACACACGAGAGACAGAGAGAGAAAAGAGAGAGGAGAGAGAGAGAGATGAGAGGGGAGAGAGAGATGAGAGAGAGAGAGAGAGAGAGAGAGAAAGACATGGACAGACAGAGACAAAAAGATAAGACAGACATGCAGACAGAGACAGAGACAGCGTGATGAACGGGTGGATAAAAACCACTGAGATCGGGTAAAAAAAACAGAAGGGAGAGAGGTAGTCCGTGTGGGTCGATCCAAGTAACGTCATTCAGTCTATGTCGTTGAACTGAAGTCCTAAAAATGGGCTGTCGAAACCAGTATTCATGTAACCGTACTGGTCGACAGCCCAGCTGTAAATACATAGGTCAACATGACCACGTTCATGTTTACACAGTAACGCAGCATGTTCAGTTCCAGTTATACCGGTTTGGGCCGATCGGTTCCAACTTTTCCAGTAAGCGGAAAATGTTTCAAATCAATATTGCGGCAATATATATTAAAACACATGGCATTTTAAAGAGAAAATGACTACAAAACTTGCGTTCAGCTGTCCCCCCCCCCCCCCCCCCCCCCCCCCCCCCCCCCCCCCCCCCCCCCCCCCCCCCCCGTTTCATAACATGCTCCTCTTCAAACATGTTTTTGTCCCCGTTTGTTTTCTTTGGAGGATCAACGTGACTTGCACATCTTTAAAAGTTCTACAAATGCCAAAGAAACACACGTTTACATATTGCAGCTGTTTAATGTCTTAAGAGAAGAGCTCTTTCCAAGAGAAATTCTGTGTATTACGGGTTTGAACGAGGGCCACCAGACCCGGGGACTTTCAAGGCGGATAACAATCAATGTCGTCCTCATCTTACCGTAAAAAGAAACATAAAAAGGAAAGGAAAAGAAAACGATCAGTTGACCACAAATTACTATCTCCACACCGACTGACAGCCCGGTGGATGAGTATCACACCTCTCTTGGCTGTAAAACCGAATGCACAACTGATTTCATGCCCGTAACTCAACTGAGTCTGACAATCGAGCCTTGTCGTCTGCTACCCGGCACACACGATCTACAAAAATGACGTCCCTTTCAAGAAACTGCATACTCGAAAAACCTACGTAACTCGAGGTGGATCAATCGCTTAAATGCAATTTAGCTAGCTGCTCAGATTTGCACGCCGCGCTCCTAGTACAATTTCGCCAAAAGAGCGAAAGGTGTTCCAGTTGTTATCTTCGAACAATTTTTCTTTTCTTAAAGAGAGTCGTCGGCGCCAACCGTTTGCATAACCGAACCAGACGACACCAGTCGTCAACCACCCTGCGACACGGACAGCGACAAGACTTTCGACGCAAGCGATCGACCACTGGGGCGACAGCGGCGACAAATCTCTCAGCCTCGCTCGGGGGGGAGTAGAGTGAATTTAAGTCATGAATCGTTTTCACTCCACAAGCACGATTTCAGCGAAAATTCTGTAAGCTTACCTGTGATCCTCGCCGTGTTGCTAACGGTCTGCTCAAAGGTTGCCCCAGTGGAAGGCCGTGGCGTGCGTGAGTGAATGAATGAACGCTCAAGGCTGGGCTTCTGTGTCAATAACCCAATACCCTCTCGCGGGGTAAGGGAAGCAAGCGAGGAGACTCTTCACCCAGGGTGCCTTGCGAGATTATAGTTCTTCGCCGTATTTTTTTTTTTTGCTGCCCCTATTTACAGTCTGCTCTGCTTATGTCTAATAGTTCATATTACTTAATTTCACAGCTCCCCCCCCCCTCCCCTTCACCCCCACTTCTCTGAGATCATCCGCATAACTTTAAATTCAGTCAGGAAATAATATTGCCGGTTAATATTTGTCGCACAAACTGTCGGGAAAAAAAAAAAAAGATTGATAATTATTCTTAAGTCTTGACCCCTCCCCCCCCACCCCCCCCCCCCCCCACACACACTACAAATATCTTAATACCTTTTGAAAGAACTTGAAGATCTCAAAACGAAACAATTAATCTACACAATTGGAAACTGATGTTGGTAGAGTGAAGAGGATTTATTAAGCGGAAGATATGTGCCTGAGATATCTCACGTATCTCTGTACGCTTTTAATAGCGACGTATTTTTCAGCTAATCAGAGTAGGAGACAGATATACCTGTGTGAGGCTAATGCTCATTTGTTAATGTGAAAATAACTAACTAAAATGACGTTTCCATAACTAAAGAAGTGGTTATATAGCGCGTTTTTTTTCCTTTTCGTCCCCCCCCCCCCCCCCCCCCCCCCCCCCCCCCCCCCCCCCCCCCCCCCCCCCTCTTTTAAGTGGTTGGAATTGATAGGCCCACTTTCCTGCCCTTTCCCACGTCCACCCACCCCCCTTTTTATCTATTGTACTACTCTAGCTCATTTTGTTTTGTTGAATATATACTTGTCTTCGGCTTTGCAACAGGCAATGTTCACCGCTTTGACAAAAAGGCTGTAGGCCTATGTTGGGCATCGTAAATGAAAACAAAAATCTTAAAAAAAATTGTTTGAATGCTTTTGAGGCGCCTGACGCGTCTCTCTTCATCCTTCTCTGATATTTATTCGGCTAGAACACGAAGGCTGGTCATTTTGTGATCATTTTGGCGTACCTGACCATTTTCAAAATATTACCGTTAAGATAGCTACATTGCGTTTTCGGGGATGATGTCTCTACACATCAGTGTGCATGTTGTTTTTTCTTTCCCCTTCCCACTGTGTGTGTGTGTGTGTGTGTGTGTGTGTGTGTGCGCGCGCGCGCGCGTGCGTGCGTGCGTGCGTGTGTGTGTGTGTGTGTGAGTGCACACACACACACACACACACACACACACCACACACCACACACACACACACCACACACACACAACCCAAATACAATACAGTTTGGTGAATTTTCGTCAAAGATAATGCCTAAAATGCATAAAGAATGTACAAAGCTTTACCCTCCCCCTCCCCCCCGCCCCTTCCACCCTCCAGATGGCTGTCAGCAGGAGAATGTCAATTTTAAAAAAAAGAAGAAAAAAGAAAAGAAAAAGAAAGAAAGAAAAAATAATAAGGAGAAAAAAGTGAAGATGTGCAGAAAATTCTTAGACAGTGAACAGAGGCAGAGAACTCAGAACTCGGAAAATTTTATTCTCAATAGGTCATGGCCCTTTACGAAGGGGTGTGTGAACAATATATAAGGGATCGTAATAAAAAGAAAAGAAAAGAAAACAACAACAACAAAACAAAGGGAGTAAGAATACAAACAGTGAAAATCCTCAACAGGTGCATAATCAAACAAAACAGAAAAACAA
>CM031615.1:45403363-45423878 GCA_018398815.1 Conus ventricosus | reverse complement strand
TGGGAAGATTGATTGTTCCGAGAGGAGAGTACATGTGTGCAGATTTATTTGTCTTCAGTGTGGAGAGAGATACAGAGGTAAAATTGTTTACAGTGGATGATGTGATTTAGTAAATTGTTTTCCCTGGAAGGAGAGGGGGAGAAGAAAACATTCGGTAGTGCGCCTTTTGGTTGTTTGGAAAGATTGCGTGTGCGTATGGAGTAAATGCTGTCATGAATGCGGGTATGCAAGAGTGACAGTGTGACAAATGCAATGAACGAAACAATCTATTTCACAGTAGTGCAACAAGCAAAGCAATCTATTTGATAGTACTGCAACAAATAAATTTTATTTCATAGTAATGCAACAACAAAACAATCTATTTCATAGTAATGCAACAAACAAAACAATCTATTTCATAGTAATGCAACAAGCAAAACAATCTCTTTCATAGTAATGCAACAACAAAACAATCTATTTCATAGTAATGCAACAAACAAACAATCTATTTCATAGTAACGCAACAAACAAAACAATCTGTTTCATAGTAATGCAACAAACAAACAAATCTATTTCATAGTAACGCAAAAACAAAACAACTTATTTCATAGTAACGCAACAAACAAACAATCTATTTCATAGTAACGCAACAAACAAAAACAATCTAATGATGTGAGGAGTAAAGAAGAAAGTGATGAGGGGAGAGAGGGAGAAAAAAGGGGAGGGATGGGTCGGGGGGGGGGGGGGGGGGGGGGGGGGAGTGGCGGGGGAATGGCCGAAAAATGCATGGTAAAAGAAATTAGAATGGAAACATGTTACGTAGTGTTTAAAAGGAGAAGAATGAAGAATATCAAGACAGACAAGGGTCAAAGGGAACTGCACACACACACACACACACACAACACATACACACACACACACACACACACACACACTCACACAACACACACACACACACACACACACACACACACACACACACACACACAAACACACACTAACACACACACACACACACACACACACACACACACACACACTCACACCACACACACACACACACACACACACCACATACACACGCGCGCGCGCGCACGCAAAAAACGTGTACGTGGTTGTGTGTGTGTATCTATGTGTGTCTGTGCCTGTGTCTGTCTGTGTATGGAACAAATTCGTGCACACACACACACACACACACACACACCACACACACACCACACACACCACACAGCAAAGTCAAAGTCAAAGTCAAAGTCAAAAAAAATTTAATTGTCAGGCCTCTGGCCCATAACAATGAGAGTGTGAGCGAGCCAGATACACGTTAGATTAATTACAGACTATTAAGACATTGGTTTCTTAAACTCAGCGCCTTATACACAAACAGAGAAATATTCATAATCACATTTTCATTTTCATTGGCAAGAAATCAAGAAAGTTTGAATAATGATGGGTATCTACAGTACTTATCAGGTATTAATTCATCCCTCAAATCGTTATATTTCGGGCATATGAAGAGAAAATGAACTTCAGTTTCAAGAGCATTTAAACAAAATGGACAATTGTTGTTACGGTTGTTTAGAGATGATTTATATTGCAAGAAGCTGTGTTTTAAGGGAGGACATACCAATTCGAAATCTTGCAAGACATTTTCGCAAATACACGTTTTTAAGCTTAAACAAATATACTTTTGGAGAAAATGTAGAACCAAAGTTGAGTATACATCAAAGAAATTATGGGTCTCCAGTGCAGCATGCCAATCTTGTTTAAATGAGTCAATAAGTCTAAGTTTAAATTCTGAGAGAAATAACTTTACGCTCCCCACACCTTGTGCTTCCCAAACTATTCCATAGCCAAATTTATATAAAACATCTCTAACACGACAAGCCATGTGACATAATTCTGTTTTTGAAATGATAATAACATTTGTAAGTTTTTTTTTTTGGAAATCTAGACTCTTCCATAGCAACAAGTCGTAGCCAATAACGTATGCATCGAAAATTTAAGGGGTTTCATAAAGGGATGCCTACCAGTTTCTCCTATATCAGTTGCCTTGGGGGACTTTGGGCTAACCCCTAAACCGTTTTGGGACATAGATGAATTCTTTCGTTGGGCTCTTGGTCAATTAATAGTCCCCAAATTTCTGATCCATATGTAAAAATTTTGGCTGTATTTGGCAATCGAACATCTTGAAAAAAACCTGTGGTGAATGTTCCCTAAAAGTCCAGAGAACTTTGATATAGCTAAGTTTCCTTTTCTAGCGCGGTTTGCAAGGTCATTAAAGTGTGTGAGAAAAGGTAAGCCTTGTTGAAAGATATATACCAGGTATTTATACTGTGACGGGTCTCCGACGCTCCCCCTCGTTATTAAATATGATTTTCATATTTAGGGGTGCAGGGGGTTATAGACAGAAGTATTTTCCCTTTCACAACCAAAATGCGTTCTCGATAGGCAACGCACTCTGTCACTCACATCGGCCCGGGACAAAGGTGCGGGGGAAACCAACAATATTTCATAGAAAATAATCAACTTTTATTTAACTTGACTCCGAGCCCCCACCCGTCACTACACAAAACAACTATCTGTATCATACAACAATGTAAACCGCATACAGAAATTTAATAAATCGATCCCCTGTTCTTTAGTTATTCTTACTTAGCCAGGAAGACAATATTCCACTATTTTAGTTTGCACACTTATAACCTTAAGAGCAATAAAGCGTCCATTAACTTGCCGCATTCCTTGGTTTGACCAGTTTCTCTCATCCACTGTGCGACCACGAGCTGAAGCTGCCACACTGTTGTTCCTCCCGTTGGCCAAACCCCATTTGGGGGGACCGGAAAACGTAGTTGAGTCGACCCTCAAAACGATCTCCCCGGACTCCCCCGTACTTGCCCTCCCCCAGGGAAAGGGCCCCTGTCGGCCTTACAGGTCTTTCTGGCTAACCCCCCACGTTGTCTGGAGCCCCCTGTCGCCCAAAGGCTGACAAGTCTTGCTGTGACCGTCCCCCAGGGAGAAAATTTTCTTCTATCGTCGGCTCGAGGCTACAGAACCCCACTGTTTACGCCACCCAGGAGACAACGAGGCGCAGTAACCTTGCTTTCTGCGTATTTTCTTGACCCCTCAGCAAGCGGCGAGTTCATTTTCCCTTAAAGTGAACACATTTCCCGGGTTTTAAAAGCCCTTTATTCATTCTCAAACAAGAGAAAACCCCCGTTATTTTATTCACCAGGAATTATCCCCACAAATAAACCACCAACAGTGCTGCGCTAACCAAGACTTGGGTACCAAGTGGTAATGATAACCCCCCTTTAAAAAAAACTCATGTTGTTTCCCCCGAAGCTACCCTTTTAACGCCTGGATCTTCCCCAGGACTGTGCTTCGAGTGTTACACCTCTTAGCAACAAGGTGCAAACCCCAAATGGCCGAACCTTCCATTATTCCCCGAAAAAGGACCCCGAATGGCGCTGAACCTGCCTGCCTGACGGTCCCTACCCGGCGGTCACCTGACCGATCGCCTTCCTTCAGGCCCTGGGGCCCAGTAAATACCCGGCTCAAATGGACACTCTTCTCTACCCAGGCCCGGGCGGCCCGCATGTTCTTGTTCTACCCCTGGGGACGCAAAAACATTTCCCCAGAAATCTCCCCCTTCATTAGGGCTGGGGGTATTCCCCTCGGGTGATGCTGAATTCCCCACTTTTGAAAACCCCAAGGATTTGCTCTAACAACACAAAACTACCAAAATTTCCCAAATCTCGAGAACTTTCGGCCTGCCCCCCCGTACTAAAAATGTTTTCCAATCAACTTTTTCTCCAAACGATTTTCCAATTGGATAAAAAAAACCATTGAGGGGTCATTTACATCTACCTTATTTTTAAGACTCATTTTCACAAATCCTAAATGAAATGTACCAATTAAAAAAAATAAATCATCAATTCCTTTGATCACTCAGTCTAAACTGGCTCCATATAATCAAGAACTCTCTTTTTAACTTACTTCCATGTCCATACATGTTAATAATCTTTCCATTCATTTTCAAAATACGCACAAACCAGATTGACCAATCCAAATCCAAATCCTATTCTGCAATCAAGATTCAATTAGGGTGTGGCCCAGCTATTTAAAACTCAAAATAAAAATTAGGCGTGTAGCCACAACCCACAAAGACAACATTCAAATTGGGGCGTGTGCCCCAACCTAATACATAAAAATCAAATTCAGGGGTTGGCCAAAAAACTTCAAGGGTCTCACCAAAATTTTCACATCAAGCATTTTCCGTTTTAAAAACATAAGGACATTTTCACATTTATGATCAGTGAACAAGACAACTTAACAATAGTACCCCCAAGAAAAATAAAAACATAAACGGAGCTTACTCAACCCCCCCCAATAATGGGCAACGAAAAAGACTTTGACAAAACTCAATGAAAAAAAGAAAAATAATATAGAACATAGACTCACCCCCCCTATATGGGAAAAAAAAAACCCAAAAAAAAAAAAAAAAACCATCATTGGAAATCACCATTTCAGCCCCAAAATCATATCTTTACCCAGGGTTTTTCTGCACCCCAGCTGGGTTGGCTGTTCTCTCTCAACCACCCCCCCCACTTCTCTCATGAACCCTGTTTGCTCGTTTGGCCCCCCGGGATTGCGAACTCTCATAGAAACCCGGGTGCGTGACCCCGCATGAGACACTTGGTCATTTTTGGTTTTTGGGCCAATCGAAAAGGGGTTCGTGATGGGTTCGGGGGAAAAAGTCCCCCCTAAAAGTACTTCTAAAAACCGGGGACCCCCAAACCTATGGGGAGGCCCCCTTTTTGGACACACGTATTTACTTTCCCGCTGTTCTTTTCCCCGATCCGTATTACGGGATGAACCTCCATCATGGTTGGGGTATACGGCCCCCAAGGGGCCAATCACTAATCTGTCCCCATAAAGTCCTTGTTTAAGTGGGGCCCCTAAGTACGAGGGGAAGTTAGAGGGTCCTTCGGGGACTAAATTCCCCCCTCACATTTCTGCCCACCCCACCTTGTTGGGTGCACTTTTTTCAGCGGGGCCCGTGAGAGGCTCTATGGTGCTGAAATGGGGCACAAAAAGGCGGAAAATAACCGCAGTCCAGAAAAGCCCCCCCCCCCCCTTCTTTTTGTTGGTCCTCCGTTTCCTTAAGCTGACTCATTGGCATCCTCTAGGGGACAGCTGGCCACAGCTAACGATGCCCAAGGTTTTTCAATGTCAAACCCCTACATGCCCTTGGAGGGGCGAGCGGTCAGTCCGTTTCGTAGTCTTCCAGGAAGCTCCCAGACCCCTATGCCTTCCATTTTTTGTGCGATGAGGAGATCATCCATGAAATTGTCCACGGTTCCCCCCTCAGTGGCTCAATAATCTTTCACGCCGTTAAAAACACTGGGAGCATTCTTCACCCCAAAGGGCAGACCGCCAGGGTATGCCCCGCCCGGGGTGATGAACGCCAGTTTGGGGCCGGTCGCTGGTTCACAGGGATCTGCCAATCCCGGTGAGGCCCCCTTAAAAAAAAACTTGGATGGCGTTTTTGGGGCGAAGGGGCCCCCGGGTTGGGCTAGCTTCTGTTGGAAAGCAGTGAGAAATTTTCAGCCTGCGAAGTTTTCGAAAAACGGTTTGACCCATCTTTTCTGTACCGAACGACCGGTAAAGCGTATGGTGACTGCGTGGTCATCCCCCTAATGCCCCATTTCTTAACCTTTTCCCCCTAAGGTTTCCTGCGGGCTGGGAGAGGATGGGGTTTAGATCGCAGGGTTTTTCTAAAGCAGTGGGACTGGAATTGCGAGATGAGTGAGTCCCGGTCGTTCGGTCAATGTGTCCGGGAAGGGGGCAAGCTCGCAAAACTTCTTGCTGCTGCCCCCCCTTGGAGCAGGGATCTAACAGAGCCCCACCTTTTCTGCTCCGTCAAGGGGGGACTGGGAATTGTCCCGGCTGTTCACAGTCCTGCTCGCTTTCTCCCCCCAAGGGGGGCTCCACGAATAGCAGCTTCCGCAGCTCAATCCTTTTAAGCATGTTCAAGTAAGTTTTAACGCAGTTGGGAACGAAACAAATTGGAAATTTCATCCCCCCTTTTGTTCCCCTACCATAAATGGCCCTTCCCAGGAAAACGCAATTTTTTCTGCTCTGGCGCAAGAGCAGACTTCATCCCCTGGCTATTGTTCTTTCCCTGCACGGCGATCAAAAAATTTGCTTGCTTCTTTGCGCCTGTGCGATTTTGTTGGCTAGTTTGCTAGCTGTCCCCATTTTTTCCCCTCATTTCTTTTACTATGGTAGTGGTCTGGTTTTGGTCTTCCCCCTTTTTAACCCTCAGATCCCCTGGTATTGCCAGGGCCCCCCGTCGGCCCCGCCCTACAATAGTGAATGGAGAAAACCAAAGGGGCCTGGGGGACCCCCTGTATCAAACAAAATGGTGGATAAAACGGTCCAGTCTCTGGGGGGGTTTTTTACAAACTTCCAGCTTGTCTTTAGAGTGGCGTGGAACCTTCTCCCAAGCCATTGGTTTTGGGTGGTGGGGTGGTCGTAGTGGTCGCCGAAGGGTCGGTTTTGATTTGGGGCCATACTCCAAAAAAACGGGGCCTTTGGCCCTCAGATTTTTTTGGCACGCCCACCCTGCCCGACCGCCCGGGGATTTCTGTACTTCTTGTCTGGACTTTTTTCCCCGGCACCGCATCGCTTTGTGTTGCATAACAACGCTTTGATGATGTAGCGATTTCTTGATTGGAGCTGGCAAAATTGGCCTACAAATCGCCCCCCCCCGGGGGAATGGCGGGTCAATGAGGGGCATGGGTTTCCCAAGCGAGGTTCGTTTTTTGGGCCCCAACGTTGGCCCTTCCATCCCCTTTACATACCTTTTGACCTCCCCATTGCCCCGGGCCAAGGGAATTTTTTGACGGACCCTATTGGGGTCTTGTGCCCTGAGGGGCTTTTAGCTATGTCCTTTGGGGAGCACTCCCTCCGTTTCTCTTTTGGATACTACGGGAGTAACTTCCCACCCTTTAAAATTTCCGCACAATTTGCCTTTTCCCGTGAAGGCGTCTTCCCGTTTGGCCTCTCCAGGTTTTCCTCTTAAATCTCTTTTGATGGCATCGGGTATTCAGCTGCTGCTTTGCGGATCTCCTCGGTGAAGGGGGGGGATAACCACAGCTCTAGCGGTTCCCGTTTTTGGGGGTTTCCCCTTGTTTCCCGCATTTACCTCCCTACGGTAAACCGAGGGCGGGGCTTTGGCAGAAGTCCCTACCCCCCAGAAAAGTTGGGTGGGGGAAGGTCCCCTTTGAACTTGCGTAATGGTGCCCCTTTACAAAATCGGATCCACCCAAAATTTGGGCCAAGGGAGGGAGATTTTTCCCTCTGCGTATCGCACACAGAGGGTCCCCCCTTGGGTAGTTTTTTATCGTTTACCAGAGGGGGTTACCATTGCGTAGTGTTCCCCCGGTGCCCATAAAAAGTACTCCCGTATTCCCCATGCCCGGGGGTTTGGGTGGGCGTTTTATCTTCCTGCTGAATTTTTTTTCACAGAACAACTGAGTGTATTCCCCTACAGTCCTTGCGATGTGACCCTCTGCCCGCATTTAAAAAACAAAAGCACCTTTTGGCATGTCGGGTTTCCCCATGGTTCCCCGGGGCCTAGGGCCTGCTCCGATCGCAGTTTCCCTCTTTTTTGTGGGAGTGGGTTTTTTACTCCCCCCCGTGGGTTTTGGGGGTTTGGGGACGATGGTTTGATCCTTACCCATTACGTGATCGGGGCAGTTTTCATACCTTCTGCAATTTTCCTAACCCCTCTAAAACTTCCTAATTCTCTCTCCCCCCAAAGAATCTGGGATCCTTCCGACAAGTGAGAGAATTTGCCCCTTAAACGTTCTCCCCCCTCAAAGACCCCAAATTTTGGGGGTCGATGTTCCCCCTTATCCATTTGTCAAAGGGACCCCTAAGCCTAAAAAGGGAACTTACGTGCTTCCACTGATTTAAAAGGGTTTCTCTGAACATTTCCATTTATCGGGGGGGTTTACTTAACCTCAAGCAACCAAATCAAGCAAGTTCAATAAAAGGCCCCAGTCATAAAAAAAAAGATCAAAACAATCAAAAATGATAACGCTTTCCCGGTAAAAAAAAAAATCTAGGTTTCCCAATACGACCCTTTTCAAATCTCTTGATTTAACAAAACCCCGAAAAAATCCTTTTGATCTTTTTTTTTCATTTCCCCGGGTGAGCCCCCCTTTGGCGGGCTCCCCCTCCCCCCCGTTATTAAAAAAATGTTTTCATATTCGGGGGCAGGGGGGTTTTAGAGAAGTTTTACACTTTCACAACCAAAATGGTTCTGCAAAAGGCCCCAAACCCCTCTGTCACTCACATCGAGCCCCCACAAAAGGGAGGAACCAACAATATTTATAAAAAAATCAAATTTATTTAACTTGACTCCGAGCCCCCCCCGTCACAACAACACAATACTGATCATACAAACAATGAAACGCATACAACAATTTAATAAAACGCATCCCCTGTTCTTTATTATTCTTACTTAGCCAGGAAAACAAATTTTACTATTCATTTTCAACATAACCTTAAGAGCAAATAAAGCGTCCCTAACTTGCCCCATTCCTTGGGGCCAGTTTCTCTCATCCCACGTGGACCCAGCAAGTTTCCCCCCGTGTGTCCCCCCGTTTTGGGCCAAAACCCTTGGGGGGAACTGAAGAGCTTGATCCCCTCCAGGTCTCCCCGGGTCCACCGTACTTTCCCCTCTCCACGGGAAAGGGGTCCTGTCGGCCTCCCCACAGGTCTTCTCGGCTGCAAACACCCCAAAGTTGTTGGCAGTCCGTCAGGCTCCAACAGGGTGACACCCGCTGTCGACCCCTCCCCCCGGGGGACAATCTTCTATGTCGGGCTCCGAGGGTCAGCCCTCCATGTCTTTTTCGCCCCCCCGGAGACAAAGAGGGGCAGTAACCTGCTTACGCTGTTTTTCTGGCCCCACAAGCGGGCGAGTTAAAATTTCCCCTTTGTGGTCAAACTTCCTGGGTTTTTAAAAAGCTAATATTTCCAAACAAGGGAAACCCGGTTTTTAAAGGCCCCCTGGAACGGGGCACACACCATCACACGATTTGTCCAAAAAACCCCAATTTTTTTTTTCCCCCCATTTTTTTTAAAAAATAGTACCACTCAAACACAACACAGCTGAACGAAAACCCGACTTGGGAAATGGTTAAAGCTAACCCCCATTCAAAAATTTGTTCGTTCCCCCAAAACCCCCTTTACACAGCCTGGATCCCCTAAGCCGACGTGTTTGAGTAGTTCACTTAAGACAACGGGGCAAACCATAAAAGGCCGAGCCTTCCTTATTCCCCCGAACCAGGACGATGAATGGTCGCTGTTTCTCTGCCCCGCAGGGTGCGTCCCACCCCCTACGGTCCCTGCCGACGCTTCCCCCCGGCCCCCCCGGAGCCCGGAATTGCCAGTCTCAAAAAAAAGGGGATCTTCTCTACCCAAAGGGCGGAGGGCGCATGTTTTGTTTTTTAAACCCGGACATGGAAAACCCTTCCAGTAACTCTCCCCTTCATATACGACCGGGGGTATTTTCCCCCTTTGGGTGCCCGAAATTTGCACTTGAAAAACCCAAGGGTTTTCCAAAGCCTTTCCCCTTTTTTGCCCCAAAAGCTCGAGAAACTTTCGGCCGACTCATGAAAATCATTTGACAATACTAGTTCTTCCCCATCAAAAACCTTTTCGATAAAGCAAGTATCCCCTTTCGAAATACAACCAATTAGTTTTTTTTAAATTTAAAAATAAAAAGATCTTTTTGTGTCGTCCTAAGATTTTTTTTGTGGGTTTTGGGGGCCATACCTTTCGAAAATTTTTCAACATCATCTGCAAAAATTTAGAAAAACACAAAATCAGGTGACATTGGATTCCATGTTTTTTCCTTTTTGATATTTCTTTTGTTGTTCATTTAAAACTGAAAACAAAAATGGTAAACCCCCCCCTTGTTTCAAACCCCTTTGGCCAAAAAAAGGGCCCCGAGGTCACCTCCGTGCACTTTTGCCCAAACTTTTTATACTACTTTTTTTTTTTACAATTTACCTTTAAACCTTTTGTATGCAGTTCTTCCCTGCTTTTCCCTACCCCGGTCAAGGCTTTGGAAAATCAATTAAGCTACATATAGTTCTATGTCCCAATAAATTTTTCTTTGAATCTGGCGAAATGTAAAAAATTGGGCAATGATATGATCTTTTTTAAACCCTTTTCTTCCCAATTATATTTTTGTATTATCCACTTTTTGTACGTTATTCGATAAAACTGACAGCTTCTGTATTTAATAATGTTTTCCTTGTGTTGTCAGTGTTTTTTAATCTCCCCCTTTTTTGCAAAGGGTTTAATTTAAAAAACCCCCAAAAAACTGGAAACAAACCCTGATCAAAAAAATTTTAAAGAAGTTTGTAAGAAAAAAATAAAGTTTGCTCAATATTTTAAAGAAATTTTCCAATTAACCCTCGGGCCCCCAGGGTTATTGAAATTTTTAAAGCTTTAACAGCATCCCCCCCTCTTTTGAAAATTTGGTCGTTTAAAAACTCGGAATCTCATCCGTAACAAATCGAAAAATGAAATTCACCATTTAAATATCCGGGGGGGGCATTGGGGAGGAATTTTTAAAAATCTTTGAAAGGTTAAAAACATTTTTAGCAAATTTTAGTTTGTATTTCAATCTTGGGGGTACTGAACGGGTTGTTTCCAAAATTTTTTTTGGATTTTTTGGTTTTTTTGCAAATCATTGATTTTTCTCTCTATGCGTTTTTTTCTTTGGCAAAATTTTTTATTTCTCTTTTTTCTGTGTATAGTTCCGTCTTGCGAGTCTGCTTTTTTTTGGTTACGTGATCGCTTTAAAAATATGTAATTGTATTTTTCTCAAAAATTTTTTTTTTTGAAAAATTTTTTCCCTTTTTGTCTCTTCCCGGTCAAACCAAAAATGAGCTTTTTGCTCGAACAACAGATGTTTTCTTCATAATTCGCCCCCAAAATAAAATTCATTTAAAAATTACTAACGCTTTTTTATTTTTTTGAGTAAAAAAATATTTTTGGTTTTAGTAAGTTTTTTTAGCTAAAGCTTGTATTTTTTTTGTAACTCGATTTTCTTTTTTGTCCCCTTTTTATCTCGTGGGTAAAAGGTTTGGGGGGTTCTTTTTTGGTGATCGACATGGTTCAATATACAAAAACAACGCTAAATTTTTGGGTTCAAAAAGGTAAAATGTTCATGACCTTGCATTTGTGTGACAGAATTTTTTGAAAAAAAAAAATAGTCTACAACACTCATCCCTTGGTGAAATATATGTTTTAAAACCCCATGGGAAATTTGTGATTGAAACCCTTCAATATTCAGATTAATTCCTGAAAATTTATAAAACTTTCCAAAAGCATTTTTCAACAGAGTCGTTAGAACTCTTTTGTTATGTCTTTCTATGTCCTTACTTCACTTCCCTTTTTTTCCTTTAACATGACATTTTTTTGGCTTTTTAACAGCCTGTTCTAGAATTTAGGTCACCACAAATATTTTAAAGGGAAAGCCCTAATTTTTGAAAAGTCAAGCAACAAATCTTCAGTAACGTAAAACCCTTAAAAATTTCGGTTTCCTCTATGGGAATTCTCTGGGGAAATACATTCCCCCCAAAAAGCAGTCTTTGAGTACTAAACGCTTGTTTGAAAGTTTTATCAAATTTTAAATTTTCAGATTTTTCTTAACAGTTTAGTTTCAGTGAGTTCTTTTCGAAAAAAAAACATTACCCCCCCCTGCAAACCCTGAACTTATCAGATACCTTCCCCCCCGGGACACAAAAAAACAAATGAGATTTTTCAATGAACTAGAAAAATTGAAGAAAAGTTTTTTAACAAAAAAAAAAATTCTGAATACAAAAGGGGTAAATAAGTTCATTTTTGTAAATGTAAAACCTTTAAAATTGTAAGTAACAAAAACCAAAAACGATTTTTTTACTTTTTCATCGACTCTGTTAAGTTAAGAACACATTTTATTTTTTTCTGCATGTAAAGTAAACCATTTATCTGGGGCCCTGGCCTAACCCCTATTTATCCGAGTGGTTTTCCCCTATTGATTCGTCAGAAAACCCCTTTTTTGAGCGATTGGCTTGACCCAAGTTCCAGTCAAGGCCCGATACTTTCTGTGAAAAACAAAACACACACACACACACACACACCCACACCCCGCCGGCGCCCGCAAAAAAAAGGTCGTGGGTTTTTTCTTTTTTCTTTCTTTCTGCGTACGCGGGGGATACCCTGCGGGCATCCTGTAAGCCAGGGTGGGGTTTTGTGTGTAAACCCTTTTTTATCCCCCCATTAAGGCAGCCATATTTCCCCTCTTCGGGGAAGGTTTCAGGATTGTCCTGTATCCCTCAACGGCAAAATGGCCTTCTTTCCGAAAGTGGTGTGGGTTTTACGTGTGTGCAAGATGTTTCGGCGTTAACCGGAACCCCGGGGTTTTAGTTCTTCAAACTATAGGGAAAGGAGTCGAAACAATGTTAATCCGAGGGAAAAAACCCCTTACCCAAATTGAAACCCCCAACCCAGGATCCGAGTCCCGGGGCTTACCCAAATGGCATCCGGGCCCCCCTACTGGTTTTGTGGTGTTTTCTATGTGTGTCTGTGCCCGTGTTGTCTGTGTAGGAAAAAATTTTCGGCACACACACCACACACACACACACACACACAACAAACCAAAAACACGGGGGGAGAGAGAGAGGGAGAGAGAGAGGAGAGAGAAGAGAGAGAGAGAGAGAGAGGAGGAGAGTTTTTTTAATTTTTAAAATACATTTAATAGATTCTTGAACGTGTTTCTGCATAGTGGCCATAAAAATACGTTAAGTGTTTAACGTGAAAGCGAGGTGGGTGGCCCCCAACGGGTTTGGTTTTTTTTTCGTCCTTTAACGGCGCATTGCCCCCCTCTGTTGATGAATCCCATATCTCACCCGGAATAACGAATTTTATCAGCACGAGGAAAGTGAGTGGAGTGCGTTTTTGTGCAAATTTAAGGTAGTATGTGTGTGTGTGTGTTGGGGGGGGGGGGGGGGGGGGGGGGGGGCGGGGGGGGGGGGGGGGGGGGGGAGGGGGGGGGGATGTGGGGGTTTTGTGTGTGTGTGGGGGGGTTGTGTGTGTGTGTGTTGTGTGTGTTGGGGGTGGTGTGTGTGGTGTGGGGGGGGGTGTTTGTCGCCGGGGCATGTGAGTGGCTTTGGGGGTGTGTGTTGTGTTGTAAAAAGTCCCGACAATAAAATCATCACATCCCAAATTCACTATTTGAAGCCACCCTTTTCCTCCCCCCCTACTCCCCCCCCTCCTTTCTTCCTCCCACCCCCAACCCGCACCTCTCCAGTGCCCATGGGAAACGGCGAAGTCATGTAAACCGCAAGGAAAGCGGAATAAACCTGCCTACGCTCCTGTGGTCCTCATGGCTCTAGATCAGCGCGCAGCTTCCAGAACGAGACTTAAGCCGGGAAAAGGGTGGGTGGGTCCCTTCGTTGATTTCAGCTGGATTTCAACTGCCCGTTTCCTCATTGAAATGAGACCGTACCTTGAAGTCAGAGCTTGGCTGGCAGCTAAAGGCCACTGCATTGTCTCCCTTGTTTCTTGTGTTGCCAACACTGACCGTTCTTATTGTGTATCTGATAATCTCATTTACTTTTGCTTCCTGTGTTGCCATGTACTGAACGTTCCTATTGTATGTGTTTGTACTAGTCTCATTCACACTGCTTCCTGTGTTTCCATGTACATGAACGTTCCTATTTTAAATGTATCTGATAATCTCATTCACATTGCTTCCTGTGTTGCCATGTACTGAACGTTCCTCTTGTGTATCTAATAATCTCATTCACATTGCTTTCACACATCAACACCTCGTCGTGCATTGCTCGTGGCTGAGGGGATCCAGCTCACTTTTACCCCTAGATCCCTCCCCCTCCCATCCCCTCCACCGTCTTTTCTCTCTCTCTCTCTTCTCTCTCGCTCTCCTCTCCTCTCCCTCTCTCTCTCTCTCTCTCCTCTCTCTCTCTCTCTCTCTCTCTGTACTGTCTCGTGTCTCTCTCCCTCTCTCTCTCATTTATAATAACGTACGTATCAACTCTACCCTGCCCCCCCCCCCCCCCCCCCCCTTCTATTATGGCCCAAGTCCAATATATATCAAAGCTTCCTGGGTTCTGCGCTCTCTCTCTCTCTCTCTCTCTCCTCTCTCTCCTCTCTCTCTCTCTCGTTTCACAGCTCCTTTTAGGCTAAAATCTTTTGAATGTTTGGTGGTAGGGTTGGCATTATCAAATGCATACTACTGATTTGTTACTGAATGTAGATACATCAAAACAACATGTGCGATGAATCCTACTGACGTCGTTATGACTAGGATGTAAAAAATTACGTTGATTAAATTCAGATTTGGTTTATCTTATGTTGCTTGTCATCGATTGAGATATAGACAGTTTAGTCCGCTGAACTCTAAGACTCGTTATGCTGATTATGAAGGAGAGCAAGGGGGAAACGGAATGCATCGCTTGTTTTGCTGTTTTGTTCTGTGTGGCCTTAGACATAAACTATTCAGCTCTAAACACTGTAAACAAGCCCTGCAAATTTTGGTCAGATCTTCTGTCGTTGTGTACAATGTTCTGTAATGGGCTTAGACATAAACTATTCAGCTCTAAACACTGTAAACAAGCCCCGCAACTTTTGGTAAGTCTTCTGTCGTTGTCTGCAAACGAAGCCACTCTTTCCGGAACTGTAAGAAGAACATTCAGGTAGATGATTGAAAAAACGTACACGACCACTTTCTAAGCTACAGGGACACACACACACACACACACACACACACACACAACACACACACACACACACACACACACACACACAACACACACACACACACACCACGAGCCAACAAAAACAAAACCAAAGGAAAACAGAACAAAGTAAAACAAATAAAATAAAGGAAAACAAAACAAAGGAAAACAAAGCAAAGCGAAACAAAACAAAGGAAAACGAAACAAAACAAGTCAAAAAAAAACAAAGGAAAACAAAACAAGTCAAAACAAAACAAAACAAATCAAGACAAAGGAAAACAAAACAAAACAAATCAAAACAAAACAAAGGAAAACAAAGGAAAACAAAGCAAAATAGAACAAAGGAAAACAAAACAAAGTAAAACAAAACAAAACAAAGCAAAACAAAGCAAAGCGAAGCGAAACAAAACAAAGGGAAAAAACAAAACAAAGGAAAACAAAACAAAACAAATCGCTCCTACCCGAGCGTGAGTGCGCTGTGGGGCCAGTGGGGAAGACTGGAACTATACGGCTGAGTTTCACCACTGAATGGATGCGTCTGTGTGGATGTTGCTCATATTTCCTGACCGACACCGCAGGTGTCTAATCTCTCGGGTCTGGTCGACGCCGGAATACTTTATGTAAGGAAATGTTGAATTCAACCCTGTCATGTAAGATCTAAGCAGGATAGAACTCCATGAAAGGTAAGACAGGGGAAAAAACAAAACAAAACAAAACAAAACAAAAAGATCGTTTACACGCATTTACCCGGCGAAACCATGAACAAGCTTTCTGAATTTGTGGATTTACCCTTTTTTTCTCCTTTTCTGTTCTTGTTTCTTTCTTTCTTTCTTTCTGGTTTCTATCTTACTTATACTGATAAGCCTGCTACGGTTTTTTTTTTAACAATTCAATTTTTTCCTCCTATTTACATATGAACTAGCGGAATGGGTAGCACGTGTAACATGTGCTCTGCAGGCTGCAGGTTGAGTCCTTATCCACGTTGAGGAAAGGTGACATGATCAAGAAGGGCAAATAATTATATGAGAAAATCGACGGGTGGAAAAAACGTTTCACGTGTTTTCTTCTTGCGCCGAGCCAAAAATGACATAACACGTAAATAACAAAAAAAAAAAAAAATCATACCAAAAACCACGGGTAGATCAGGGAATCGAACAAACATTCCGTCATTTTACATCCTGTGCCTCGTGTGTCGGGCACCCAAGTCCAAGACCACGATTGGTTTATGTCGGTTAGGATGTTGTGCAAGATTGGTACCCGAGTGCCGTGCCTTCAGCCGTTTCGTGCACGTCTTATCAGTAGACTTGTTATCTTAATGAGCTGCCACCATTTTCTGGACATTCCCGATTCATGATAGAGAGAGTGATTTATAGCACTCCGGGATATTATGGTGGAAAAGTCTACGGCCACGCAAATTTTCTCCCGGCCTAAAAAAAAAAATTAACAAAAAAAAAAAAAAAAAAAGATAAGAAAAAATTGATTGTGGATGAGCTTAAGTGTTCATGTTATAGTATAAAATATCTTGCTTCTCTAACCACAAAGGTCCAGATTCTAGTCGTCATTCTCTAAACAGTAATTCGATATCGTAATTGTAACTCTGATGTCAGATAGACCTGTCAATCATTGTCATTGTAGAGTGACGTAAAGTCAGTCTTTGATACTTCTCACGAGAAATTCAAAGTGGATAAAACAACAGTACTAATATAGATCAAGAGTTATGAAATAATGAATCTTCTGATGCTATGATTAATGTTGTAACACAGATCTGACACTGAATGCCAAACACCTCACAGCTCTACTGAACAAATGACAAAATCCACTGCACACGTGAACAGTCCATGATTTGTGTTAAAATATTACACTTGTAAGATACAATCAAAAGCAAAACACCAGCCATACAAAATACAAAACAGTGACCACCGTAAAGAACTATAGCAGCGTACATCATCAGCAGGATAAATGTTTTAATAATGTCATGCAGCACATTAAAAGTCATCAAACGTGTAGGTAGAGTTCCAATATTGATTGCAAAAGTACAACGTATACAGGCATGTACTCACGTTCAAACCACACACACACACACACACACACACACACACACACACACACACACACACACACACACACACACACACACACACCACACACACACACACAGAGAGAAAGAGAGAGAGACGAACGAACGAACGAACGAACGAATTTTATTTTAAGAGGGTAGTGGATTAAGCATGAATACTTTTTTTACATCCAGCCCTCTGGGCAAGAAAAAAAAAAATCGATATATAGTAAAAAAGCAAATCAAACAAATACATGAAAAAATGGAACAATTCCTTGCATGGGAACCTTTGACAAAAAAGAAGAAAAAGAAACCAGTCAACACCACCACCACCAACAACAACCACAACAACGAGAAAAATGATCAAGGCAAGAGGTGAGGAGAGAGGAGAGAGAGAGAGAGAGAGAGAGAGATGAGAGAGGAGAGAGAGAGAGAGAGAGAGAGAGAGAGAGAGAGAACCGACCGACTGACCGACCGACTGACCGACTGGCGGAAGAAAGGCAGAGATAAAGGAAGAGAAATACAATGAAGCAGACATGGATAAACACCTACGAAAACCTTTGAAAAAAAAACACATTAATGGCACAGGATGATCACTGCAATTTGCGTAAAAATGAGTCAACTTCCAACATCACATATTTGTTAAATTGAGGAGGAGAGAGAGAGGAGAGAGAGAGAGAGAGAGAGAGAGAGAGAGAGAGAGAGAGATGGAGAGAAGAGAGAGACAGGGAGAGAGATGGAAGAGAGAGAGAGGGAGAGAGAGAAGAGAGAGAGAGAGAGAGAGAGAGAGAGAGAGGAGAGAGAGAGAGGAGAGAGGAGAGAGAGAGAGAGACTGACAGGCAGACAATACAGACAGACAGATAGACAGAGAATACAAGGAGCAGCAGAATAAAGACATAGAGATGAGTAAAAAAAAAAAAAAAAAAAAAAAAAATTGAGGAAATTGGATACAAGATTACGATCCAAAATACCACAGAGGTTAGCTATAACTCAGCATTAGATATTTATGATAATGTGTTTTAAAAGTAGATAAGCTACTTTTATTTCTTATGTCACAAGGAATTGCATTCCAAAGTTTACCACCTGAATAAACTAAGGAAGACATGAATAGATCAATTCTGGGCCGGGGAATGGATATCAAATGTTTATTACGAAAGGTGTTTACAAGGAATTTGGTACGTAGATAAGGAGGTGCGAGATTGTTCATTATTTTGTACATGAACACACCCTTATTGAAACGACATTTATGACTGAATGGAGAATCTCAAGTTCTTTATAGTCTACAACTTGAAGAGATGATTTAAGGAGTACGATTTTTAGTGAACGTCTATACAAACGCACCAGTGGTTTCAAGCAATTGTGACTGGCCATGTCCCAGCAAGTTGAAGCATAATCAATATCAGATTGTATATAGGCATGGAAAAATAACTTCCGAGAATGTTGGTCAAGGAAATGCTTAATTCTGTTTAACTGAAATATATTACTTGAGATCTTCCGAGATAAAGCAGAAACGTGATTAGACCAAGATAGATTGTTATCGATAGTGAGACCAAGTAACTTATGTGAATCAATTTCTTCTATAATCTGATCGTAGAGATACAATGGAGGTGATCTAGTTTTCATGTTTTGTCGTTTTTGCCTAGTTGTTATCAACATAAATTTGGATTTCATAGGATGGAGGGCCATGTGATTTAGTTTGGACCACTCAGTAAGATTATTTATATCTTTTTGAAGAGCACTGCATACCGAGTGTACGTTTTTACCTTTACTGTGGAGGTGTCGTGTCGTCAGCAAATAGTTCACATGAAGAGGAAATAGCTAGAGGAAGATCATTTATATAAACCGAAAAAGGATTGGACCTAAAATTGATCCTTGGGGGACACCATAATTCATGGTAGGAAAGTGATTTTACAGAGGCTTTAAAAACTGACTGTTTCCTGTTGGTCAAAAAGGGATAATAGATCAAGAGATTTTCTGGATATACCGTAAAATAGAAGTTTTTTTTACAAGAAGATTATGGTCAATAATGTCAAAGGCTTTGCAAAGTCAACAAAAAGTACACCTGTAAATAGATTACAATTAATGTTTGAAAGCCATTGTTCAACTAAGTTGGTTAGTGCTGTATGACATGAATGTTTTTTTCTAAAACCACTTTGGTTTGGATGAAATAAATCATGTTTAGTAAGTGTAACTGGAGATTGCGTTTAAGATGTTTTTCTAGAGGTTTAGACAAAGTAGATAGAATTGATATTGGTCGATAATTTGAAAAATCAGTTGGGTCGCCGGATTTATAAACTGGTAGTACTTTGGCTACCTTAAAAGCCTGTGGGTAGTAACACTTTCGATGCAAAGGTTGTAAATGTAGGTGAGATGCTCAGATATAACAGATGCAGATAATTTCAAGATTTTACTATCAATGTTGTCTAGACCACAGCAGTTAGATTGTTTTAAAGCACATAGTGCCCTATACACTTCGTGTACACTTAAATATTCAAATTGAAGTTTTGTATCTATATGTTTAGAATCACAGTAATCTTTCAACAATGATAGATCATTGTTTATCATGTGATCAGAGTTTATCGTTTTCTGAGCTATTGTTGAAAAGTGTAAATTGAATTTTTCGGTAGATAAAACCATACCCGAATGAACAGTATCAGATTTTTTCCCAGATAATTCGTTAATGGCTTTCCAGATGGATTTTGTATCTGTTTTAGAAGCAATAAGTTCTTTGAAATTTTTTTTGCGAGTATATCTTTTTAGGGCAGTTACTTTATTTCGTTGTTTCTTAAAACTGTCACTTTTCCCTGTAGACTGTAATAAATTATCTCGAAGTTTAATGGCTGCATTGATTTCTTCGGTTAACCATTGTGGTTTGCCATCAGCTCTAACGCGTTTAAGTCTAATAGGGACATGTTTATCAATTACAGATAGAAAAATACGATACCAAGTTTCAAGGGCCTCGTCGGGGTCGGTATATTGATTAACCTCTGAAAAATTCGCAGAGCACAGGTCAGATAGAAGGACATCAATATTTAATGTTTTGTAACAACGAGAAGATATGTATTGGTGGCTACAATCTGGGAATTTTCGTTCCTTTTTTGGACCATGTTAAACAAACAGGAAAGTGATCACTAAGACCAGACACCGGTACAGAAATTTCAATAATATTAGACGGGTCATTTTACATATATATGGTCAATAAGTGTTTCAGACTGTGATGTTATTCTGGTTGGTGTGTTAATCAATTGTTTTAAATTCTGCAGTTCAAAGATATTTTTCCAGTTGTTATGCGGTTTAAGTAAATCAATATTTAAAATCTCCAAGTAGTATTACCTCTGTTGCATAAGCGTATACATCTTCCATCATGAGATCGAAGCGATCAAACCACTCAACACGTTCTTCTGGATTTCTATATAAAAAACCTACTAAGACTGGTTTTGACCCTTTCAAACAAATATCTATCCAAATGCACTCAATGCAGTATTTATCAAACAAGTTTACTTGTTTATAATTTACCGAGTTGTGCACAAATGCTACCAGTCCAGTGTCTAGTTTAGCCATGGCATCTCTCCTAATCAGACTATAGCCTGGAATCGATACTAGATTGTCAGTTATAACCTCTGTTAGTCTTGATTCAGAGAAACCAAAGCAATGGAAG
>CM031615.1:45398363-45400863 GCA_018398815.1 Conus ventricosus | reverse complement strand
GAGAGAGAGAGAGAGAGAGAGAGACAGACAGACAGACAGACACAGACAGACACAGAGAGAGACACAGAGAGACAGAGAGAGAGAGAGAGAGAGAGAGAGAGAGAGAGAGAGAGAGGAGAGAGAGAGAGGACACACAGAGAGAGAGAGAGAGGGGGGGGGTAATTAATGAAATGTTCTTACTAGCTATCCCCCTCCCCTCCTCCCGCCCCCATGCCCTTGTCACTTTCCCCGACACATTTTCCATTACAACTAAACATCTGACTCATTTGTATGAAAACCAACAACTTCAACAGAGCCAGCGGACTCTACCTAATTAGTCGTCCAATTCAAACTGGCCTTTTACCTTTACAAAAAAAAAAAGAAGACAAGACCAATCTGCACAGAAACAGAGCGGAAGAGGGTTCACAACGGATATCTTTCCGAAATCCGGATTTCCCCCCCCCCCCCCCAAAAAAAAAAAAAAATGGTCCACTTTCCCCGGCCTTCAATGATGGGTTTTTGCCTTTCCAGTGATCGAATATCGAAGATAAAATCTTGATTAAATGACAAATTCAGAGCCGTCAGTGTGTTGTGATTAGAATCACTGTATTCGATTTAATGTGGTGTTCCATGTGTTAGATCTCCATGATGAGCCACGGTTAGTGTGGTTTTTGTGCATTGTTTTCAGCTGTTTGGTTTAGTAACATTTTCATGTATTTGTTATACATTGCTCCTTTAACGATCTATACGTAGTGTGTGCTGAAGCGGTGTGTGAAAATCAGTGTTCTTGTGTGATGTGTGTGATCAAAATGTACTTGAAAAAGTGAGCAAGAAAAAAAAAAGTGACTGGTTGTCGTTCTTTCTTTGCAGCGGCGTTGAAAATCAGCAAAGCTAGCAGCCGAAATGCTTGTCATTGGTATGATAATGTCGATGATAGTCCTGTTCACATGGCTGTGATTGTGACATGTGAGGCGCACTCGTCAGAATTATCATGCATGGGTGTGCAGTGACGTGCCCTTTGCGAACACACTTTCATCTGTAAAGCAACACAACGAAGCCGCAACTTTATCAACCAAATAATGTTGGAACTAATTATAAGAAGTAATCATGATTAGCCGAACCGGTCGAAGAATCAGCTTCTTTTTTCAGAACTTCCGAAAATAGTGTCGCACTTTCAACTCCCTCTCTGCCAGCCGCCTCACTGCGTGCGGACCTATTTATGGCAACAGGCGGCCATGTGTATATATAGCCCGGCAACCGGCGAGGCGCTAACAGTGTGTTGGAAGCCAGAGGTGTGTGAGAACACAGAGAGAAGATTGTGTAGTGGCCCCCGCGAGAGAAACTACAACCGGAGGCCAACTCTAGGCCTACCTTTTCTCTCTGCAAACTACTTGTGACGTCACTCTATCGTCGTCGGGTGACATTGTGAGGTCGCCTTGTTTCGCCGTGTGACCGAGCAGACGACATTTGGATTTTCTTTTTCAGTGTGTGTGTGTGTTTGGTCTCTTCATCGAAAAAAAAGTTGCTGCTGAGAGTGTGGTTTTTTTGGAACGGAGCGTTGGCGGTTTTTATTCCACTTTGACAGGTGAGTGACTTAGTTTTTGATACGAAAATGGAAACTTTTTTTTTCTTCCTGCTTTCCGAAGTTGTGGCAAGTCCTAGTGTCACAGTTTCGGGTCTCGTTTCTCAGTTGTGTTCAGGGCGTGACAGACTGGGGAGCAGGTTTGGGGAAGAGAACGGTGTGTGTTCTGCCAGGTTGGCATCAAGCTTATGTATCGATATTAAAAAGACTTTAGTCCCAGTTCGAGCTAAATTTATCATTATCGGCTACGTGCAATGCTTTACACAATCGTCATTTAATGTTCATTTCCCCCTTTTTTTATGGTAGCGTCGTTTCCTTTCGGAATTCTTGTGAAACAAGCGCTTGGAAATGATAATTCACGAGTGGGCTTTCAAAAGTTAACCACAAACTAAGCGACACCATGGAAAGAATGCGTTACGGCATAATGTTCAACTGCCCCCTGCTTAGCTGTTATAGCCGAATCGTCGCTGTGGTCTCGGGTGTCACAGCATTGGAATGCGAGGTCAGAGGTGAACGCAAACGATTACAGTTTCGTTGGTGACCAAACACACACACACACACACGCACACACACGCACACACACACACACACACACACCGCACAACACACACACACACACACACACACACACACACACACACACATTCACACACGTGCGAACAAACTACATTGAAGAGATTGGGGAGAGGGTGGATGGGTGTGTGTGTGCTAAAGTTTTTACCATACCCGTGTTTGACTTTTTTTTCCTTGTTGTTTTACAAACTAAACACAAAGTGCGAGAAGAGAAGAGAGAGATGGAGGTGGGGGAGGGGGGGGGGGGGGGGGGGGGGGGGCTTAGGGTGAAGTTGGAAGGAGGGAAGGCGGGGTGGGGGGAGGGGGGGGGTCGGAAGTAGCGGGATGATGTATGTTTTAGGGGAATGGAGTGGCTTTCTTTGAGAC
>CM031615.1:45360863-45393363 GCA_018398815.1 Conus ventricosus | reverse complement strand
GAAATTGAAAAAGAAAGCTTCTGCAATTTACGAAAAAGAATGTTAAAAAACTGAATTGATATACTTGAATTCAGAGAGAGAGACAGAGTGAGAGAGAGAGAGAGAGAGAGAGAGAGAGAGAGAGAGAGAGAGAGAGAGAGAGAGAGAGAGAGAGACAAAGACAGAAGTTGAGAACAGTGCTTGGTGTTGTCACGAGATCCACATCTGAAAAGGTCGGATACTTTGGACCAGTTTCAAAAGATTAAAGGATGTTTTGTACATATGATGTCAGGAAACAAGATTACCTCAGGAAAAGCGATATGCCCGTGTACAAATGATTTATTATTATTATTGTAGTTCTATTTTTGAATCGCATCACAACATTGGAAATCGGAGGCAAAGTTGTGTGTGTGTGTGTGTGTGTGTGTGTGTGTGTGTGTGTGTGTGTGTGTGTGTGTGTTTGTGTGTGTGTTGTGTGTGTGTGTGTGTGTGTGTGTGTGTGTGTGTGTGTGGTGTGTGTGTGTTTGGTGTGTGTGTGTGTATTTGTGTGTGTGTGTGCGTGTGTGTGTGTGTGTGTGTGTGTGTGTGTGTGTGTGTGTGTGTGTGTTTAACCCTTTGCTGTTACTTACCAAAATTTTCTTGTACGCTTTTGCCTTAATACATAACTAGCAAATGCAAGACGATGGGGTTTCCAAAAGGCAGTCGCTGTGAAGGCAAACTTAGATCGTATCATTTATATACACGTTATCGGATTTACATATTTATTTTGATCAAGCCAGCCGGTGTCATGTTGCACTGAACTGCAACGACGGAGAGTTGTAAAGGGACTATTTTACTTCACAGTTTCATAAATGCAGCTGGAATACACTCGTGCACTTCTGCAGACGGGGTTACCGACCGCTAGCGTTCGTTAGGTCATGATGAACATGCCCGTGAGAAGGTGGGAGATAGAGCAAGAAGGAAAGGGAGGGGGGAGGGAGCGAAGGAGGGTGGGTGGGTGGGTGGGTGGGACACGGTGATCACAGGGAAGGCCAGGAGCTTTCATGTACAGCTGGTTGTGTCTCTCAGTTGAAGAAGGCGTGGTCATATGGGTCGCCCTATCGGTAATTCTCCATGAAACTGGGAATTTCTTTCAGTTAGAAGAGACTGAATCATATGGGTCGCCTGTTGGTAATTCTCCATTGAACTGTGAATTTCTTTCAGTTAGAAGAGACTGAATCATATGGGTCGCCTGTTGGTAACTCTCCATTGAACTGTGAATTTCTATCAGTTAGAAGAGTCGGAATCATGTGAGTCCCCTGTGGGTAATTCTCCATTGAACTGGGAATTTCTTTCCGTTAGAAGAGACGAATCATATAGACCGCCTGTTGATGAAATCTCAATGACAGTGGGTGTTTCTTTTCTTTGGAAAAGACAGATCACATTAAAAAAAAAAAGAAGTAACTTTCAAAGAACTCGAACACTACGTTCAGCTGGAAGGAACTGATATTACGGATCAGCTTCTAGTTAGTCCCCGGGATGTTGGGTGCCGCATTCAGTTGGAAGATAATGATCGCATGGACAGCTTTCTGAGACTCTGTGCGCTTCTGTCAAATGATACAAGACGGCCGTCTAGTGGGCACTCCATAACAAACTGGACGCTGTAGTGGATTATCTCCCCTGTTACAGTTCTCGAAGGCCGTTGCTTCTGTCTGCTCCGTGCAGCAGTCCCAGTTGCGATCACTTCCATCGTGACAGACACCGCCATTGTGGTCCAACGGGGCACTGCTAGAATCACCTACCATTGAGGCAGACAGACCTTACAAAAACGATTCGTAGCAGTTACTGTTACTGTTGATGCGCAACGTGAGTGATTACTGTAGCTATGTTCTACTGTAGCTATGTTCTAAGCACATGTTGTTGATGGTGTTTACCACTACACTTGGCCTCGGGCCATTGCGGTAAAGCGAAGACTGAATCCAGGAGACGGCCACTGAGGAACAGTTGAATGTTAGTATGCTCTTGGAAAGGTCATCCATGACAAAGAGAGAAAAAACACACAAAAAAACCAACAAAATGTTCAATGCAGTATTTCTCTTGATTTTTTTCATTTAGTGTTTTATAGAGTTCCAAAAGAAGCGTTTGGAAATTTGTGCCCCATACATTAAGATGTGTGTGTGTGTGTGTGTGTGTGTGTGTGTGTGTGTGTGTGTGTGTGTGTGTGTGTGTGTGTGTGTGCGTGCGTGCGCGCGCGCGCTGCGTGTGTGTGTGTGTGGACGCGCGCTCGTGCTCAGGTTTTCATTCTTCAAACGGTGGCGTTCGCAATGCGTTAGTCACAGATACTATGCAAGTTATGGGTGAAAAGAAAAAGAAAGAAGGAAAGAAAGAAAGAAAGAAAGAGAACACCACGACGCAGCGAAAGCCCACGATCACAGCTTCACGGTGACACCCAGAGTGTTCTTCCGCTGTCTGATATATTGTGCAGATACTCCACCCCGCTCGCCCACACACCGGCGCCGCATTGGGCACAAAAGTCGTCCTCACAGCTGAAGGTGGGTCGCCATTGAGTCATGGCTATGATATTTCATCCCCTTTCGTCTTCGTTTCTCTTTGAAAGAAAAGAACGACTTCTTTTGGTTCTCTCGTGTGAGTCATAGGTGAAATATATATATATATATATATATATATATATATATATATATATATATATATATATATGTATATGTCTATATCTGTGTGTGTGTGTGTGTGTGTGTGTGAAAGAGAGAGAGAGAGAGGGGTGGGGTGGGGTGGGTGGCGGAGATCCTAGTTCACCTGACAGTAGTGGTGTGTGTGTGTGTGTGTGTGTGTGTGTGTGTGTGTGTGTGTGTGAAGAGAGAGAGAGAGAGAGAGAGAGAGAGAGAGAGGAGAGTGGGGTGGGGAAGATCCTAGTTCACCTGACAGTAGTCTCTCTCTCTCTCTCTCTCTCTCTCTCTCTCTCTCTCTCTCTCTCTCTCTCTCTCTCCCTCCCATGACCTGTTTCCGTCCCTCTGTTTTATATATCTCTCTCTCTCTCTGTAGTAGTAGTACTTCAATTTTACGTCTGTTCACATATGGGATATTAGACGAAGAGAGAGAGAGAGAGAGAGAGAGAGAGAGAGAGAGAGAGAAGAGAGAGAGAGAGAGAGAGAGATGCATAAATGTCTCAGACTATGTATGTGTGTGCGCGCGCGCGTTTGTTTGTTTGAGAGAGAGAGAGAGAGAGAGAGAGAGAGAGAGAGAGAGAGAGAGAGAGAGAGCTTGGTATAACGTCTGAAAGCGGACTTTTCTCCTTTTTCAGCGGATTGAGACAGATTAATGTTGAACAAGTCTTTAACTGAAGTATGAATTGAAAAAAAACAAAAACATTCTGCAAATCATTGTATCACGTACATTACTATTACTATAAATTAAGATAAATACGGAATACTTGGTCACTGTCACTTACTTTCTTACTGTGTTGTTTGACATAACACTTTGAGAACGATGCTCGAGTTGAAACTCTATGGCCAGGTTGTGTCCTCAGAATTGATGGAATGAACCCGAGAGTTCCAACATGTAGAAAAAAATAGCTGCAGTCCTGTAAAGGTGGCATCACGTGATGCTGGTTTGCTGTATTATGCTTTATACACAGAATAAAACTGTTTTGTTTTATGGTTGTGGTAAGTCTTTGGGGTAATTTTCCCATTCTGCCACCCCAAATGCCAAGATTTACCATTTTTCCCCCCAGGTTAAAACGACGCTTCTGTTATATTTGGTCCCAGAATTTTAGTTGCATTACTCTGAGGAAATTGAGTTTAAGACGATTTCTTCATGAGAAATCAGTCACGATTTTTGTGCTTTTGTGTAAGTATATGTGTACATTTTAAACAAGCTTGCTTGACAGTGTCACTTTTCTTTTTATCACAGCCAAGTACGACTAATTCATAGTTGAATTCGAGCGTGCGTTTTATGTATTTGCTCATAAAATTTTGCTGTGAAAATGTTCATATGACCTTGGTATGATCTGTTAAAAACGTGATCATTTCATGGCATTGAAACGAAATGTTCGCAGGGTAGAGTGGAAACTGCTCTGCTGTGAATTGTTTACTTCACCGATTTTGAAAACCTGGGGGCATAGAATATAATCGTAACAGGCCTGTGAGAGCCAGCAAGACGGACACAGTTACACGCCCGCATACCACACACACACACACACACACACACACACACACACACACACACATATATATATATATATATATATATATATATATATATATATATATATATTATATATATATATATATGCGCACGCGCACACACACACACACGCACACGCACACGCACACGCATACACACACACACACGCACGCACACGCACGTAGTTGTTGTATGTTGTAACTTGTCCTGGTGTCAGCTACGATTGAAGACAGTGAACAGTTAACCTGAACAAGAAAGGCAAGTCACTTTGGTGGATAGGAACTCAATAGAATTGTTTCGTTTATTTCTTTTCATTTTTTTTTTCTCCTTTCATTTAGCGGTATCCATATTCTGAGTGTACACATGCACGTGTATGTATGTGTGTCGCAGAGTATGAGTGCACGCGCGCACGTCGCATGCGTCTGCGTGCCTGCAGGCAAGGTTTTGTGCGTGGGTATGCGCGCATTCTGCCCGTCTCTCAAGTTACCTCCCCCAAGCTCATCATCTCTCACAGTGGGCCTTTGTTTGGTGGCAAGTCAAGGGCACATAACCAGATTCTTGTTTCTCACGTGGGGGAACGTTTCCAAATTTAACTTTGGTGGTGTGTGTAGGGAAAAGTGCATAGTATATTTAAGAACGTGATCAGGGCAGGGAATGCGGAGAATGCCTGGTATTGTACTTGTGTAGATAGCGGAACTGCCGGGGACCAGTGTTATGAGAAACGTCATATTTCAAACAGGTCTGTTTTTATCGGAAAATCGTGACGGTTGAACAGTCCGTGTTTGCATGGTTAGGATAGTTGATTGGTGTGTCGCTCACTACTCACCGCGTTGCCACTCACTACGCCATGTGTATAAGACGTTCATCGAGTGTAGGAACTTAGTTCGTACGCACGTAACCGGCGCTCGCGCGCGCGCGCGCGCACGCACTCTCACACACACACAGATGCGCGCACACACACACACCACACGCGCGCACACATGCAAGCAGGCGCGCGCACGCACACACATACATACATACACACACAGAGACTCGCACAGACACACACACAAACACACTCTCTCTCTCTCTCTCTCTCACACACACACACACACACACACACACACACACACACACACACACACACACAGAATTCTCTCTCTCTCTCTCTCTCTCTCTCTCTCTCTCTCTCTCTTCCATCTTCTAATCTAGCCAGGTAAAACGGGCTTTAAAGTGGTCGTGCTGTAAACGAGTGGACAGGAATTCCTGAGGAACAAACAGATCGGGTGGGGGTGGGGGGTGTGGGGGGGGGGAGGGGGGGGGGGCAAGTAGGTCGGTCCGTCAAGAGCTGATGCAGACGTGCTGTGGTGTCGTCGTGTCGCAGGCGTACCCAACGTGCAGAGAGCCATGGCCCCGGGCCCCGAGGTTGTGTTCTGACGCCAGTGACCCCGCGATAGCCATAAAAGGAAAGAGGTCAGGGGGGTGATTCTGTGAAAACAACGTCCTCTTCGCTGAACTTGCCTCCCCGGGTGACGCGGTACGGAGAGCCCCGTCAATGGCACACGCAGTGACCGAGGCCCACTTCTCCCTTGGTATCTCAAGTTAGCCGGATTAGGAGACTGGTTTTAACCACAACAACGGCGGTTAACGGATGTAGCAGAAGTTGTGTTGCAGCTCGCCGTGACCTGCCTGTTTTTTTGTTTTTTTTTCTCTCCCCCCCCTTTCTTTCTTGCATTCACTTGATAACGCTTGCCTTTATCGAGTCACGGCGCGAACCACAGCCAGACAACCTCGGCAAGGCTTGATGACTTGTCACCTTCCACCCCGATACCTTTGATGCCCGTCTCGAAGCGAAACATGGGTGACAGGAGAGTGCTGTTTGTAATTGGAGCTTGGTCTGTACTTCGGGACTGAGAAGCGCCGGCACACAAGCGCTCACGTAACAAAAATAATGAAACGATTGGTTAAAAGACTAATAGGTAAAGTCAAGGCAGGGTCTACGTTCGTAGAAAACTAATGGAACAAGTGTTACCAGTACGCCATGAATTCACACACACACACACACACACACACACACACACACACACACACACACATGCAACGCAACGCAACGCAACGCAACACACGTACCGAAGGTGGGATAGGAAAACAATATATAGAATCACAGTTTAAAAAAGAAAGAAAAAAAGGGGGTGGGGGAGGGCAGGGGAGCGGTTGCTAAGCAGTCGTTTGCAGTGCTCTTTTCTTAAATGCACAGCGGGTACTGGCATGTTTGTCGTCATTGATCCAACTGGAGCAAACCCACCCCGGTTTTCCTGGATGCGACACGTGCATCATTGGTGGTCACGTGAAGGAAGAGAGAGGGGCGGGGGCGGGGACAGGAACTGGCCACGTACTGAACATACTCAGCAGTGGGGTCTCTTCTTTTCTGCTCTTTTTCTTTTTATCTTTTCTTCTCTTTTCTTTTTTCTTTCCTTCTTTTCTTTTTTTTTTTTTCAAGGACTGAGAGTGACGGTTCGTTAGTTTTGTTTTTGGTATGGCCATAGGACTGGCTGTCACGGACAAAAAAATAAACAACCAAAGTCGTGGTCCAGGTTGTTTGGACATAAGCTCAAACTCAATATTCTGAGTGCTAGGCAGACGGCCCATGTGTCGGGTCCAGCCAATTAAGCATAGCGGAGAGGCTTCACGGAGACGGTCTGTCCAGCCAGACGGACTAAGTAGCTGACCGACGCCTCGATGTCTGGTCAAACGAGTCTCGACGCCCGGATCGGGCTCATCCAGCCAGTTTGAGCACAGCGAGGAGACTAATCCTAATCCTCTACGGAGACGGTACTGTCCAGCCAGACAGACTAAGTAGCTGACCGACGCCTCGATGTCTGGTCAGACGAGTCAATAGGTCTGGGCCAGACTGATCTAGCCAATTTACGACGTCGCCGGAAAGGGAGAGGGAGAAGGTAGTGTGTGGTGGGGGTGAAATCAAGCTAATCAACTAAATGACCAATTGACCACCACAGAGAGTAAGGCGTGTAGGCGTGACTGTCATGATTTGAATATCCAATGGAATTAGAGGGAGATAACTTCGGGTACGAGGCGGTAAAAATACTGACCAATGGTACTCACCCTTGGGCACGTAGGTAGGGGATAAAGTAATGCGTGAGTGAGAGAGAAAGAGGAGAACGAACAGAGACAGAGAGGGAGAGAGAGATGAGGAGGTTCGGGGTGTAGTCTCTGCACGAGAGAAAAGGCAGAGAGATGAAGAGAGGAGAGGAGAGAACGAACAGGGAGAGAGAGATGAGGAGGTTCGGGGTGTAGTCTCTGCACGAGAGAAAAGGCAGAGAGATGGAGAGGGAGAACGAACAGACAGAGAGAGAGAGAGGAAGAGGTTCTGGGTGTAGGTCTGCTGGAGAGAGAAGCAGAGAGATGAGGGGAGGAGAGAAGAGAACCAAGTTGAGAGATTAGCACGAGATAGTCTGCAGAGGAAGGACTAAGGAGAGATGTGGAGAGAGAGAGTTGCTAACTAATGAAGAGGAAAAGAAAGAAAAGAAAAAAGAAGAGAAAAGCAACCATGTCCATTTGATAGAGCAGACTAGAAGAGAGAGAGAGAGTGCAATGCGTTAATGCAGGAAGAAAGAAAGGAGAACAGATCGATGTTGATAGTCACTGTTCCACCTTAACCGGGGTTCAACCTCATACTTGGCCAGCGCCACTTTCATCGGCAGTCCAACCTGACCAGTGCCAGCAGTCCAGCCTGACCGGTGCCAGCAGTCTAACCTGACCAGTGCCAACAGTTGTGTCGTGCTTGTGAAAGTGACAGTGAAAAGAAAAGGAAAAAGAAAAGAAAAGACAGTGATTCGTGAATAGTTAAGATCACCTGGCCAGGTAAAGTAGAAATCTGTTTATACCCGGGTTAGTTAATGATGTTTTAGATAAATGATTTTGTGAAGTTCAGGAAGAGAGAATGTTTTATTTTGTTTGATTCCATATGTATTGATGTTTCGTTCTATGATCATGTGTAGTAAAGTTATAGACTTTACTAGTGGTTTGATGTGACGAATGCATGATATATGAATGAGATTGTAAGCAAGCTGTGAGTGTGTTTGGGCTGTGCGCTAGTCCTTCCTCCATCGACATCACCCGAGGTTGACACTGGCAAGACGGAGGGAAAGTAGGAAAGTAAGTCAGAGGGGCAGGGGGGGGGGGGGGGGGGTAGAGGAAGGTTGAAGGTGATCCTTACTATACACAGTGTCCACACTTTCTGCAGCAGAAATTTCCCATTCTGTCATTCTTCTCTTCTCTTGACTGTCGTCTGTTTTTTTTTTTTTTCTGCTTCTGTGTCTGTTTGGGAGAAAATCGTGAGAGTTTTTTTTTTTCCCAGTGTGTGACGGGCCAGCTATTTGGAATGGTCAGGCGATGAGGTAGTGGGGCTAAGTAGTGGTGTCTAGAGTGAACGTAATTATCTGTCCTGCAGTCAGGCGATGAGGTAGTGGGGCTAAGTAGTGGTCTCTAGAGTGACGTAATTATCTGTCCTGCAGTCAGGCGATGAGGTAGTGGGGCTAAGTAGTGGTGTCTAGAGTGAACGTAATTATCTGTCCTGCAGTCAGGCGATGAGGTAGTGGGGCTGAGAAGTAGTGTCTAGAGTGAACATAATTATCTGTCCTGCAGAGTCAGGCGATGAGGTAGTGGGGCTAAGTAGTAGTGTCTAGAGTGAACATAATTATCTTTCCTGCAGAGTCAGGCGATGAGGTAGTGGGGCTAAGAAGTAGTGTCTAGAGTGAACATAGTTATCTGTCCTGCAGAGTGGGGTCTGGGAATGAAGCGTCCTTAAGAGCCCAGACTCGTTGTTGGCCGTTAAACTCGCCATTTACATTGACACTAGATGTCTATTCACTGCAGTTTCTGCTAGTACGGCCTTTTTTTTGTTCCATCGTAATCGTGTGTGTGTGTGGTGTGTGTGTGTGTGTGTGTGTGTGTTTACCATTGTTCTCTTTTACTTTTGTTTTGGTATTGGGGGGGGGGGGGGGGGGGGGGGGGGGGGGGGGGGGGCACAACAAACAAACAAAAAAAAAACCCCGAAACTACTGACGCCTTCGGCACGCGTTTTTTATTTATTTTATTTTTATATTTTACCGTTTATCAGTATTCAGATGTTGGGGGGTCCTAGTGGAGCTGTAGTCGTCAAGAGTCCTCAAGAGTTGATAGCTTATCACGCTATGCGGGACCACATACCGGCTATTTTAGGTGAACTGCGGTACGGATTACCGTTCTTTTTGAGTATGGATCCACTTAGACCCGTGTGGAAATGATGCAACTGATTTTTGTTTCCTTTTTGGATACACAGACACCAAAATTTGCTAGCATAGAGTGAATTACTATTTATAGAAGAAAGGTAAGATTTCACCTGTCTGGGTACAGGGGTACTCAAGAAGCACGGTGAAGGTAAAAAGGATGGTATGGCGGTAAAGTGTTACAAGTGGGTGTTCATGATTATGTGCGCACATGGGTGTTGTCTTGAGGTTGTGTGCGTGCGTGCGTGCCTCTGTGTGTGTGTGCGTGTGTGTGTGCGCGCGCGTGTGCTTACAGTGGCTCTTTTCTGCGGTTGTGTCTGTGCCATAACGGCACCTTTTTAGGATGGGGACAGACGTCATAAGTAACAACCTGAAGAGGAAGTAACACATCAGCTTGGTGCTGAGTTAGTTAAGGTGAATGTCGCTTGTGATCCTGAGTCAGCATCTGATAACAGCTGGTATCTTCAGGGGTACTTGAAGACAGTGTCCGTACACAGAACTCATCGAGGTGATTTGGTTTCTGCGTCGTGATTTGCGGCGCTATCATCGAGTTCATTCGTTATCAGCGAAGATTCATCGACCGGCATTCATCTTGACGGTTTGACATCTCATTTACTGCTTCGTATTTTTTTAAATTTTATCTTTAGTTGGTTTCTTTTCTTGTTTTTATCTCGGTCATTGTGACACGTTTTGTTCACTATAGTTTGTAGTAAAAGATCTAGACAAAGACGGATTCCGCCAGTTCCCGTGCACGCTTATTAAGCAAACTTTTGCCCGAGACTACGAAGCATTCGACTATGCGAGTTCGAACTAAAAATTATTTCGAAACGTTGGACCGGTTATTTGAGTTTTTTTCTTCTTTTTCTCGTGCATTATTCATACTCTGTTGTAGTGGTGGTGGTAGTTTTTTTTTTGTTTTTTTTCCCTTGCTCTGTTCTCTCGGGATTATTCTGTTCATTTTCAGTGCCCAGTTTTCAGTTCAGTAGGGAGTGAACTCAGAGTTGGTTATTGAGACTGTTGAATCTACGGACATCTATGCACGTTGATCAAGTCATGAGATAAAAGCAAATTTGTTTACTTCTTCCATCAGCTGATTTGTGGTCAGACAGAAAAACAGTCCTCTTATCAGAGCTCTCTCTCTCTCTCTCTCTCTCTCTCTCTCTCTCTCTCTCTCTCTCTCTCTCTCTTTGTGTGTGTGTGTGTGGGGGGGGGGGGGGGGGGGGGGCAGGGGAAGGGGCTTCAGTCGAAAATGACCACTTCGAATGGGAAGGGGGGGGGGGGGGGGGGGGGCGCTTCCGAGAAAGCCAGGTTAGAGTGAATTGTTGCTCCTGAAAAGTCCCCCTTCCTCCGCTCTTTCACCCACCCGTCCTCTTCTTCCTCCCTTTCCCGCCATTAACGAAATTGTCCGCTTTTCCGTTGCTTTATTATCGTGTGTGTCAGGATTGTCGGGCTCTTTTCGGAGGGTCAGTTTGACCGGTGTTCCTTTCTTCAAGAGAATAAGAGTGGACTTTCTAGACCGCCGAAAGAATGGAACAAACGAATTCAAACACAGCACCAACGCTTTTTTTTTTTTTTTTACCTTTCCTAAGTTTTTTTTCGGTCTTACGCGAAAGAGAGGAACAGACTTGGAAAAGAAAATGATAAAAATAAAGAAGTTTAAAAAAAAAAGAAAAAAGGGCTTTACTCGGCTTCTGTTAGATGGTGAAAACCCGCCGATTACGAAACGCTGAACTGGGTCGTGGTCAACGATGACCATACTAGCTGTGTCCCGCCTGTGACGTGAACCTGAACCATCTGTCAACAGGACGGTGTGTGTGTGTGTGTGTGTGTGCGTGTGCGTGTGTGTGTGAGCAGCGGATGGGAGGGGGAGGAGGGGGGGGGGGAGGAGGTACACAAGTAGAGAAGTTTTCCTTTCAGAACTCGGGGCCCAAGAGACATTTGACAAGTTTGCGTAGAATAAGTATAGTAATTGGTTACTAGCAGAAAGAGATTGAATCGGAATCTGGATTGTTTGTAGTTCTCTCTCTCTCTCGCTCTTGCTCTTGCTCTTGCTCTCTCTCTCTCTGTGTGTGTGTGTGTGTGTGTGTGTGTGTGTGTGTGTGTGTGTTGTGCGTGCGTGTGTGTGTGTGTGTGTGTGTGTGGCTGGACCAGCACCGAGTACTACCAGTTTTCAGGCGTCGGTGTCCATTTGACCCGCTCCTTGGCAGTGGCCGCACAGCTCATGGGTCAACCCGGAAGAGTACACAACCTGTGACAACTCTTGACCCGTTCTGTCCCGGGCAGACACCTGCCCGACACTGGCTTTGAAGTCCTGTTGGTCACGTACACCCCCGCTCGTTCTTGCGTTGGTCAGTAGGATACAAGTCCGTATCTTGTAGAATGGGACATCGGCCCTTGTATTGGAGAAGAGGATAAAGTCCCTACACTGGAGAAGAGGATCTAACTCCCTCTACTGGAGAAGAGAATATAGGTCCCTATACTAGAGAAGAGGATATAAGTCCCTGTATTGGAGAAGAGGATGTAAGTCCCTATATTGGAGAAGAGGATATAAGTCCCTATATTGGAGAAGAGGATATAAGTCCCTGTATTGGAGAAGAGGATATAAGTCCCTGTATTGGAGAAGAGGATATAAGTCCCTGTATTGGAGAAGAGGATATAAGTCCCTGTATTGGAGAAGAGGATATAAGTCCCTGTATTGGAGAAGAGGATATAGGTCCCTATACTGGAGAAGAGAATATATATAAGTCCCTACACTGGAGAAGAGGATATAAGTCCCTATATTTTGAGAGTAGGATGTCGGTCCCTATGTATGGGAGTATGATATGTTTGTGTTATACTGAGAGATAGTAAACATTACGTTTGTTTGAAAAAAAAATTATATCCGCACACGCACACACATATATGCACGGATGCACGCACAAATTGCGTGTACACGGGAACACATTGACGCACACACAGAGGCGCATACACACACACACGCACGCACGCACGCACGCGCGCGCGCACACACACACACACACACACACACACACACACACACACACACACAGATGTACACACACACACACACACACACACACACGCGAGTGCGCATGCGCGCGTACATGCGCGCGCAAACACACGGACACATGTACGCTTGCACACCAGTGCATGCACGCAGTCACACATACTTATGAACACACACACACACACACACACACACACACACACACACACACACACACGCATATATGTGCTCTCTCTCTGTCTGTCTGTCTCTCTCTCTCTCTCTCTCTCTCTCTCTCTCTCTCTCTCTCTCTCTCTTGTCCGTCTTTATGGCTCTCTCTCTCTCTCTCTCTCTCTCTCTCTCTCTCTCTCTCTCTCTCTCTCTCTCTATCTCTTTTTCTGTCTGTCTGCCTGTCTCTCTCTCTCTCTCTCTCTCTCTCTCTCTCTCTTCTCTCTCTCTCTCTCTCTCTTCTCCATCACCCCCATTCCGTTTTCCCTCAAACCTACCTCAGTGCACCAAGTCAGAACTCACCACCCATCAGTCAGTCGCGCACAAAAGCCACTCGAAGCCCACTGACTGATCTGACTGCTTGCAGTAAGAGTAGGACTGCTGCTTGTAGTTAGAATAGGCTGCTTGCAGTAAGAGTAGGACTGCTGCTTGTAGTAAGAGCAGGCTGCTTGTAGTAAGAGTAGGACTGCTGCTTGTAGTAAGAGTAGGACTGCTGCTTGTAGGAAGAATAGGCTGCTTGCAGTAAGAGTAGGACTGCTACTTGTAGTAAGAGCAGGCTGCTTGTAGTAAGAGTAGGACTGCTGCTTGTAGTAAGAGTAGGACTGCTGCTTGTAGTAAGAATAGGACTGCTTGTAGTAAGAGTAGGACTGCTTGTAGTAAGAGTAGGCTGCTTGTAGTAAGAATAGGACTGCTGCTTGTAGTAAGAGTAGGACTGCTTGTAGTAAGAGTAGGCTGCTTGTAGTAAGAGTAGGACTGCTGCTTATAGTAAGAGTAGGACTGCTTGTAGGAGTAGGATGAACGTCGGTCAAAGCGGGACGGGAAGGGAAACGAGAGGAGGTGGGAGGATGGGGAAGGTGGAGGTCAGTTGTCGACGGGTGTATATATCCGAAAGCCCGAACTTCCGTGTTTAGATGGCACGTCATAGCTAGCAAGACTTTGAAATGGTCTAAAAGCGCGAGTTACAGCCATGGGACAGGGCGAAGGTTCAGGGGTACTTCATTTATGTTCTCGCGTATTTTCCGTGTGCGTGTGGCGCGATCGTGCGTGCGCGCGCGCGTGCGTGCGTGCGTGTGTGTGTGTGTGTGTGTGTGAAAGTAGACCTGTGTTTGCATACGAGGGTCAATGTATGCGGTATGTTGTGTTGAACAGCACCAGAAGAATGATCTCCTTTCTCGTAACGAACGGCAAGCCCTGCCCTGCGTACCCACCTCCGTCCAACGGTTCATACTGTCAACCATTCTGCTAACTGAAAGTATCGGAGAACGCTCTGAGATGACAAGAGAGCACTCAGTATCATCATATTTCAAATCAGTCACCTTCAGTTTTTTGACGTTAAGAACCGTTGTTCAGGAAAGAAGGGATGGGGATTGGGGGAAGGGGGGTGGGGGTGGGGTGGGGCGGAAAGTGTGAATCCGTCGCGTGTCGCGGGAGATTTCCCAAGACATCTTTGATAGAGAGCCAGGTGATTTACATGAAATGGTTAGGTTGTACTGGAAAATATCGTTCGCGCTTTTGACACTGAACACTTGAGCTTTTCGACTTTTAAACTGCCGCCCCCTCCCTTCCTTCCCACCCACCCCCTCCCTTCCTTCCCCCGTGAAACTTTTCGCGCTTTTGAGCGTTAGGGCGTCTCGGATGTGGCTGTTTACGGCAGGTGAGTTGGCCGGGTGTGGGTGGCGGGTCATTGGGCTTGAACGGGGTGGATGGCTGACTTGTTTTCTGCCTGTAAATACACCCTGCTGTCGGCGGCTGTGGTTTTCGGGGGCTGGGGGGGGGGGGGGAGTGTACCTGAATGAGGGGCGGGGGGGGGGGGGGGGGGGGGGACGGGAGGGGGGGGGGGGGGGGGCGCTCTGCCTGGAATGTGCCTGAGATCGTGTGTCGGGTCTTGGAATGCCGGCTGAATAGAAAACGTGACTCGACATAATCGGGTGGGGAAGATCTACTGTCCAGGTGTGTGTGTGTGTGTGTGTGTGTGTGTGTGTGTGTGTGTGTGTGTGTGTGTGTGTGTGTGTGATTGTGCGCGCGCGCGGTGTGTGTGTGTGTGTGTGTGTGTGTGTGTGTGTGTGTGTGAGTGTGTGTGTGTGTGTGTATATGTGTATGTGTTCGTACATGTGTGTGTTCGTTTGTATGTGTTTGTGTGTCTGTGTGTGTTTGGTTGTCTGTATGTGTTTGTGTGTCTGTCAGTGTGTGTGTGCCTCTGTGTGTGTGTGTGTGTGTGTGTGTGTGTGTTGTGTGTGTGTGTGTGTGTGTGTGTGAGAGAGAGAGAGAGAGAGAGGAGAGAGAGAGAGAGAGAGAGAGAGAGAGATTAGGTGTGCGTGTCATTTTGTTTTCCGTCACAATTCGACACTAAGCCTTAATCTCCGTAAAGCCTTTGGACAGATGAAAAAAACAAAAGCACACGCTGTGCCGGTGCCACATTAGGACCACAGAACTGTTGTTTTTTTTCAGTTCACCGCCCACCCCTGCCCTCTGTCGCACTCGCAGACACACACAGTCTCTCGTTCTTTCTCTGTCTCGGCTGTCCCTCAGTTCCCCTTTATCTTTCCACCTCCACCCCTGTCACCGCTCTCTTTTATCCTTCTCACTATCCTCCTACACCTGTATCAACGTCCCGTATCTCTCCCCCCCCCCTGTCTCTCTCTCTCTCTCTCTCTCTCTTTCTTTTCTCTCTCTCTCTCTCTCTCTCTCTCTCTCTCTCTCTCTCTCTCTCTCTCTCTCCTCATGTGTAACCTAACAGCGTTTCTGGTTTTCACTTCATGCCTTCCTTCTCCCCCATTATTCTCTGAAGAAGAAACAATTTGTTTTGTCACGTGCCCGACCTCCTCCACCTCCACCCCACCCACCCCTCTCTTCACACGCTTCCTCTCACCGTCCTCTCCCCCCACAACCCCCACCTCCACCTCCATTTCCCCATTCCCCCGTCATCTCATCCCAACTGATCAGAGTTGTGGAGGACGCAGTTGGCATGCCTGGCCGTGTGTGTCTTTAACACTTTGAAGGGCCTATCACGTCCAAGGTCCTTCGTGACGTATGGGGCTTCTTGGTGCTAAAAGTAGATAGTGTAATCACAGGGCACACCCAGGCACCCCTTTCATGCAGTTGTCACCTTAGCTGCGGAACTGCAGGGGTATATATGCGTGCGTGTTCAAGAAGAAGTTGGTTTCAAAGTGGGCGTGGTGGCTGCAGGTGGACAGTTGAAAATCAAAACGGTTGCTACCTTTTCACACACAGATCCAAGAGATACGTGACTGATTTGTTTCGTCTGTTGTTTCCCAGGATTGGAATGCTGTGTGTCCTGCCGCCTGAGAAAGACCCAGTGGGTCGAAACGCGTCTTGACTTTTGGAATTTGCTTGTTGCTTGCTTTGGCGGAGCGGTAATTGTATTTTTCTTTCTGTGTTCGAGGAAAGGCGAGGCGCACGAGCTCGCGATGTGTGTGTGTGTGTGTGTGTGTGTGTGTGTGTGTGTGTGTGTGTCTGCGCGCGCGCGCGCGCGTGTATGCCTCCGCGCCAGGGCGCTGGTACTGGGATCAGGATTATGAGGAACGGTTGTGACGTTGAATCGATATTAACAGATCATAGCTGCAAGTGTGACATTTGAAAATAGTTTGTTGCCTTTGGTTGTATTCGTTCTGTCTCTGTCTGTCTGTCTCTAATAATGACTTGTGAGTTGACTTCAACGTGGTGACAGCCCTGATGTGGCCCTTTGCGGTCGGCTGGGCTATAAAAACATTACCTTTCCTTATCTCTCTCTCTCTCTGTGCCCGCCTATCTGCCTGCGCCCCCCCCCCTCCTCCTTCCCCCGTCCTCCCGCTCTCTCTCTCTCTCTCTCTGTCCTTACTTAACGTGGGCGTGCGAGCGTGCTCCTGATTCAAAGACAAATCCAATGAGACGTGAAATGAAGTGATGGTCGCACACATACATACAAACAGGCGCGTAAACACGCATACAGGACTCATGCACTCTGAAAAACGCAGACACGCACACGCACACACACACACACACACACACACACACACACACACATGAGCGTTGGCGCGCATGCACACACGCACGCACGCACGCACGCACGCACGCACACGCACACACACACACACACACACACAACACACACACACACACACACGCACGTAGGGAGAGGGGGGGGGGTGCGGCTTGCGACAGCATGCAAACATGCACAATGAAACCTAATAGAGAGAGACTCGACTCAGAGTAGAGTGTTCCCCAAAAGTCGAAGGAATGCAGTGTACCTTGTGTCCATTTAGTGTGTCCTTGAGGCCCTGACCATGTGTTTTGTGTGTGCGCGCGCGCGTTCGCGCAGTTCTTTTTCAGTGGACACGACCACATCGCCATAGCCCTAACGCTTTTCCGTGTACGTATGTGCAGTTGTGAAGTGTGTGTGTGTGTGTGTGTGTGTGTGTGTGTGTGTGTGTGTGTGTGTGTGTGTGTGCGTGCGTGCGTGCGTGTGTGTGTATGTGTGTGTGCGCGCGTGCGTGCGTGCGTGCGTGTGTGTGTATGTGTGTTGTGTGTGTGTGTGTGTTCTGCTCCCATGGTCTCTGCCCTAGCCTAGTGGAGTCGAAACGGTAGCACCACGTTACCGCAAAAAAAGCCACATTATAGCGTAAGTGGGTATATCATTTCCGCAAAACCGATGCTACAAAACCGCAATCTGCAGGAATACGTTACCGCAAATCTGTTCAACAGGTACTTTTGACAGTACCACAGTACTTTGTCTCTGAATTTGGCATTAAAAAAGGTACCTTAAAAAACCCTTGCATTCAAAATCACGTTCAGCATCTACTACTTTGTCTCTGAATTTAATTAAACATTAACAGCAAAATTTGGCATTAAATATCAATCACAGTTCAGCATCACATCAGCTGGAGAGCGTCATCACATTCGGACGGGCTGGTACCTTAGTGCCAGCCTCCACACTTAGTTTGAGTAATGGCTCCATGCTGATAGGCTGCCTGTATTTGAACTCAAGAGTGAAGGGTGATGAAGGCAGATAAACTCTGAACTGCGGTAGTGAATAAACATCACAGCGACGATGTATTTCCATGAACAGTAGTCATATATCACTCGTTATTACAACTCAGAGTGTCTCGCTGCCATGCAGTTCTAATTGTACTTGAATCAAGTAGCTGAATCACAGGACAGTGGTACCTGTGCTAAAAGGCTACAGAAATCAACAAATCTATTTGCGGTAAAGTAGCAAGTCTTTTTGCGGTATCGTAATATACGACTTTGCGGTAATGTATTCTCGCGGTAGAGAGCATTTGCGGTAACGTATTGTAACCGTCGAAACAAGGACAGGCGGAAGGGCGGTCACTGGCGCGTGAAGCCCACTGAACTATGCACTGCCCAGTACACTGCTCGCTCTCTCGCTCCACCACCGCTCCACCCTCCTTTCCTTCCTTCTTAGTCCCAAACACCACCTTTGCCTTCTTCTTCTTCTTCTCTCTGTCTCTGTGTCTGTCTCTGTCTCTCTCTTTTCTCTCACCCCTCTCTCTCGCCGTCTCCCCCTCTCTCTGTCTCTCTATCTCTTCACTCCTTCTCTTACTCGCACACACGCACACACACACACACACACACACACACACACACACACACACACACACATACATATATTATAATATATATATATATATATATATAATATATATATATATATATATATATATACATAGAGAGAGAGGAGAGAGAGAGGAGTGTGTGTGTGTGTGTGTGTGTGTGTGCGTGTGTGTGTGTGTACGTACGTACGTATACACACATATGCAAGGGCAACAATATGTACATGTAGGCATGCCAGCGACATTGTGCCATGTGTTGCTACGAAGACTGACCGTTAAACAGGAACTTTAACTGACAACTGTGCCCTTGCGTTGCTATGTAAACTGACCGTTAAACAGAAGGTTCAACTGTATGCCTTGTGTTGCTATATAAATTGACCGTTAAACAGAAGCTTTAACTGTATGCCTTGTGTTGCTATATAAATTGACCGTTAAACAGAACCTTTAACTGTATGCCTTGTGTTGGTATATAAATTGACCGTTAAAAAGAACCTTTAACTGTATGCCTTGTGTTGCTATATAAATTGACCGTTAAACAGAAGCTTTAACTGTATACCTTGTGTTGCTATATGAATTGACCGTTTAAACAGAAGCTTTAACTGTATGCCTTGTGTTGCTATATGAATTGACCGTTTAAACAGAAGCTTTAACTGTATGCCTTGTGTTGCTATATGAATTGACCGTTAAACAGAAGCTTTAACTGTATGCCTTGTGTTGCTATATGAATTGACCGTGAAACAGAAGCTTGAACTGTATGCCTTGTGTTGCTATATGAATTGACCGTTAAACAGAAGCTTGAACTGTATGCCTTGTGTTGCTATATGAATTGACCGTGAAACAGAAGCTTGAACTGTATGCCTTGTGTTGCTATATGAATTGACCGTGAAACAGAAGCTTGAACTGTATGCCTTGTGTTGCTATATAAATTGACCGTGAAACAGAAGCTTGAACTGTATGCCTTGTGTTGCTATATAAATTGACCGTGAAACAGAAGCTTGAACTGTATGCCTCGTGTTGCTATATAAATTGACCGTGAAACAGAAGCTTGAACTGTATGCCTTGTGTTGCTATATGAATTGACCGTGAAACAGAAGCTTGAACGTAGCCTTGTGTTGCTACAAAAAGTACCGTAAAGCGGTTTTAGACCGCAACCTGCAAGCGTTGTCATGCTGCAAGACCGGCTGGGGCTTGAACAAACAATCCCTGAGCCTTGCACGCACAGACGGCCCAAAACCGGCTTAAAAACTGACCGGGACTGGGTGTGGTCCCCCCAAATTAAGCTCCCCCCCCCGGAAACAGTCGAAACGCTGGTGCCGTGAAGAGCGTCCGGCCTCACACACACATACACCAGACAACACACAACAGCACACACAGACAACACACAGAACACCACAGACCCCCCAACACAGACACCCACACGCACCCACACACAACACACACACACACACACACCACCCACACACACAGATACACACAGACAGCACGCAAAACACACAAACACACACACACACACACACAAAACACACCACACAACACACAACACACACACCACACAGCCCGTCCCGACACACCAATACAACCAAAAAGTGACACTCCACACCATACAGGATAGTAATGGCACAACCAGTGTTAGTGGCCCCAAAGGTCTGCCCACGCGCTGGGGCAAACGCGTAGGTCCACATCTGCCAATCTACCACGAGACCCCAAAAACCTTCACTTTGTCATTAATTTTTTTACCATCCAAGGATGTGGTACGTATATGACAGTCCCACCAGTACGCCTTGAGAAACTGAAACGAAAGCGACAGCCCTGAGCGGGCGTCACCCCATCGGACCATCTAGCGGGAGGATTAAGGACTCAGTTTTGAAACCGAAAGTTATGATACGCCAAAACCTCTGGCGGAGGACTGGAATACACAGACAGAGTAAACTTTTCCAAAATCGCCAAACGTAAAGAGTTTCCCACTCACCTCTGGGGCGCAAAGAAGAAACTTTTTTTATCCGGGCGCATTCGGCCATTCTTTTTTACTCATTCTACCTAATAAAGACTCCGGGGTATATTCCATGTGTCTCCCTCCAATGAAACATTCTTTAGATGTTGGGACTTGCAGGCAAACTAAACACAAGAAAACCCATGAAAACCTTTTTCAGAGATGTCCACCGATGTGATCTTTAAATTTTTCCGAGGAGACTAACATTTTTCATCTATCTGGTTTTTACAGTAGAGGGGTTTTTTTTTGTTTTTTTTTTAAACAACATTTCGGGTTTTTTTTAGGTTATTTTAAAAGGGTTGTGTAATGAAAGACTTTGGTTTCCCCCGAGGGAGTAGGGTGCCTTAATGGGGGGGAAAAAAAAGGGTCAACACACAAAACTCCACTGCCTGCATACAGGGATGTCCGCAAATCAGCCTCGACGCAGAAAGAAAGAAAGAAAAATGATTTTTGGGGTTGATTTAAACGCGGTGACACCCCCCGGTTTGGGCCCTTTTGCGGTCGCGGGGCTGTAAGAAACTTTCCGACCTTACCTAATGACGGCGAAACCCGGTGGGGGCTGCTTTAGGGGAACACCGGGGCCGACCCGTGGGCCGAGTGGTGGGAAGGCCAACCCCCCCGCAGGGGGAAGGGAATTTATAATTCTGAGCGGAGCACGGGGGGCCGCAAGAAAAGTGGGGGTGTACACGAGCGTCCGAGGGCGGAATGAAAAAGCATTTTTTGACCGTTTGGACTCCCGTAAACCCCGGGAAGGTGGGAGAGGCAACATGGGTTGGATGGGAAAGGGTGACTGTACAATGCAATATATTGAGTTTAGGTTGTTGTTTTTTGTAGACAAGTTTTAAGTTTGGGACAAGATGTAAATGGTTAGGGATTTTTTTTTTTAGACAATGTTTAAGCTGGGACATGCGTAAAGTGGTTAGGTAAGTTTTTTTGTAGACAAGCTTAATGTCGAACGTGGGTGATTGAATGGGAAAAATGACAGTTATATGGGACAGAAAAAAAGACTTATAGTGGACATAAAGAGACAGTTTATATTTACAGAAAGATACAGTTGATGGTACATAAAAAATGCATTAAAGGGTACAGTAAAGAGAAGTTAAGTGGTACAGTAAAGAACAATTTTTAGTTACAGTAAAGATGACAGTTATAGTGGACAGTAAAGATGACAGTTAAGGGACAGAAAGATACAGTTTGTGGTACAGTAAAGATGACATTATAGTGGTACAAAAGATACGTTTAAAATGGGAATCCAATAGAGGTAGGATGGGTTTTTTTTGTAGAAAATGTTTAATGTCTGTGACTAGAAAGTATTAGGGATTTTTTTTGTTTTGAAACAATGTTTAATGTCGAACAGCTGATTTAATAAAAAAGACAGTTAAGTGGGACAGTCTATGGTTAGATATATTTTTTGTGACAAAGTTTAAAATCTGGGGCAGATGTACAGTGCTTTCAACCAACCCCGATAGCAGGCTTGCCAATTTAAAATGTTTTGAGTGGCCTTTGGAGACGTAAAAATTTCGGTGGGGGTGTGTTAATAGATTTAATTTTGGGGAATCGAATTGGTTGCAGTTGCAATTCATCCTAAAATTTCTTTTTTGGTACACAGGAACTTGAAAAAATTTTTTCCGTAAATGGAAAAGGGTTTTGGGGACATAGTAAACGATGTTCAACAAAATTGATTAAAAATTTAAGATTTTTTTCCTTTTCCTTTCTAAATTTTTAAATCTTTTGACATCTACGACAAAGAAAAGGGGGGGTCAAAAAAACCTCTAATTTTTCGATATGTTTTTTAATAGACGATTTTCTTTTTGGCGACAAGTTCTGAAAAATTTCAAATGGGATTCTTGGACGCGCTGAATTTTGTTGACGCCCGTGTACATGATAACTAAAGAGAAACTTTAAAAAAGACGTCTAGCAGCAGCAGCAGCAGCACATAGCATATAGTATATACAGCAGCAGCAGCAGTATTTTAAAATTGGCTTGATAGTGATGGGTTGAAAAAAATTTTGGTCAAGTAATTCGTTTTCAGTTACGGGTTAGACGCGTTTTTAGTAAATACCACAGCCCGCATAAAAACACACGAACACACACTACACACCACCGAACACACACTACACACACACAGAACACACACACACACCCACACACACACACACACACACACACCACACACACACACACACACACCACAAACGCACCGCACTCAACACACCACACACACACACACACACACACACACACCACACACACACGCACACACCACACACTTAAAAATGTTTTCCCTAGCAACAATTCTTTAATTTCAGCGAACATTTTGAAAATATTGTTGTGTGTTAAACGGTTCAGGGAAAATCCTGAAGCCAAGACACCTCACCAAATGAGTTGTTTGGGTAATCCCCTGTAAAAATGATCGATTTTTGTCGCGAGTGAAGAACAGCACAGCATAACATTTATTTGGCAAGTTTCGTTTGTGGTTTAAGTTGGTCTTCATAAGATGCACAATGGACAGTGAAAGTGAGAGAAAGGAAGAGAGAAGAGAGAGAGAGAAGAGGGGAAAAGAGAGAACACAGACAGACAGACAACGACTGACGACAAAAAGGAGGAAAGGGGAATTTAATACACTAAATTTCTGCTGGCAAGCGGTTTTTACAATTTCCCCCCCCCCCCCCCCCCCCCACACACACACCCTTTTGCCCCCCCGACCCATATCCTCTTTTTCCTTCCTCCTAAGACGTTGGGTTGCGTTGGCCGAGTAGGCATACGACCCTCCCATGACGGACGGGATTCGGGGTTGGCCGAGTTCCAGTGTGGGTCAGGGAAGGCTGGGTGGACGGGGGGGTTTTTTGGGGGGCGGGTGTAGTGGAGCGAAGAGGGTGGGGAAAGGGGAGGGGGTGGGGGGACCCGGCCATTTGGGATCAGAGGGCCTCGTTGGGCACGCGTCTTTCTCAAAGGTTTGGTCTTTTGGATTGCTTCCCAAACCGCCATGTCCCTTGCCTTTTCCTTTTTTTGGGATATCCACCTCATTCGCGCGCGTAAGGGGTGGTGTGTGGTTAGTGTGTGGGGGTGTGTGTGTGTGTGATTGGGGGGTTTGGGGTGTGGTGTGTGTGTGTGTGTTGTGTGCTCATCTAAGTGTGCGCGCGCGTGTGTGTGTGTGTTGTGTGATGGTGTGTGTGTCGCCGGGGCGCGCTTGCGCCGTTCGCGCGCGCGTGTTTTGTGTGCCCGCTCACGCGCTGAATTTTTATCATGTGCACGGGGTTATCAGGGGAGGAACATTTTTTTTTTAATGGGGAGAAGAATAACACACTGGAGATTTTTGCTTGGCCCCAAAAAAAAAAAAAAAAAAAACAAAAAAAACCCAAACCCCCTTTTAAAAAAAAAAAAAAAAGAAAGGGGGGGGAATAAAGGGTAAAAAACAAATCAAACGAATCCTTGAAAAATGGGCAGGAACGCCTCATTTAGTTTTGCCAGAGAAACAGTTGACCAACTTGGCAGTCGCTATCCATCAAAACTGCCGCCCTGATTGATAGCTCATAACATTTCCTCCTTCCCTTCCTCCAAACGCCCCCCCCCCCCCCCCCCACCACCACTCCCGTGCCTCTGTCTTTCTGTCGCAGTCTCTGTGTCTGTCTGTGTGTCTGTCCGTCTCTATCTGTCTGTCTCACTGCCTCTGTCCGTCTGTCTGACTGTCTGTCTGTCTGTCTGTCTGTCTCTCTCTCTCTCTCTCTCTCTCTCTCTCTCTCTCTCTCGTGAGAGAGAGAGAGAGGGGCAGAGGAAAGAGACAGAGAGAGAGAGAGAGAGAGAGAGAGAGAGAGAGAGAAGGAAGAAAAAAAAAGGGGGGGGGGGGGGGGGGGGGGGGGGGAGGCAGGAAGCACTGCGGTGGGATGTTAGGAGTTGTCAGTTAGGACAGCTGCTTTGATGAACAGCGGCCAGGAACTAGTTCACCTCCAGTCATGTGACTTCTTCATGTGTCACAGTGAGAAGGCATGCAGGGGGGGGGGGGGGGGGGGGGGGGGGTAAGGGGGGAGGGGGGGGGGGGGGCAGGTGTACCACTAAGGCACCGAGAAACCCCTGCCGGTGGTTTTTGCGTGTGTAATGAGCATTGTCATGGTCCTGAGAACATTGTCCTTGGCTCGACACAGGGTCGTCTTGTGTGACGTGAGCTGCTATTTTGGGGTCACAGTGAGTGGACTGCCGGCCCTTTATGTTTGGGAAATGACACATGGCGATTGAGAGCTTGACGTCTTGCTTTGGTTGTGTTGGATACCAAAAAAGAACATTCCAGTGTGTGTGTGTGTGTGTGTGTGTGTGGAGAGAGAGAGAGAGTGTGTAGGAGTGGGGTTCTGTACGTAGATATCTGAAGTATGTGAATTCTTGTGTGCTCGGAGTATTGGGGAGGGTTAGGGGTAGGGGAGGGTTAGGGGGTACAAGTTACGTTGAGCTAATGTAGTCTGAATAATCAATTGTAGGCGCTCACGGTAGGTTCCCAAGTTACTGTTCTTATTCTGAACACGCGCAGCTTGACCGGCAGGCTTTCTTCATGACCCTGAAAACTGCTGTACGTTCTGAATACTTTTCAGTTGAGTTCGGTGTTATTTTAACGTCTGCTCATCATCGATGATATTGGACAGTTGTGAATGCGCACAGTGTAGTGTATCACAGTGTAGCATTGCACGTGCGCATGGTCTGTATTGTGCGGAGGACTTCACATACACGCTGGACATTTCTTGAATAAATTCATGTTGCAACATTCGCTTGATGTTGATTATTATCTTCTATGCGAGGGACAGACCACATCACCACCACCACCACCACCATCACCACCTATCCTTCGCTACCTCCCTCCCTAGTTCCCCCACCCTCCAAAAAGAGAGAATGAAAAGGTATCAGTGTCTTTCAGAAAAAAAGATCGTATGTTGACACTTTTGGGGGGTGGTGGGGATGGGGGATGGGGGTAGTACCCTCTCCCCATTCCCCCGCCGGCCTCCTCCCTCCCGCAGAAAAAAGGCTGGGGAAGCGGGGAAGAGAAAGGAAGAGGGGGGGAGGGGGGGGGGGGGCTCCTATCAGCATGGGTTGTTTAACAAGTCAGTTCGGTTTTCTGCTCTGAGACGTGTTATTAAGCAAAATCTCACGTTTGTCTCCCGCTATCTGAATTGTGAAGGTTGTGAGTGAGTGGTGATGTTCGTTTCAGTTTCGGTTTCATCGAGGAGGTGTCGCTGCGTGCGGACTAGTCCACACTCGTGATGTTAGAAATGGAGAAGTACGCCGTTCAGGCATGCAATCACACTGCTCAGAAATGAGAAATGTTTAGTTCCTGTGTCTGTAGATTGATACAAGATTTAGCGATATCTGACTGACACGTTTTTGGCTTGTATGTGTGCGTGTGCGTGTGTGTGTGTGTGTGTGTGTGTGTGTGTGTGTGCGTGCGTGTGTGCGTGTTCTCTTCTCAGGCAGGAGGTAGAAAGAGACCCAAAGGAAGAAAGTCAAGATGGCGGCCATCCGGAAGAAGCTGGTGATTGTGGGAGACGGCGCGTGCGGCAAGACTGCCTGCTGATCGTGTTCAGCAAGGACCAGTTCCCCGAGGTGTACGTGCCCACCGTCTCGAGAACTATGTGGCCGACATTGAAGTGGACAGCAAGCAGTAAATGGTGGCGTAGGATATCGTGAACGATTCCTTCCTCTCTCTCTCTCTCTCTCTTTTCCTCTCTCACTCTCTCTCCCCTCTCTCTCTCTCTCTGTATCTCTTTGTCTCTGTTTCACTCGTCCCGTCTCTCTGTCTCTGTCTCTGTCTCTGTCTCTCTCTCTCTCTCTCCCCTCTCTCTCTCTCTCTCTGTTGACGAAATGTACATCTTGTGTGTTTATAGTGTGTAATGATGAGATGAACGGGAGAAAATCTTGTGCATTATCAGAGGTTATGTTCAGAGTGTATGGTAGGTGGTAATATTTTATGTTTGGCATACGTTCACGATTGATTATGTTGTAGTTTAACTCTAAATCTGAAACATGTAAGATCCCCCCCCCCCCCCCCCCCCCCCCCCCCCGTTCTCTCTGTAATGTATGGGCATGCACACGCACACACACACACACCACACACACACACACACACACACACACACACACACACATATACACACACACACACACACACACACACACACATACACACACACACACACAACACACACACACACACGCGTGCGCGCGCGCGCGTGCGCGCGCGCGCGCATTCACAGAGCGTTTCGTTACGGGGAAGAATCAGAACACTAAGACTGTACAATACGCTTCCAGTTCTCACTCGACGACATGCGGGGAGAAATCTGAGACAGGACTTGACACATTTTTTTTCCTGATGAATGAAAGATGAACAGTGGAATTGATAAGTGAAGAATGGGTCTCTCCAAATGACGTATTTTTCATAAACCTTATATCATTGTAAATTGAATTACATCTGATATAACGCTGGGTGATTCATGATTCATCTTTGAAAGGATCTTGTATAGTCGGCTGGGCAGAAAGCAAACAAAACTTAACGAATTATCTGTCAAGTAAATAGTCTTACTGAAGCCCTTGAACAATGCTGTCCACATCAGTCAGCCTAGAAGGTAGAAACAAACGTGTGTCAGACGGATCACGATCAAGGCTGTTGTACCTGTGCAAATCACCATCAAAGCTGTTGTACCTGTGCAAATCACCATCAAAGCTGTTGTACCTGTGCAAATCACCATCAAAGCTGTTGTACCTGTGCAAATCAATATCAAAGCTGTTGTACCTGTGCAAATCCTCATCAAAGCTGTTGTACCTGCGCAAATCACCATCAAAACTTGTTTTACCTGTGCAAACCCTCATGAAAGCTGTTGTACCTGTACACATCACAATCAGGACTGTTGTACTGTGCAAATCCTCATCCAAACTATTGCACATGTGCAAATCATCATCAAAACTGTTTCACCTGTGCAAATCATCATCAAAGCTGTTGTACCTGTGCAAACCCAAATCAAAACTGTTGTACCTGTGCAAATCCTCATAAAAGCTGTTGTACGTGTACAAATCCTTATAAAAGCTGTTGTACGTGTACAAATCCTCATAAAAGCTGTTGCACCTGTGCACATCCTCATAAAAGCTGTTGTACGTGTACAAATCCTTATAAAAGCTGTTGCACCTGTGCAAACCCTGATCAAAACTGTTGTACCTGTGCAAACCCTCATCAATACTGTTGTACCTGTGCAAATCCTCATCCAAACTGTTGTACCTGTGCAAACCCTCATCAAAACTGTTGTACCTGTGCAAACCCTCAACAAAACTGTTGTACCTGTGCAAATCCTCATCAAAACTGTTGTACCTGTGCAAATCCTCATCAAAACTGTTGTACCTGTGCAAACCCTCATCAAAACTGTTGTACCTGTGCAAATCCTCATCAAAACTGTTGTACCTGTGCAAATCCTCATCAAAACTGTTGTACCTGTGCGAATCCTCATCAAAACTGGTACCTGTGCGAATCCTCATCAAAACTGTGGTACCTGTGCGAATCCTCATCAAAACTGTGGTACCTGTGCAAATCCTCATTAAGGCTGTTGTACCTGTGCAAACCCTCATCAAAGCTGTTGTACCTGTGCAAACCCTCATCAAAGCTGTTGTACTTGTGCATATCAGCATTAAAGCAGTTGTACCTGTGCAAATCCTCATCAAAACTGTTGTACCTGTGCAGATCATCATTAAAGCTGTTGTACCTGGGCAAGTCCTCATCAAAACTGTTGTACCTGTGCAGATCATCATTAAAGCTGTTGTACCTGGGCAAGTCCTCATCAAAACTGTTGTACCTGTGCAGATCATCATTAAAGCTGTTGTACCTGTGCAAACCCTCATCCAAACTGTTGTACCTGTGCAAATCCTCATCAAAACTGTTGTACCTGTGCAAATCCTGATCAACTGTTGTACCTGTGCAAATCCTCATCCAAACTGTCGTACCTGTTGCAGGTGGAACTAGCCCTGTGGGACACGGCCGGCCAGGAGGACTACGACCGCCTGCGGCCCCTCTCCTACCCGGACACGCACGTGATCCTGATGTGCTTCGCCGTGGACAGCCCCGACAGCCTGGAGAACATCCCGGAGAAGTGGAACCCCGAGGTGCGCCACTTCTGCCCCAACGTGCCCATCATCCTGGTGGGCAACAAGAAGGACCTCCGCAACGACCCGGCCACGCGCCAGGAGCTGGAGCGCATGAAGCAGGCGCCCGTGCGCTTAGAGGAAGGCCGGGCCATGGCCGAGCGCATCGGGGCTGCCGGCTACGTGGAATGTTCGGCCAAGACCAAGGAGGGCGTGCGCGACGTCTTCGAGACGGCCACGCGGGAGGCGCTGAAGAAGATCAAGAAGACCAAGTCCGGCAAGAAGATGAAGTGCCTAGTTTTGTGACGCGGGCCGGGAAGAGATTTGGGGGGAGGTGGGTGGGAGGTGGAGAGAAGAGAGTCGTCAGACTCGAACCCTAGGCACACCCCCTTTTTTTTTTTTTTTTTTGAACTGCCGCCGACCTCTGGTGATGTGGGGGGGGGTCTGACAGAAGGAGGGGGAGAACAGGAGCTTAGAGCGTGCAGGTTACCTTTCAAGGACATTGGATGGTGGAGGGGAGGTGGGGGGCGGAGGTGGGGTGGGGGGCGGTGACATAGCTAGCTTCAGAGCGAACGTTGTAGGCGGTGGGGGGGGGGGGGGGGGGGGGGGGGTATGAGCGGAAATGGAGTGAGAGTCATCTTCTCGTCTGTTTTGTTAGGCTGGGGTTGGAGGAAGGGGGGGGGGGGGAGGGGGAGGTGAGGCGGGAAGGGGAGAGTGGTTTGCTGTGTGTACCTGCCTTCACCTGTGTTTGTCGCATGTGTGTGAGTTGGATCATGTGAGGTGGTCTTCGTTTCTCCACTTGAGCCTTCGGTGGTATGTATGTGTGCGTGAGGAGGGAGGTGGAGGGGTGTGGTCGGGGGAAGAGAAAACGTGGCGTGTATTTAAACATTCTTTTTAAAGATAAAATCCGCTTCAGTATCCATGCAGTGAGGTCTGTGTGCTGAGTTACATATCTGCTGTTCATAATTGATAAGATTTTATTGTCTTTTTTTTTAAATGGCGACAAAAAAATGCAGCACGTTTCAAATCTTCATGCTTCAGGAGAATGGGTTTTTTCCCCAGCTGTCGTTGGCAAACATCAGTGTTAGAATATTTTCGGTCTTGGCAATATCATCCGCACTACGTCCCATGTAAACATTCAGTTTGACAGAAACAACGTTTCCTAGCTAATACAGTCACATTTATTTGGAGCGCTGATTGCGTTCGCTTGTCATGCACGTAAACTCGCATCCAAAGCCCCAACGAAATGTCCGTGCAAGATCAGGATAAGAAAGTCAGTCTGGAGATTCAAGTCTACACTCATTCTTAGGTTTACATCCAACCCCCCCAAAAGGAATAAGTCCAAAAAGGATCATTCAGCAAACATGTAGTCGTGCAACATGTATTTAGAGCAATGAATAGTTGGCTTTTCGCTTAAAAAGGCAATGGTCAGAGAAGATGGACTTTAAATCGAGGAAGACGTGTAATCTGCAGGAGAGAGAGAGAGAGAGAGAGAGAGAGAGAGAGAGAATGCACACAGTGGTGAACTATAGTCTCCTGTCCCTTTACACCGCATCGGTTTCACAATCTGGTGCCGTGTGTGTGTGTGGTGTACTCTTTTGCTTTCATGTTTTCAGAGTGAGCATGCTCGCATTACAATTGTCATGGTGTAACATTAGTGTGGTGTGCGCACGTTGTGTTTGTCGGTTGGTGTTTTTGTTTTTTTTTCCCCTCGGGGTGAAGTGAATAGTGTTGTTTTTATTATCCTGTTTTCGTTACGTGGTACGGAGAGCTTCTGAAGGTCTGATTCGTCCTTTGCTTAATGTTTTGGTTTTTTTCAAGGTAAACGTTTTTCGTTCATTGATTTGTTGTTTTTAATAACGAAAATGTAACTAATTTGGTTTAGTATGCAGCATTCTTTTTTGTGTGTGCTTTTTTTCTGCTGAAGCTAGTTTGTCTTTGAAACAAATGATACTTTCGTTGCTTTTTAATTTTCTTTTTTCTTTTTTACTTTTGTTTTCATGGATCAGTGCGAAATTTGTGAGTGAATGTGCTTTTAAAGCTGCTTTTTTTCTTAGGATGAATATTTTAGAAATTCATTTCTCTTTCCAGTGTGTTCGTTGATTATGGCCGTTTGAAACGCCCGCTACAAGATCAGAATCGTTATGTCTACTGTGATAATCCACAAAAATAACAGCATTCTTCACGCAGCTCGAGGAGGTGTGCGACCTTTTGTCGCAAAATGGCGCATGTGTGTCGGCTAGTGTGCGTTTGTTCCTCTTTCCATGGCCTGTATCTCAAGCTATACATTTCTGGCAGTGTGTGTGTGTGTGTGTGTGTGTGTGTGTGTGTGTGTGTGTGCGTGCGTGCATGCGTATGCGCGCGCGCATTTTAGAGGCATTTTCTTTTTCGTTTTCAGCTGGTTAACACTGAATGTAATACGGTTGTGAATCTTGCTTTGTTAGGAGAGCAAAAGCGTGCGTGTCCACACATGCATGTGTAAATTGCGCGCATGCAAAGCACGTATGACCGCGCAGACGTGAACACATTGGTACGAGCACAAGCGCGCACGCTCACATATACACGAACGTACACACGCGTACACACTTCTGCTCACAAACACTCGCACGCACACACACGCTCACACACACACACACACACACACACACACACACACACACACACACACGGATAGTTCGAGTCAGGAAATGGAAGCCATGTTTGAAAAGCACAGTTGGTTTAGGGTTTACACATCGTTTTCTAACACCTGACGTCCCTGGCGGTGCGAGGTTCAATCAGACCAAATTTCAGCACAGAAACGACCGCGCGGTTACTGAACATTGTACAACGTAGCTTACAGCCGCTGGCGTTCTGCTCTTTATTGAAACACATCCATTCCCCTACGAAAACAGCGTTCTATCTGGGGGATGTACAGGGGACTACCCCCCCCCCCCCCCCTTGCACTTTTCTGCTAGCGGGAGGGAAGACTATTTGTCGTGTGATTGATGGAGTTTTGGGGTCTCTTCAATTAAAGGACATATCAAAATGCCTGTCACGCGACTCCAGTGTTGTAATGTTGTTCCTTCCTGTGCATGAGTAAAAGCAAAACAAAACACAACAACAACAACAAAATAGTGAATGGTTGGTATTAATCAGTTTGTGTTTTGTACGATTTTTCATATTTGATATAAAGATTATAATCAAGTGTAAAGTGATTTGTTATTCGTTTTTCTTCAACTGGAGTGTAGTTATTCGTGATTATTTCCTCATGCCCCTCTTACTTTCTGTTCGTTTTTTCTTCTCCTCCCTCTTCTTCTTGGTCTTGTTCTTCTCCTCCTTCTTCTTCTTGGTCTTCTCCTTCTCCTTGGTCTTCTTCTCCTTCTTCCTCTCCTTGGTCCTCTTCTCTCTGTCTGTCTGTCTCTCTCTCTCTCTCTCTCTCTCTCTCTCTCTCTCTCTCTCTCTCTCTCTGTGACACTTACCAACCAAATCTTGAAATGGTCATCCGTTTTCATCTTTCTGTTTGTCAAGAAATGTTGCATTATGCTCTCGCTAAACTCGTGCACAAACGAATGTACGTACGTAAAAAACGCCCCCACGGACAAATTAACCCTAATTCTCACGAACGAGTCACGTCGCGCAGCAGCGTGCAAAATCAAGACCACAACATCCTCTGACTACAGCTTAATGAATGGCGTGTTCGGACGGAGCGGACATTCCATCAATCATCGCTGCCCGGTCACCTGACCGTAGTCACGACACCAAAGGTTGTGCGACCCTCATCGAAGCTCGGCAATGCACCCATGACTCGAGGTTTTTGACAAGACCAGCAGAACGGATAGAAGGCGTTGGCTTACGTCACACACCACTATTTCCAAGTGAGGTACCCCTCTCACAGTGGCCCTCACAATGTAGAGCAGCGAGAGCTCCGATATGTAAATCACATGGAAGTCGCTGGAAACACTGCCTTTCAAGAGTATCTTGACTCGAAATACGGTTTCCTGATGTCCGTGTGACGTGGCCTGTAGTTATTGTGCCTTTCAGCCAACCAAACTCCGTTCACCAAAACCAACGCCCTTATCAAAGGATATTATCAACTGAAAAGGTCTTTTACTCAAAGAGACTCGACGAATTCACAACACTTGACTGATTGTAACTGGAGCAGAATCACGAAAATCAAACACAGTTTTGCGCAATACTATGTTGGATAATGTAGAACACA
>CM031615.1:45343363-45355863 GCA_018398815.1 Conus ventricosus | reverse complement strand
ACATCGTGTTCAGAGACATCGGGTTCTGGTTCCAGGATAAAGTATTCATGCTGAGACGATCTGCCCGCATCGCCCGGAACAGCAGCGTCATCCTGCACAGCAAACTTTAACCGTGGCTCTGCTCGGGTCGTTTCCGCCGCCGTGACTTCCGGTTCCGGCAAGCTGCGCTCGTCGACAAAACCCAGAGCCCGCATTTCCTGCTGAATCCGAGCCTTCAAGGCTGCGGCGTCCAGCTTTTTCTCCAAAGACTGTGCACCCGGGAGGTCTGCTCTGTTCTGGGAAGACTGCGGAGAGGAGAAAGACCGCGTGTAGTCCGTCCTCCGGTCAGACAGAAACAAGTCTTCCGCGGAAGGAAGAGTCGGGAGAGAGCTCATGTTGGAGTTCCTACACTCGTGCAGCGTACCAACGTGTTCGCTGAAACGACGGGCGGCGTTTCTAGGGCAGTCGGGTTGGTGGGTCTGAAGAGAAAACCGTCGTCTGGAACGATAGTGCGGCGCAAACATCCCGGGCATATAACTCCCGGGAAGTGGTGGATTTGGCGGGGAGGCAGTCTTTCTCGGTGGAAGTTCACCTTGGTGATTTTCAGGCTCAAGGATGAAATACTGTTGCTTGCTCGCCTGTCTTGAGGAATCCTTGCTTTCTTGCAAGATCTGGCCTGTGACTTGATGTCGAGACGAGGAGGCCGTCGCCGTGTTTGCACCGTTCTCACTCTCGCAGGTTGTGCCGAGGGGCTGAAGGAGGAAGAACGCACTGTTGTCGCACTCTGGGACAGTCACGGTTTCTCCGCTCTCCCCCCTCACCCCCACCACCGTCAGCCGACACACGAGGGCGCCTCTTTCGCTGGCGTACGTCTGCAGAGTCAGCTTCTCCAAGACCGTCTTCAAATTGTCCGCGGGAGACAGCACGTGCAGTCCGCGTGTGTCCAAATCATCGTTCAGAGCGTGAACTTCTTCCCGTCGGTCTGCCGTGTCGGCCGCTCGGAGCGAGCCGTCAGGACGGCGGACCGTTCGTGGCTTGGGTGGAAGTGGTGGAGGAGGTGGATCGGCGAGGTCTCGCAAATCTGTTTCTCCAGAATGCCTGGGTGGCTTTGGGGGCGCCCTCTGGTTCTTGACGAGGGGGTCATAGCGTGAGTCATAAGCAGCCGCACTCACACACCTGTTAACTTCGGTAACAACTCCTCCGCCATTACTGACACACGATTGGTCGTTTCCAGGCAGCACGTGAGTGGGCATTGCGCGCGCGGATTGTCTTTCATTCACGGTGTCGTGGAGCGGATCGGAGTCATGGGCCCTGATAATGTCTGGGGCCGGGTCCGCAGGGACAGGGTGAATGTCCACGAAAGGGCGACTTCCAGAGGGGCTACTTCCCGGGACAGAAGTTTCCGAGGGGTGAATGGTGTCTGGAGCTGGCCTCTTCTGTCGCTGGTTTTTGGCCACGTGGGAGGCTTCCTTCTTCCTCTGTGACAAACAAAGCAAACATCGGAACGGTCAAGAAATGGAAATAAGTACAAGTTGACATTCCTTAAGCCGCTATTAAGTCATGCAGAAATTTGGAGACGAACGACAGACTGTTTGAGCTAACCTCTGCTACGGAAAGTTTATGGGTTCTATGCATGTGTATGCTTTGCGCGCGCGGGCGCGCGCGCGCGTGCATGCATGCATGTGTGTGTGTGTGTGTGTGTGTGTGTGTGTGTGTGTGTGTGTGTGTGTGTGTGTGTGTGTGTGGTGTGTGCGTGCGTAAGTGTGTGTGTGTGTGTGTGTGTGTGTGTGTGTGTGTGTGTGTGTGTGTGTGTGTGTGTGTGTGCGCGTGCGTAAGTGTGTGTGTGTGTGTGTGTGTGTGTGTGTGTGTGTGTGTGTGTGAGAACGTGCGCGCGTACGTGGGTGCCCACGTGCGTATGAGAACTCTTCCAAAGTTTTCTATTTACGCTTTTAAAGTAATACTCTAGTATATGGCAATCCCGGAATCATGGGCTACTGCGTCCTCTGATGAACCAGACATCCACACATACTCCTGTGGCAAAGTGGTTGCAGAGAAGTTGCGACAGTCACAGAAACAACGAAGTTGCTGTGTGTGTGTGTGTGTGTGTGTGTGTGTGTGTGTGTGTGTGTGTGTGTGTGTGTGTGTGTGTGTGTGCGTGCGCGTGCGTGCGTTTGTACGTGCGTGCGTGTATGTTGTGTCAAAAATGACAACTCAGTGGAATGATAGGCGCTAGCGCGCTGTTTTAGTCCTCTCCGGGTATCCCCGTTGTGTGTGCCGAGTGTTCGGTGTTCCCATTAAAGATCTTTAAGGAACATATCGAATTTCTGTGCTGACGTGGACTCTCGGACAAAGAATTCAGCCTTCATAAAGCCTGCACAAATGTTGACCAGGGGATATCCAGGGAAAAAATCCCACTCCCCACAGTATCCATAAAACACTGCCAGGACTTGAACCCACATGTCACAGAATAAGAGTGCTGTGTTCTAGCCACTCGGCCACCGCGGCACCCGATGAAAAATATGGTTCATGCCACGATTCAAAAGGCGAAGAAATGGGAAGAATGAAGTCTCTCTGGTAATGATTAGAGTCTCTGTTATGTCACTGTAATGTTTCCATAATGAGTACAATAAGATTTATATCATTACCCTCCACATTGATGTGAAGATGAAAAAAAGCATGTCGTTGAAAATACAAACGTATGACACTGGAGTGCTTATGTGTGAGCCCATGTGTGCGCCAAGAATTTCAAGCCCGACGCTGTCATCTAATGACCAACATTAAAGCCACGTGTTGTTATCAAATAAAGGGAAAACAGTTATTACCGTTGTTTTTTTTTCTGAGGATCACAGCTGGTTTAATTAAGAAAACGAATGTTTTTCTCAGGACCACAACTGTTTCTCCCTGTTTTCGTAAAGATAATAACTGTTTTCCCTGTTTCCTTAAAGATAATAACTGTTTTCCCTGTTTCCTTAAAGATAATAACGGTTTTTCCCTGTTTCCTTAAAGATAATAACTGTTTTCCCTGTTTCCTTAAAGATAATAACTGTTTTCCCTGTTTCCTTAAAGATAATAACGGTTTTTCCCTGTTTCCTTAAAGATAATAACTGTTTTCCCTGTTTCCTTAAAGATAATAACTGTTTTCCTGTTTCCTTAAAGATAATAACTGTTTTCCCTGTTTCCTTAAAGATAATAACTGTTTTCCTGTTTCCTTAAAGATAATAACGGTTTTTCCCTGTTTCTTTCAGAATAATGACTGTTTTTCCCTGTTTCTTTAAGAATAATAACTGTTTTTCCCTGTTTTCTTTAAGAATAATGACTGTTTTCCTGTTTTCTTTAAGAATAATGACTGTTTTCCCCTGTTTTCTTTAAGAATAATGACTGTTTTCCCTGTTTTCTTTAAGAATAATGACTGTTTTCCCTGTTTTCTTTAAGAATAATGACTGTTTTCCCTGTTTTCTTTAAGAATAATGACTGTTTTTCCCTGTTTCCCGAGGATCACAGTTATTTTTTATCCTTTTTTCAGCGTAGGATGTGACGTCATACTGGGTCGCCACGAAGGTCAGACCCAGAGCGAGTATAGTTCAGAGGGACTCCACTGCAGCCTCACAGACAGGCTCAGAAACACACCCTGAACAAAGAGGGACGAAGACACCACAAACAGTTTATTCTACACACAAATGAGGGGAGGGGGGGGGGGGGGGGGGGGAGGGTGAGAATTGGAACGAAAGAACGGTCGACACTTAAGGATGGAAAAAGTAAACCAAAGTTTGGGCAACTGAAAGGATAATGGAATGAAACGATCAAGGCTGGGGGGTGGGGAGAGTTAACAGCACAGACACAGTTCAGACAATTAAAATAGTGTCATCCATTGCCATTGTTAGTCATGAATAAAAGGGAAAAAAAGTCCACTAACGACGTGCCCAGTCCCTCTCTGTCTGTCTGTCTGTCTGTCTGTCTCTCCCTCTCTCTCAAACACACACGCACGCACGCACGCACGCACGCACGAACGCACGCACCACACACACAACACACATTATCTCCTCACCTACGCACCTAGTCCCAGTGTTCAATTCTTCCCCCCTCACACGAGGGGTTCCTTCAGTCCTATACTCAAGCACGGCTTGGCTGCACCATTGCCCAACACCCCTTGACCTTAATGACGCTCTCAGGCAATGCCAAGGTCCACCGACCCTAACCCAAGACGTGCAACAGCAGCAGCAACGACAACGACGGCTTTCGCCTCTGGAAAAGCCAGCAGCGACAAACGAGAGGAGTTCGGAGTGACGGCCGAAGAATCTGCAGCCGGAGCAAGCAGAACTGGCGGCTCAGAAGACCAGACCCGGTCCCAATACGAAGTGGGGTCTGAAGGCGAGCTGGAGTCACACCTGATGTCGCATCAAAACAAGAAGTGCTGCAAGATTGGTAGCGCGAGAAAGTTTCATGTCGAAGGAGAGGGAGGGGAGGAGAGGGTTATAGTGAGTGACGAGACGAGAGGAGGTCTGGGACTTCAAACTACATTCATTTTCTTCCTAAAGAAACAGCTTACTTTCATTCACTATGAGATATCTGCCAATACGCTAATCCTCACAAATATCCACAACTTTCATACAAAAAGAAAATCATCTCCCTTCCATTCATCACGCCCTTCCTCCTTCACTTCCTGTTAACTGGAAGAAAACACAGTCTTACGGTTGTTCGCCAACTCTTCACAAAAGGGAAGCAGATTCACACAAGAACAATCAATTTAACCAGGGAGATTTCAGAAACGTGAAGGAAAAAAACCATTCTTCGGAGGACTGAACTATCAATTATACAAACATACTGTGTACTATGTTCGGAGACAGGCACAGGGAAAGCATAAAGAAAATGACACGTGAGCGATTAAGGTGACAAAGCTGGACTTTCCTATCCGCTAGCGTTTATGAAAATCTACGTGTGTTTGGAACAATACTTCCCTCTCTGCGATTCAAGGAAATAGTATGGAACAAAAGGAACGAAAAGCGAGGTTGAAGAACGAAACAAAAAAATCACAATAAACAGGCAAAACGCCACGATTCGGCCATGGCCCCTGAGAAAGAAAGAGGGGTGTGGGGGGGTAAGGGGTGTGTGGGGGAAGGGTGGAGAGGTAGGGTGTCTATCCTTGCTGAAAACAAAAATGCTTCTCCACTCAAAACACACCCGGCCACTCTGTCCACCGGAAGAGATAGTTGTTGAACAACAAAACGATCAAATAGAATAGAAATATTAATCAACGGTAGGAGACAAAGCTTAACAGTAATTTTGATCCGTGTAACGAATACTCACAAGAATTTCAAGCTCAAATTCGACCATTTAAATCACAATGAGCCACAAGAAACAGTTATTTACCAAACGAGCGCAAAGAACTGACTATTCGAATTCCCGCCATTACAGTAAACACACACGAACGGCTCAAAGCATCAGCATTTACCTTTAACCAATTTTGCTCTCAACATTCAAGTTAACACACACACCATCTCGCTCGTGGTCGGAAAGAACAAAAAACATGATGACGACGGCCCTATCAACCAGACAGACAGCCAGTTAACCAGTCAACCAGTCAATGAGACAGCCAGTTAACCAGTCAACCAGAGAGCCAGTTAACCAGTCAAACAACAGCCAGTCAACCAGACAGCCAGTTAACCAGTCAAACAGACAGCCAGTTAACCAGTCAACCAGACAGGTTCCTCCCCAGGCTGGTCTCCGCTGACTTTGATACTTGGTTCTGTCACTGGGCTTCCATTCACTCATGGCAACGAAGTTATAGAGTCAGCTTCCCATTCACTCATGGCAACGAAGTATAGAGCCTGCTTCCCATTCATCATGGCAACGAAGTATACAGTCTGCTTCCCATTCACTCATGGCAACGAAGTATACAGTCTGCTTCCATTCACTCACGGCAACGAAGTATACAGTCTGCTTCCATTCACTCATGGCAACGAAGTATAGAGTCTGCTTCCCATTCACTCACGGCAACGAAGTCTACAGTCTGCTTCCCATTCACTCATGGCAACGAAGTATAGAGTCTGCTTCCCATTCACTCACGGCAACAAAGTATACAGTCTGCTTCCCATTCACTCATGGCAACGAAGTATAGAGTCTGCTTCCCATTCACGCATGGCAACGAAGTATAGAGTCTGCTTCCCATTCACTCATGGCAACGAAGTATAGAGTCTGCTTCCCATTCCCTCACGGCAACGAAGTATAGAGTCTGCTTCCCATTCACTCATGGCAACGAAGTATAGAGTCTGCTTCCCATTCCCTCACGGCAACGAAGTATAGAGTCTGCTTCCCATTCACTCATGGCAACGAAGTATACAGTCTGCTTCCCATTCACTCATGGCAACGAAGTATAGAGTCTGCTTCCCATTCCCTCACGGCAACGAAGTATAGAGTCTGCTTCCCATTCACTCATGGCAACGAAGTATACAGTCTGCTTCCCATTCCCTCACGGCAACGAAGCATAGAGTCTGCTTTCATTCACTCATGGCAACGAAGTATACAGTCTGCTTCCCATTCACTCATGGCAACGAAGTATACAGTCTGCTTCCCATTCACACATGGCAACGAAGTATAATCTGCGTCCCATTCACTCATGGCAACGAAGTATACAGTCTGCTTCCCATTCACTCATGGCAACGAAGTATACAGTCTGCTTCCCATTCACTCATGGCAACGAAGTATAATCTGCTTCCCATTCACTCATGGCAACGAAGTATACAGTCTGCTTCCCATTCACTCATGGCAACGAAGTATACAGTCTGCTTCCATTCACTCATCGCAACGAAGTTTACAGTCTGCTTCCCATTCACTCATGGCAACGAAGTATACGTCTGCTTCCCATTCACTCATGGCAACGAAGTATAATCTGCTTCCATTCCCTCATGGCAACGAGTATACAGTCTGCTTCCCATTCACTCATGGCAACGAAGTATAGAGTCTGCTTCCCATTCACTCATGGCAACGAAGTATACAGTCTGCTTCCCATTCACTCATGGCAACGAAGTATACAGTCTGCTTCCCATTCACTTATGGCAACGAAGTATAGAGTCTGCTTCCCATTCACTTATGGCAACGAAGTCTACAGTCTGCTTCCCATTCACTCATGGCAACGAAGTATACAGTCTGCTTCCCATTCATCATGGCAATGAAGTATAATCTGCTTTCCATTCACTCATGGCAACGAAGTATACAGTCTGTTTCCCATTCCCTCATGGCAACGAAGTATACAGTCTGCTTCCCATTCACTCATGGCAACGAAGTATAATCTGCTTTCCATTCATCATGGCAACGAAGTATACAGTCTGCTTCCCATTCACTCATGGCAAACGAAGTATAATCTGCTTCCCATTCACTCATGGCAACGAAGTATACAGTCTGCTTCCCATTCACTCATGGCAACGAAGTATACAGTCTGCTTCCCATTCACTCATGGCAACGAAGTATACAGTCTGCTTCCCATTCACTCATGGCAACGAAGTATACAGTCTGCTTCCCATTCCCTCATGGCAACGAAGTATTACAGTCTGCTTCCCATTCACTCATGGCAACGAAGTATACAGTCTGCTTCCCATTCACTCATGGCAACGAAGTATACAGTCTGCTTCCCATTCACTCACGGCAACGAAGTATTACAGTCTGCTTCCCATTCACTCACGGCAATGAAGTATACAGTTGCTTCCCATTCACTCACGGCAACGAAGTATACAGTCTGCTTCCCATTCACTCACGGCAACGAAGTATACAGTCTGCTTCCCATTCACTCATGGCAACGAAGTATACAGTCTGCTTCCCATTCACTCACGGCAACGAAGTATACAGTCTGCTTCCCATTCACTCATGGCAACGAAGTATACAGTCTGCTTCCCATTCCCTCATGGCAACGAAGTATACAGTCTGCTTCCCATTCCCTCATGGCAACGAAGTATACAGTCTGCTTCCCATTCCCTCATGGCAACGAAGTATACAGTCTGCTTCCCATTCACTCATGGCAACGAAGTATAGAGTCTGCTTCCCATTCATCATGGCAACGAAGTATACAGTCTGCTTCCCATTCACTCATGGCAACGAAGTATAGAGTCTGCTTCCCATTCCCTCACGGCAACGAAGTATAGAGTCTGCTTCCCATTCACTCATGGCAACGAAGTATACAGTCTGCTTCCATTCCCTCACGGCAACGAAGCATAGAGTCTGCTTTCCATTACTCATGGCAACGAAGTATACAGTCTGCTTCCCATTCACTCATGGCAACGAAGTATACAGTCTGCTTCCATTCACACATGGCAACGAAGTATAATCTGCGTCCCATTCACTCATGGCAACGAAGTATACAGTCTGCTTCCCATTCACTCATGGCAACGAAGTATACAGTCTGCTTCCATTCACTCATGGCAACGAAGTATAATCTGCTTCCCATTCACTCATGGCAACGAAGTATACAGTCTGCTTCCCATTCACTCATGGCAACGAAGTATACAGTCTGCTTCCCATTCACTCATCGCAACGAAGTATACAGTCTGCTTCCCATTCACTCATGGCAACGAAGTATACAGTCTGCTTCCATTCACTCATGGCAACGAAGTATAATCTGCTTCCCATTCCCTCATGGCAACGAAGTATACAGTCTGCTTCCCATTCACTCATGGCAACGAGTATAGAGTCTGCTTCCCATTCACTCATGGCAACGAAGTATACAGTCTGCTTCCCATTCACTCATGGCAACGAAGTATACAGTCTGCTTCCCATTCACTTATGGCAACGAAGTATAGAGTCTGCTTCCCATTCACTTATGGCAACGAAGTCTACAGTCTGCTTCCCATTCACTCATGGCAACGAAGTATTACAGTCTGCTTCCATTCACTCATGGCAATGAAGTATAATCTGCTTTCCATTCACTCATGGCAACGAAGTATACAGTCTGTTTCCCATTCCCTCATGGCAACGAAGTATACAGTCTGCTTCCCATTCACTCATGGCAACGAAGTATAATCTGCTTTCCATTCACTCATGGCAACGAAGTATACAGTCTGCTTCCCATTCACTCATGGCAAACGAAGTATAATCTGCTTCCCATTCACTCATGGCAACGAAGTTTACAGTCTGCTTCCCATTCACTCATGGCAACGAAGTATACAGTCTGCTTCCCATTCACTCATGGCAACGAAGTATACAGTCTGCTTCCCATTCACTCATGGCAACGAAGTATACAGTCTGCTTCCATTCCCTCATGGCAACGAAGTATACAGTCTGCTTCCCATTCACTCATGGCAACGAAGTATACAGTCTGCTTCCCATTCACTCATGGCAACGAAGTATACAGTCTGCTTCCCATTCACTCACGGCAACGAAGTATACAGTCTGCTTCCCATTCACTCACGGCAATGAAGTATACAGTCTGCTTCCCATTCACTCACGGCAAACGAAGTATACAGTCTGCTTCCCATTCACTCACGGCAACGAAGTATACAGTCTGCTTCCCATTCACTCATGGCAACGAAGTATACAGTCTGCTTCCCATTCACTCACGGCAACGAAGTATACAGTCTGCTTCCCATTCACTCATGGCAACGAAGTATAGAGTCTGCTTCCCATTCCCTCATGGCAACGAAGTATACAGTCTGCTTCCCATTCCCTCATGGCAACGAAGTATACAGTCTGCTTCCATTCCCTCATGGCAACGAAGTATACAGTCTGCTTCCCATTCACTCATGGCAACGAAGTATAATCTGCTTTCCATTCACTCATGGCAACGAAGTATACAGTCTGCTTCCATTTACTCATGGCAACGAAGTATAGAGTCTGCTTCCCATTCACTCATGGCAACGAAGTATACAGTCTGTTTCCATTCCCTCATGGCAACGAAGTATACAGTCTGCTTCCCATTCACTCATGGCAACGAAGTATAATCTGCTTTCCATTCACTCATGGCAACGAAGTATACAGTCTGCTTCCATTCACTCATGGCAACGAAGTATAATCTGCTTCCCATTCACTCATGGCAACGAAGTATACAGTCTGCTTCCCATTCACTCATGGCAACGAAGTATACAGTCTGCTTCCCATTCACTCATGGCAACGAAGTCTACAGTCTGCTTCCCATTCCTCATGGCAACGAAGTATACAGTCTGTTTCCCATTCCCTCATGGCAGCGAAGTATACAGTCTGTTTCCCATTCCCTCATGGCAACGAAGTTAGAGTCTGCTTCCCATTCACTCATGGCAACGAAGTATACAGTCTGCTTCACATTCACTCATGGCAACGAAGTATACAGTCTGTTTCCCATTCCTCATGGCAACGAAGTATACAGTCTGCTTCCCATTCACTCATGGCAACGAAGTATACAGTCTGCTTCACATTCACTCATGGCAACGAAGTATAATCTGCTTTCCATTCACTCATGGCAACGAAGTATACAGTCTGCTTCCATTCACTCATGGCAACGAAGTATAGAGTATGCTTCCCATTCACTCATGGCAACGATAGTATAATCTGCTTTCCATTCACTCATGGCAACGAAGTATACAGTCTGATTTCCATTCACTCATGGCAACGAAGTATAGAGTCTGCTTCCCATTCACTCATGGCAACGAAGTATACAGTCTGTTTCCCATTCACTCATGGCAACGAAGTATACAGTCTGCTTCCCATTCATCATGGCAACGAAGTATAGAGTCTGCTTCCCATTCACTCATGGCAACGAAGTATACAGTCTGCTTCCCATTCACTCATGGCAACGAAGTATAATCTGCTTCCCATTCACTCATGGCAACGAAGTATACAGTCTGCTTCCCATTCACTCATGGCAACGAAGTATAATCTGCTTTCCATTCATCATGGCAACGAAGTATAGAGTCTGCTTCCCATTCACTCATGGCAACGAAGTATAATCTGCTTCCCATTCCCTCATGGCAACGAAGTATAATCTGCTTTCCATTCACTCATGGCAACGAAGTATAGAGTCTGTTTGCCATTCACTCATGGCAACGAAGTATACAGTCTGCTTCCCATTCACTCATGGCAACGAAGTATAATTTGCTTTCCATTCCCTCATGGCAACGAAGTATACAGTCTGCTTCCCATTCCCTCATGGCAACGAAGTATAATCTGCTTTCCATTCCTCATGGCAACGAAGTGTAGTGTCTATGAACAAGTGAGTGAGGTCGTGGGCTACAAAAATGAAGGCGATGAAGTCGGTCGTCGAGGAAAAGTAGATGAAGTAAACAATTCACACCAGTGTGGGAGTCCAAACAAACCCCTCTCTCAGCCTAGAGAGCTCAAGCCCGTGGAATGACACTCCCAAGTATACAAGGAACGGGCAGAGACCCCCAAACCCCGGGCCTGTATAGACGAGGCTGTACCCCTTACTGCAGACTTGACGCTCTGCGGCAGTGCATCTCCCACTGATGGAACTGAAGACGGTCTGGACTCGATGAAGCCCAAACACACACCGCCCAAACTTCGTTCAGCACTTTCCCACTTCACGTCGTGAACAACAAACCAGCTGAGATTTGAATCCCGCAATCGCAGCGCGTGTGCCTCACACACACACACACACACACACACACACACACACACACACACACACACCACACGCACGCACGCACGCGCGGCACGCACGCACGCACGCACGCACATACACACACACGTCGGGGAAGAGGAAAAAAAAAAAAGGAAAGTTATTCGGGTAGATGCACCCAACCCACCCTGTGACGGTGCTAAGCCAACCAAGTTCCGAATGAAGGAAGAAGGGTGGACAGATTCTATAAACACAGAAACGAGCACAAAATGACTGTCCGAGGTTGTGGCGTAGGATAATGACTGATATCTCTCTGTTAGGCAGAAAAAACACACACGGGTATCATCTCGACGACGATAACAGGAAAACCAATGATGATGTCTACGTTCTCTGACCAGCGCGCGCGCGCTGGTATCATTCATATCACTGTGCTGACTGCGGGCTTGATCGGGGAAAACATTTACGATTTACCGTTTTCGTTAAGGACGATAACTGTTTTTCCGCGCAAAAAAAAACAAGAAGAATAGAGTTGCGACCCTTGGGGATAACAGGCATAACTATATTTCTCGGGAAAAACGTGGAAAATGGTCGTCATTCTTATGGGGAAAAAACAAACAAACAACATCATTCCAAGGAAAACTGGTGTGATCCTCAGAGCTAAGACCCTTATAGTGTTTTCCGGGAGGACGATGCCTGTTTTCTTCAGGAAAACTGAGATTACATCTTGCTTCCGAAGCCAGCATTAGTCCTTCACCGTCGACGTGTTTCTTTCTTCATGGCAAAGAATAGGAGAGAGAGAGAGAGAGAGAGAGAGAGAGATGAGAGAGGAGAGAGAGAGAGAGAGAGAGAATGTTGCTTCTAGCCCGGCCGACCGCAGAGGGCCACATCAGAGCTGTCACTGCGTTCAAGTCAACCCACAGGTCATTACACACACGCACACGCGTGCGCGCGCGCGCGCACACACGCACACACACACACACACACACAC